>JAVDPK010002247.1:58833-74530 GCA_034780415.1 Cichlasoma orientale | reverse complement strand
TGTGTGTGTGTGTGTGTGTGTGTGTGTGTGTGTGTGTGTGTGTGTGTGTGTGTGTGTGTGTGTGTGTGTAAGTGATGGCATGCGTGCATACTCTCGCCTGTGCAGCTGTCGTGACCCCACGCCACTGTTTTGGGCTCACCCACGACCGCCGCTACCACGGGAGAATTAGCCGCTGCACATGCCGGGGAGCACATCCCAGCCAATCACATATTCATGGGAAATTCAATTTCTCTGACACACCGGGATGATTTGTGTTATGACACTGTGGTAGTATCGCGCCCAGCGGAGTGTGTCTCAAATTGAAAAAGCAAGTGGAGGACGTCTTTTACAATGGGCCAAAATACTGGAGCGCGGGGCGAGTTCATGGTGGAGAAAAATACTTCGTGCGTGAGTATTTCCAGTCCACAGCAGCGCAGGACAGCCGGGGCCCGAGCAAAATTCATCTGCATATTTAAACACCATTGTACATCTCTGTCAACTGACAACAAGGAAGCAATCAGCTTGAATAGTCACACCCTCCCTCTGCATGCCCCGTTCCATTTTCCATTCCAGTACAGATGTTTCCACAACCTCCCACTATTATACAGCAATATGAATTTGAAGCAGGTGTTAACCCCCCTGCCACCACCCCCATCCCTTCAGCATCATTAAAATCATGTATCTCATCCCATGTATGTAAAGATAAGCTCATCTGCCAGACAGATAAGGAATCTTCTCGGCAGTAATGGTGATGGTACCGTGGGGACCCACATGTTGTGCAGGTGCCAACGGGCTAATTGAAGCCAATCGGCATTTCACACGGTTAGCGTCACCTGTATAATAAGGTCACAAGCTCCTAAATTCCCCACAGCGCTTTGCTCATTTTCCCTTTCCTTCATTTTCACACTTTTGCCCGAAATGGTGTTGCTGTGTTTAACGGTAAAACCATATGGCAGGGTCACAGGTCGGGAGGAAGTGATGCATGGTGGGAGTTCAGATGAGTTCAGTCTGTCTTCACTTCCCATGAGGATGGATTCCAGCCCCAGATAAAGCTCCTTTGGTGGATCAGAAAATTAGAGGAGACCGACACAAAATGTGGCAATTTTCCACACAAAGAAAAAACTGACAAAGATAGAAAATGCGGAGCCTCAAAGATGGAGATATTTCCTGAGAGATAATCCTCTCTCTGGGTGGGAGATTGTGAGAAGGGGAACCTTTTTCATCATCCTTTATTTTGTTACTTTATCTTCTCCCTACCCAGCAGCAGGTCTGATGAGTTCCTTTTTTCTACTGGCTGCCTCCTTAGGTTAAAAAGACAGCAATGTAAGAAGATTTAAGCAAGAAGATTTTAGCTGTAATTTAGTAATTAAGCATAAAGAAAATCATGTAAACAACAGGGATAGTGAACACATTGGGGACATCATCCTGATCACAGATTGCCCCGTCTCTGAAGGGTTTGACATCCCGTGTGTAATCCTGTGGGAATTCCAGATACAGACAAACTGGTGATGGCTAACCAACCGGACATCGTAGTGGTGGACAAGCAGAGGAGGAATGAAGAAAGCCGTACTGATAGATGTAGCAATACCAAGCAACAGTATGATCAAGAGGAAGGAAAACAAGTTCGAGAAACACCAAGGGCTTAGAGGAGAGCTAGAAAGGATGTGGAAGGTGAAGGTAACAGTGGTCCACGTGGTTATGGGTGCAACGACCCCCAGACTGGGAGAATGACTCCAGCAGATTCCAGGAACAACATCTGAGATCTCTGTCCAGCAGAGCGCAGTCCTAGGAACAGCTAAGATACTGCGAAAGACCCTCAAGCTCCCAGGCCTTTAGTAGAGGAGCTTGGAGAACAAAGACCACCCACATATACATATATATACAGTATGACTGCCCCTCCCTGAGCCTGGTTCTGCTGGAGGTTTCTTCCTGTTAAAAGGGAGTTTTTCCTTCCCACTGTCGCCGAGTGCTTCCTCATAGGGGGTTGTTTTGACTTTTCTCTGTAAATATTGTAGGGTCTTTAAAGTGTCTTTATTCGCAGCTATATAAATATAATTGAACTGAATAACAGACTTGTCTGAGCGACTTTTCCAAATGAATGAAATGTCTGAAAGGAAGAATGGAAAGAATAACAGCCAACAGATTTATCTGCCTATTAAATAGCCTACAAACCTTGACTAAACATCCCTGCTGTCAGCCTCCGGCAACAACTTATTAATTAGAATGGCAAATTGCCGTTAAAAACATTCCACATGGCTGCTTTTCTCCAAGGTCTACCACTTCTCAAATTTGGTGCAAGAGTCCACCGCTCAGCTTAATTAATTTGTGAGACCTTCGAGGACTCCTGCAGCTCACACTAAGACGACAGACCTGCTCGCATAATTATCCACCATGTTTACACACCAGCAGACTTTGTGCACACTTTCTGTGGTGACAAGCAAATCTCCAGCCCTTTTTAGAAATGCAGCGGGCGTCATCCATTCAGAAGCAGTGCAGCTCACCCATGAGCCTCAACCTGGCTTTATGTAGTTGAAGCGGCGCTAATGAGAATGAGGTCATGGGGAATTTGGCAGCCATTGTGACGGATGTGGAGAGAGACACAAGCTAGAGCCATAACACCCCTTTTCTCCCCACCCAGTGTGTCAAAACATGCTGAGTGTTGGGCCAGTGGCAGCAGCTGATGGGGAAATAAGGGCAGCTTCTTGGCAACTGGCAGTCATGCTGGAGGCCAGCTCAGTAAAAAGATTTATGAGGGAAGTGGGAGGAAAGAAAAAAGTTCACTTTATCTTTTCCATTCGACAAACAAAAATCCAGCTGAGCAATCAAACTGATGCAAAGATAAAGGACGCAAACACAATCAATTAAAAACAGCCTCACTACTTTTCAGTTACAGACATTGTGTTTTTTGGGGGGTTTTTGCCACTGAATAGCCAGTGACTGACCGCCTTTCACTGGCTGGAGAGTTGGAGAAGGAGGAGTGGACTGAGAAAAGAGGCTGTGAGAAAGATGGGGGGGCTAACAAGGCTGTAACACTGCAGAAAAGAATGTCCACCTTCCATGGGCCACTGGGATAGGGCAGGCACAGTGAGACAGCGACCCACATGAATGCATGCACAAGAGCTGAAAAGCAAAATGGTGTCGTGTTTCATCAAGGTTACAGTTTTTCATGCTAAAGAACTTCCTGTTCTGATGTTACACACACTAAGCTCTCTATGTTCTTCATGCTGCTGCGTGGGTAGAGAAACAAGGTCTGACAGAGACCAAATATCTGCAAATAATGTCAGTCAGAAAGCAGCTTTGCAGACTTTCCTTAGAGAAAGGCTTACTTTAAAAAAATATATCTAGGCTTAGTTTCTATTAATGGCTTTCATTAGAAGCCACTGCAGTGATATGAGCAACTTTGCAGAAACCCAAAAAGCCTGTACTTAAATAATACCTTACTTATTGTGGTCTGCAATGATCAGTTATTTGCCCCGGGCCTTACATCATTTCACAACACCAGCTCTCCCATGCTTCCATAAATAAAAATATATACAAAGTAAATGTATCCAAATTCATTTGATTTTACTGAACCAGTTCTAAACTTCTGCGCAGCTCCAAATCTGACACAGCAAGGCCGCTCGACTGAACGCGGCACAGTACGTGACTTTCACAAATTTAAATGCGTAGCACGAGTTCAGGTAGGCTGTGAAGTCAAGCTCAGCTGAAACCGCAGTGCTGGCCCATATCATCTAATGACTCCACTAAAAACTTTCTAAACTGTTGCTGCAACCTACTTCAACCTGAGCTCTCCCTATGATGTTGTATCCTACTCACACAGTGTTATATCTTTTGTCACTGATGCCTGCTCTATTCTGTGTTGGTAACAGTTGTGCTCTCCCCCCCCCCCCCCTTTATACTTCCACATACGTGCATGGAAACACATATGTGCCATTCTGCCAAATATAAATCACCGCAGACGGAAATAATCTTCCTCTGACTATAGTAGTGTTGGCGGAAATGGCGGCATGTTGACTTGTTTTAACACATGCAATCTGGTCCTGGTACACGGACCTGCATGGCTAATGACTATGCTGGGTCAGCAACTGAAGACTACCTCTAGAAAACTGACCTTTTGTTTGCTTTTGTCAAGATTTCCTATGAACTTCCAAATTACCAAAATAAACTTTCAGGTAGTTGCCAAAGTTCTGAGACACTTGGTTCCGATTAAAGAAATTTTCTAGCACCTTTCGATTAGGGAAGTTGATTTATGCTGATGCTAATGAATAATAACTGAAACATAGAGAATTTGGCTATCTTATTTGGCTAAGACCTGTTTAGCTGTTGTAATGGATGAGTTCTTCCTTCATGGGTCGCCTGTCGTACCTGAAACTGTTAAGGAAAATGACATCCTTATATTGGCAGGTGTTGACATTTACTAGCTGACACCTGATTTTTACAGACCAGGTGTATCATTAGAACCCCTTTCTTGGCTAATTTGATGAGTGATGCTGTCGAAACCACACCAGACAGAAAGGCGCACGCATCTGACAATGACCTACACAATGATCCCACAAATCAACACGGACTTCTTTACAAAAGCAGCTTCACAGATCTCTCCCAGAGAAAGAAAGAAGCGCCACGCTCCGGACGCCGGCAAGCGGTTTGAGCTGCATTTGGCCTTAAGCTGTTTTTCAGAGGCAAATGAAAAGAAAAAGATGATAATGAAAAAGGGGATTAACCACAGCAAGAGAGGAGAGAACTAGTCAGGCCTGCTGCTGAATACAGACAATAAATTAAAAAAAAAAAAGGCGGGGCGGGGCAAGATTTCCTTTGCCAGCCACTGCTGCCCTGCTGGATTGTTGTTCACCTCAGTATGTGCGTGTGTGTGTGTGTGTGTGTGTGCGTGCGTGTGTGTGCAGCGTGTCATGCAAGCAATATATTAGCATACAAACAGCCTGTCCAGATTGACAGAGTGTGGAGACGTAGAAGAAGAAGGAAAGGGGCAGGAGAACGGGCAAATGTGGTATGCTGGATTTTTGTGAAAGAAAAGGATAGGAAGGGGGTTTATTTGTCCTCCTCAGGTGCGGAGGGGCTTTCGAATTTAAGCAGAGTGGAGAATCTCATTACCTGAGTGATGCACTGCCTGTGTTTACACGCATAATTCCAAAGAGACTGTGGCACTCCATTCATCCACCTCTCTTTCCTTTCCTGGTCACAAAGAAAAGTTGCCGTTGCAATAATAAACAGACCTTCTCAAGCACAGAGGAGGCTGAGGGATCAAATGTCTTTTTCCCACAGCAGGGCTGTCGCAGAGGATGCTTCAGTGGAATTACTTCTCTGAAGTTTGTCCCCAAAGACAACATTTGAGAAGGTAAGAACAACAAGGTAAGACATGAGGAAGAAAACTGTCTGCCTGTGTCTCTATACTCTACAGCTGGACAGTACAGGCAACTGAATAATAGAGGAAGAATGGTGGATTAGGCTCCAGCAACCCCACCACCACCACCACCACCACCTGCAAGCCTGAGCAGGATAAGTGGAAGAGAATGGATGGATGGGTTCTGCAATGGTCCTACACACAGCATGTGGACAGCTTTGCATCTACATGTTGTAGCTGTTTACTATTACTAGGGGGCAGTGTCACAAACACTGTGGGCTACTCTTGCCAGCCACGGAGGAGAGTTATAACGCACAAAAAGCTAAAGTGTTAAAAACAATGAAACGTGTTCACTGTGTTTCTCACACTGTTTTTTTTTTTTTTTTTTTATCTTTTTTTGTGCTTGTCCCACTCATGGCGAGCTCTGCTGTCACTCCCTTCCCTGTCCCAGCTCACTTTTCAACCAGTCAGCATTCTACCGATACATGCTGTGGGTTTTATGGAAGACTGCACACAAGCATCCTTGTGTTGCCAAACCCCTGCATAGGCTCCGCGTAGGCAAATACCTATGCAAATGGGCACAACCACTGTATCATAAATTTCCCATAAAGCCATCAAATATTGTTAAAGTTTTGCACACAATGATAGTCTTCTCTTTAAATAAATCAAGCAGTGTCTGCACCACACAGCTGTCCTGCTACCAAAGTCATATGTGTTTTTCCTACACCAATCTCAATCCCAGTATTCACCCAGCAGGAGGATGTATCTGGCTTCAAACATTATTTTCTCTGCAGTTCAAAGACATGCTAGTTAAGCTAACCGGTGTCTCTGGCCATTATCACAGGTATGCATGTGAGAAAGATAAAGCAGCTCAATTCAATTTTATTTACATAGCACCAATTCACAGCAACAGTTGCCTCAAGGCACTTTATAATGTAAGGTAAAGACCCTAAAATATTAGAAAGAAAGAATTTAATCATTAGTTACTGTGTCGCTCTTCCGCAGCGTGTCTTTTGTCCTGTCTCACTCCTCTCAGCCCCACCGGTCCTGACAGATGGCTGCCCCTCCCTGAGCCTGGTTCTGCCTGTTTTCTTCCTGTTAAGAAGGAGTTTTTCCTTCCCACTGTCGCCAAGTGCTTGCTCATGGCGGGCCGTTTTGACTGTTGGCTTTTGTCTGTAATTATTGTAGGGTCTCTACCTTACACCTTGAGGTGACTGTATAAATAAAATTGAGCTGCACAGAGCACAGAGATGAGTCCACTGTCGCAGGCCGTAAGATCATTTGTAACCTTCACTAGTGCTGTTTCTGTACTGTGACGCACTCTAAATCCGGGCTGAAACTCTTCAAAGAAGCCGTTCCTCTGCAAATGATCAGTTAGCTGTTTTACAACTACTATTTCAATCATTTTTGAAATAAAAGGAAGGTTAGAGATTGGCCTATAATTAGCTAAGGCCCTTTTAAGTTATGCTTTAATAACCACCACCTTAAAAGCCTGTAGCCTGTTAATAAAGATAGACTAATCACATTTAAAATTGAAGTATTAATTAATGGTGAAACTTCTTTAAGCAGTCTTGTAGGAATGGGTTCTCAAAGACACACTGGTGCTAAAGGCATAGAATAAAGTGCAGTATGTATGCATGTATTTATTGGGAGTGACAAGATAAAATACCTTCTCCGTACATATCCTGTATAATCTGTCCCATATGACTCTCATGCAGCTTGTGGCGTTATCAGCTTTTATGCTGATGGAGAAGAGGATTAGCATTATAAGGACCTGAAGGTGGAGATACAGCACTGCAGTTTCTCCAAACCATAAGCACACATAACATCAAGGTTAGGTCTTGGATTATTTAGATTACTCTCAATCCATTCTTTATGTGCTTTAATTAGCACAGGCGGTACTGTATGTGCTAATTTCTACTTCCCAACCAGAACTGTAATTGAAAGAAGAAAGAAGAAATACTGGTGCTTGTTGTTGTATCCATAAATGGGCAGCTCACACTGAAATAACTAACCTGCCTATTAAAATTCACATAAACACACCTTTTTCCTATTTTAAGACTTTAAGACTATTTTTAGCACCTCACTGGTTGACTTCTCGCTATGACGTCTCATCCTGTTACAGTGCAGACTGAAATCACCTGATGCCACTGTTGTGACAAGCTGCAACCCAAACAATAACTGAATTTCTTGGTGCTTTGTATCTTTATTTTCACTCGCAGGCACACGTCTCCTTTTAATCAAGCAAAAGCAAACCACGCAGAGAGGGCGAGAGAGACGGGGAGAGAGCAAGCTGGAAGCAGCGAGCAGTCTGGGAGCCAGCGTCAGATCACAGCACACGGCCTTGTCTTTTTCATGTAAACCGCTGTTTTTGACAGCACATTTGTTAAAAACCAACTGAGATGTATGCAGAGTTTAGATAAAAGAAGCCTCAGTGCACGCTTACTGTTTGCCTCTCTTTCTTTTTTCCCTTCGTTCATTTCCCTTCCTCCCACACGCGCTCGCCACCGACACCACACCTCCCATGATACACCGGTGTGCTAATTGCTATCTACATGAGTCACAAACATTCAGCCCACTTTTTTTTTTTTCCAGGGAAAGAGAAGTATTACTGACAAGCTTCGCGTCCATCAACACATGGTAATTCCTGTTTTTACCGCTTCGAATCGCCTTGCGTGTAGGTGTGTGTCAGCGCGTGAACACAGCGAGAGAGAACATCACTCCTGATAGAACTGCGGTGGCAAAGTTGTCTTTGAATTACGTACAGATTTGAGCCCAATCCTGGACTTTAGCTCCAAGATAAACTGCACTCAGCTGGAAAAAGACAACTATTTAAAAAAATTCTTATTTCTCTAAATAAGCAAAAAGTGGGCTCCTTGGAAGTAAACCAAAGCAAGACGGGTTATTGCTCACTGAAAATCACTGTAACGCTGTTTTGCATGGATTCTTCACAATGATAAAAAAAAAAAGAGCATTTCTCAGAATCTTCGGAATCGTAATCACAGTTTGAAACGTGTGCTGTTTATCATACAGTTCCACAAAACCCACCAGAGAACATTTGATGAATGCTGTTTTAAGTACAAAGAAAGGGTGTTAAAAATCTAATTAACTGCTAATTAACTCAATTCACTCAGAGAAAATTTGCCAAAACCACCATGAGACTGGGCCGTGTAGAAGCTTCGGAAATATAAAAGAAAAATGTCCCAGTGCTTGGTGCTAATACAATGCCCAGGTACGAGTAGTGTGTCTTAAAAAATTTTATTTTTAATTTTGATGATTATCATGAAGATCAGAAACTCAGTTTCTCAAATGATTTGAATATTTTCATAAAAAAAAAAAAGATTTCTAAAAAGTACCTTCATTTGTGCACTCAATACTTTGTTGGGGCTCCTTTACCATGAATTACTGCTTCAAATGTTCCTTGTGTTTTCACTTCTTTCGGTAAGCACATTGAGTTTACATGTAATGAAATGTGCTATATAAATGAAATTGACATGCACATCAATGCAGCATGGAGATGATCAGTCTGTGGCAACCTGAAGCCCAGCTCACTCTGATAGTGGTTTTCAGCTTGTCTGTATTTTTTCGGTTGGGTGTTTCTCGGCTTCCTTGTCTCGATGTTCTTGACGTGTCAGCATGACGTGCTCTGAACTATCCTGGTAGATGCCTTCATCGCCTTTGGACTTGATAAAACACAGCGGACAAATCAGCACTAACACCTGCAGATGACATGGCAACCCAAACGTCACAGACTGGAAAAATTTCACACTGAACCTCAAACACTTGGATTCTGTGCCTCTCCACTCGTCCTCCACACTCTAGGACCTGGATTTCCAAATTAAACATAAAATATACTTTTATCTGAAAAGAGATATTTGGAGGAAAAGTCCAGTTTTTTTCCTCCTCATCCCAGGTAAGACACTTTCTCTGGTTCAGGACTGGCATGTTTTCAGATTTCCATGAGCTATAAGCCATAAAATCAAAATAAAAACAAAAAATCTTGAAATATTTCACTTTACGTGTAATGTAAAATATAATGTATATATGAAACTTTGTCTTTTTTAATGTAATCACAAAAGAATGAACTTCTTAATTTCTTATTACATGGTTTTTGAGATGCACTAGTATGTTCTGCATCTCCAAAAGAGATGGGACACTGTGTGTATGTTGTAACATATAAATGAAATCAGAGTGCAATAACTTACAAATAAATGCTTCATTTAACTGCAAACAGAACAAAGACAACACTTCACATGTTGAAGCTGTTTTTGTTTTTGTTTTGAATTTGAGGACAGGTTTCAGAACAGTTGGGATAACAGAAAGAATCCTGCTATGTTGCATCAACTCTTCAGAGATGAGATTTCTGTAACTTTCAAAGCCAAATACTTCCCATTCACCCTGCTTGGTACAGTATAGGGTTTCAGGCATTCAGCTGTTTTCTTTGCTTCAAACTTGAAGTGTGAATGGGTGAATGTTAGGATAAAAGGACTTAGGGTTAGTATTTCTGTGTATGGGTGAATGAGGCTTATAGTAAGAAAGCACTTTGAGGCTCATATAGAAAAGTGCTGTCTAAGTACCAGTCCATCCCCCAATGTGCACTAATGTTCCCCTAATGTGTCATCTGGTTGGTTTACCATCGATCTCATTTTTACTTGTTTGTTTGTTTTTAGCCCAAATTTTTAAATGGAAAAAAGTTCTATTTAAAAAAAAAACAAAAACCATATGGTATGTGAGTTAAATATAAGGTTTCAAATTATTTCTGATTAATCTGATGGGGGGGTTCAGATTTTACACAGGTTACCAGCTCTTTTGAAGACAGAGTTATAGCAAGCCCATAAAATATGTGATCTTGATAACTTTTATGCAAATGACTTTGCACATTTAAACTGCTGGCAGTAAATACTGTATGTGATACTAAATACCTAAAATAGTAATAAATACATAGAATACATTCCATGAAAGATTTCTTTTTATTCTAAAGATATAAACAAGGTGTAAAATAATCAAGCCTTAAGGCCACTGCAGTTTGTTTGTTTATTTGTTTACATTTTTGGCTTTATTTTCTACCAAAAACGTTTTTCACCACTGAGGTACCTAAAAAAGTAAAAAAAAAACACACTTTAGTAAAAAACAACAAAATAAAAGTAAATAAAAATGAAACATAATGGGGTCACACACTGAAATGCTATAGCCCCCTGACTTAAAGTCCCTTGAGTTATGATCTTAAGCACTTTGTGTGTTTACTGTGTATTGCTGCATTTGTCTCCACCAAACTTAAACAAGAACAAGGACAACTCGGTTTATACCTGTGACCATTTTTCACTTGAACCTGACTTACGTGAAAGGCTTCATGCTGCTGTTGTACGACAGAAAAAGGAAATAAACCAGGTCAATAGTGGAGAGGTGGGGTTCAGGTTCTGAGGGGGCTGATAGAAAGCAGCAAAAGCTTAGCGCAAAGGAAAAAGATCCAATCTCTAAATGTGTTGCTGTGAACGTGAAACGCTGGAGGAACCCTGCTGGACTGCATTTCACAATTCTCAGAGGGGATCTATAGGCAGAGTCTTCCCACTACTCCTCCAGTGGCTGCAGGCAGGCACACATTTCCCCACACACACACACACACACACACACACACAGCATACAAAAACTTACAAAAATACAGCAAGCCTTTATATATCTATATATTGTTATTGCCATGAAAGTGTAGTAAAGTGTTAACTCCAATACTGGGCTTTTTAATGCTTCATTTTCAATAACCTACTAACAAAATGTATTATTTAATCCGAAATGATAACGCTAATGAAGAGGACAATGAATATAATATAAGGGTATAATAAGGGGCTAATCTGCTTGGGAAATGAACATACTTGTGGATTTTATCTGCTTTTAGATTACAAATATCGCTGATATTTTGGCCTAAGGTTGGCAGTGAAAGTATGTGAAAAGTGCTCAATGAAGCATCCTGTGGGGAACATGAATGTGCTGAGTGCTAACTTGGGAAACCAAAGATATTTTAATGGAAATGGAAATTTTGACCTTGTTGTAGTGAAAGTTTAAAGGGAAGGGGATTATCATCTGTGGATAATGATTGTACTGTGGAGATTTTATTGCATTCAGACCATTAGATGATTATATATTTTTTCCCACTAAGTGGACATTGCAGCCTTCTAATGGCACTAAAGGTCAAGATGCCATCAAAGCATTTAATTTCTGGCCACCATGAATATGAGGCCTCTGGTAGTAGATGTTGAGCAGATATAGTGCGCAGATCACTAAACTCATAATGAAATCACCCAAAGCGAACCACGAATCCACTTATTGGAAATCTGGCCGGCGGTTATGCTGAAACAAAGACTGACGAATGATATCAGAATCCAGCACAACGGTGAGCTTAAAGGCAAAGGTCACATTCCTTTGTTACTGAAAACGTCACGCTCGATGGTGCAAGGGTTTCACCTGACAATCTCAATATGACTGGCATATATTTATGCCAGAGCTCTACATAAAATATGCAGAACCTGAGCGAAGTGCATGGCAAGGGGCCATTCTGAATTCATATCAGGAACCAAACCGCTGGAAGACCCTGACAGGATTCCAATGTGGGTTACCAGGGCAACATGAGCAGGAACTTTCAACCATGACAGCTGAGCTGCAGAAGACGAAGAGAGGAGGGCAGAACAACGGGGAACGAGGGAGGAAAGAGAGGCCTCTGTTTACAGGGACAAATCTGGAAAAACAATGAACACATGCTGAGTGTATTTTTGCACCGTAACAAAAGAATGAATATTTGGATGTTGACGCAGACGAGGGGCTTTCTCGTGTCCAGCTAGTTGCTTTGGCTGCCGCTCCGGTAACCAGTATCCCCCGAACCCCTCACATATTCAGATATACAAGCAAACACACATATTGAGCAACTTTAAAAGTTTAAGAGTCTTTAAAGGTTTGGATAACAATACACTATCTTCCTCACAGGCATACAGCAATACTGAGCAAGCAGTCTATGACCCCTGAAGCCAGCAGCCTCAGAATAGCCTGTAACTCAAAGGTGATTTGATGCTTTTATTTAGCTCCCGGCAACCAGCATCCACCCGGTGTCACCGAACACTTAATTAAACAGTAACACTACAGTAGCATGCTGCCTCAGTGCTTTCCCAAGGTCTCATTAGCAAGCCAACCATAGCATCCAATCGGCAAACATTACCGCTCTTTGCTACCACCAAGCAGCAAGGCACTGAGGATGGCTTTGGATCAAGATCTTACCAAACAATGAGCTTGATGGTCTGCTGTGCTTTCATGTTTCCAATAATCAACTTGCTATTGCTGTCTGTGTTAACCCTGCCAGCACAGAGTCATCCTGTAGTGCTAGATAGCCAGTCTGGATTTAACTGTTGTGGTTTTGGGTAACCGAGGCCAGACAGACAAATAAGAAAATTAAGTGCTCAATAAATAAACAACTGCCCTTTAGTATTGTAACTATGCTCTATGCAGACTGTTAAAGATCATATATACATCTCTACTTACAGTCTGTAATATACGCCCATAGACCAGAACACAAAATTGTATTAAATACAAATATTTATAAATACAAAGAATTGTAGATTGAAGGATTTCAGTCATTATCTGCTCTTTGTAGCATAAAAAATTGCCTTGTTCAATTCAGTTCACTTCAATTTTATGTAGCGCCAAATCACAACAAGCAGTTGCCTCAAGGTGCTTTATACTGTAACCTCACAATATTACAGAATTAAAAACAACGATCGACAGTGGGAAGGAGAAACTCCCTTTTAACAGGAAGAATACTTCAGCAGAACCAGGCTGAGGGAGGGGCAGCCATCTGCCGTGGCCGGTTGGGGTGAGGGAAGGGAGACAGGACAAAAGACATGCTGTGGAAGAGAGGCTCAAAAACCTAACCTAGCAAATCAGTCTAACTTAGCAGCCTCGTTTCTGGCACAAATATGCTGCGGACAATATAGTATATATTCAAACAAGAAAAGAGAATTAAAACGCACACATACTTTCCTGTCCTCTCTCTGAATGATGTAGCTAGCTTGTTCCTAAGGATGGTTTACAGTGCTGAAACAGCCAGGCTGTGCAATCGCAGTAACTGGGACTATTTGAGGCAGCAAATAAATGTGGTCACAGACAATTCTCATGTTTGCACAGTACCACTCAAAAGTTTGGACACACTCACCCATATGAATGGGTAATTGTTTTAGTCCCTACAAAGACTTTTGGATATGGTAGCGTATTGTTTTAACTGGAAGCCAATACTAGGATGATAAAGATCCCAGAGATATGTCTTTCAAACCCTTACAGTGGCGTTATGAACAGCAGCCATCAATCAGCAATAAAGCCAGAAGCCATTCAGTATTGTGGAAGTGACACTCTGACACGCTGGGCTTAGCTGCACCGCGAAGGCCCTGCTGGTTGGCAAGCGTGTTGCGGTGATAGCGTACTTTATAATTTGATGACAGTGTGGGTTTCATATTAAACAGAGATAGAGGAGAACCACGCAAACAGCTCTGCTGATTTACAGTCTGGGTTTTGGAGTATCTTTTTAAACAGGACCAACAAGGACAGACAAGATAAATGACGAGAAAGGCTTTCCTCACATGTGCAAACAATTTTCACTGCAGAACAACCAGAGGCCAAATGAACTGTCTGTTCAGCATGTGAAGCGTGAACAAATGCCTTTCACATTGAGTCAGGACCTGGGAGACCTAGAAAGTGTGTGTGTGTGTGTGTGTGTGTGTGAATGTGTGTGTGCACGTGCATGTTGGAGCAAGGCCACGTATTATTACAGCTCGGACGCCTGCTCGCGTGTGTGCGTGCGTGTGTGTGCGTGTGTGTGTATACACACCTGCATGAGCCATGATTTTACATGCAAATAAAGGAAAGCAACCTTATTATGAAACCGGCTCCCTCTAAATACTCTATTTAAATTCAACCAATGCGATGTTTAGATAAGACGTATGCAGGAGACAGATAATCCCTGGCCCAACTGGCTGAAATGATCCATGCAATGTGGAGATGGTGTCAGCGAGGGATCTGCTGGGGATGGTGTGTGAAAGGTGGTATCACCTAATATTCTGTATTGCACAAAGCAAGAACAGCAGTTAGCGTTGATGATAACGCTGACATTAACAATATAAATGGAGGAATAGACCGAAGATGGTGAAAAGAAAGGATGGTGATGGTGAATACACGTGAATGGGTGAGTGCCTAAGAAGGTAAGTGGAAACAGCTATTCACTGCTATGAGCTTCTCATTAAGTCCACTGACCACTTTGGGGAGAAATGCATCATTGAACCCCGCCTCTTGCCCTATGACAGCTGGGATAGGCTCCCATCAGGAAGGGCTTCTGGTGTAAAAGCTGGACGTAGCTGTTAGCCATGCTACTGAAACTCATACCTTGGCTTTAGGCAGACTAACTTAAACTGTAATTAAATAGCCTCAAAATGTAGGATTAGGTTAGGAATATCACCTATAATGATTAGAGCTCAGATGGTTAACTGAGGGTTAAGTTTGGGTTGGATTTTACTAAGATGACAATAAAAACCGGGTGGGAAAGAGTTCTCAGACCGCAACCATCTTCATAAATATCATATGCTTATGCCAAATAACACCATCATGGCTGAATACATCATGACACCAGCGTACCGCGTATCAGGCTAGTGTTTCCCAACCAACCAGAAAGAGCTATGTATTTTTAAATTTCAAATCCTTGAAAATTTATGATTTATTACAATCACTGTTATTTTACTTTCCCTTATTTCCATCTAGGAGCGCTCTTAAACCAGGAAGTGGCAGAAATTACCCACAATTTCCCTGCGGGGGTGGCGGTTGGACCGAGAGTTTGGAGTCAGCACCCCTTTTGCTGCTCATTAATCATTTAGTATACTTTGGGACAGGCCGCCAGGGATCAGCAGCACGCACACATGAAAGAACATACGTACTCTTGCAAATTGAAAAGGAGTGTGATTGCAATGCCAACGTCTCCCCACAACTGATCCGCACAAAATAGAGAAGCCCTATTAAATATTGAGGGCTGTTTCCTAGCCAGTACAGATGCACACATCAGGGACACACATGCAGACATTGACGTTTCGCATCACCACAGAGAGGACCCAGAAATAGAGGGAGAGAGACAAACACAGAACTCCCCCAGGCTAGTCGACAACTCAGGGAGAGGAGAGAGAGAGAGAGAGAATCACAAGGAGAGTGCTTTCAATAACGGAGAAGTCTGGTATCGTGTTATACAACCTCACATCCCTTGGCAGGATGTCTTCCAGGATTCACATACTCTGTGTACGTGCACGTCTATGTCTGTAAGAAGCTTGGGGGGGGGGGGGGGGGTTA
>JAVDPK010002246.1:174491-184681 GCA_034780415.1 Cichlasoma orientale | reverse complement strand
AAACAATATTATCGTTAATCGCAATAATTCCTGAGACAATTAATCGATTAGCAAAATTTGTTATCGTGACAGGCCTAGACACAGGCGTTACTACTGACATCAACAAAGGTTCTGTTCAGTTTAGGACCAGAGCTTTAATGAACAGGATCAACAACACCTGTGCTTTCTTTCATACACATACACATAACAAAAGTATGCATTGTTCTTATTTTATGTTCTCTTCAGTATGCCATCCTGCTGACCATGGTCCTGACAACCTTCATCAAGTATATTCTGCACACTGTTGACCTGCAGAGTGAGAACCCATGGGATAACAAGGCCGTCTATATGCTCTACACGGACCTCTTCACAGGTGCTGTGTTCAGTTGGGGTTCAAAATGTGGAATGCTGGAATTATTCTGGAATTATGGCCTTTTTGTTCTTGCTGTGGTGGCAGGTATACTGAAATGTTATTTTGACATGTTTATTCCAGGTGTGGTCAAAGTGTTCTTGTACATTGCCTTCATGACCATCATGATAAAGGTCCACACTTTCCCTCTGTTTGCCATCCGGCCCATGTATTTGGCTATGAGGTGAGCGACTCTTTTGTTTCTTTGTTTGAATTATGATCGGAATCTTAATTTTCTTTTTTTTCTTTTTTTTTTTCTTCTTTTTTTTTAACCGTTGGTCTCTGATGTTGGGTTTTATACACAGTCTGTTTTTAGGAGTACCTTCCTAAAAATCATTTTTAAAAAACTCTGCACATGAGACCCAGTTATTGAATTACAGTATATATACTTTCACAATAGTGGAAGCTCATATGAAATATGGCCAAAGTTTCAAATAAGGAGGACAGTGTAACCAAGCAGTCCCTGAGCCAAAAGCTGCAGACTATTCTAAAAGAGCAAATTATGTTTGTCATTTGAAAACTTTTAATAGTTTTGGTGTTACCAGGAAAATATTTAGCAGGAAAAGAACAACACCAGAGCGGCAGTGGAAATGTGGAGAAAGAGAAACAACAAAGTCAAGTTACCATGACAATGACCAAAATTCCTGCTTGAGTACTTTTACATGTCAGGAGTCCAATTACCTTTGTAAATATTGGAATATGGGGACTGCAGCCATTTATTATTTATATTGCCTTTTGACTGACTACCAGTAACATTGCTACTAATTATTAGAATTGGGACAAACTGTAATTTCCCCTGAGTGTACAACAAAATCAATTCTAAAAACAGAGAGGAAAAATCGCCATGCTCCTTTAAAAGTGAGCTATTACGCTTTCTTTATTTTGTCATATTTATATACTGTTCCATTGGCAAATGTTCACATTAAACATGGCCAAAGTTTTAATCCCAAAGTAACCCTGCAGAAACTCAGGCTTCATGCAGTTTTTTTTGTTTTTATTTCTTTTGTTTTCTTTGTTTTTTCCCTACTCTTGGGTCAGTGTCAATGAGAGCAGTATCCAGGTCAGGGTAGAGGGTATGCTCACAGGCACCCAGCTCTGGCTGTGAGCACAGCAGCCCCACCCACCTGCTGTTCAAAAGTTCTGCTTGTGAGGGGTGGACAAGAAGAAAATTGGTGTAAAATGTTGTTTCACATTCTAACCTTTATTGTCTTATATGATATCACTGAATATTATAACTGTATATGGGCATGTTCTGATTATTGCTTCTTTTCGGGGGGTTTTTTTTTTGGTCCTTGCAGGCAGTTCAAAAAGGCTGTAACAGATGCTGTAATGTCCCGGAGAGCCATCCGCAACATGAATACACTGTATGTACACCTCTGCTTTGTATATGTGAAATCAATCCATCCAACACTTTTTTTCATACCCACAAAATTTTCACTGGAGTCATCAAATTCTCATTTGATGGAAAGGGACGACTACTGTCTGGATGCAAATGAGTGTCCATTCTTAATATAATAATAAACACAGTAACCTCAGCAGAATCGGGAGCTAGGGTTGATGTAGATGTTTAATCTCTACCCTGGGATATTTGTAAGCAGACAGACAGTATGAGCCAAAATAATGCCATGACTAATGTGTCCTCTGGCCAAAAACACTGTTCACTTCTCCTTTCTGTCTGATCAGATACCCTGATGCTACTCCTGAAGATCTGCAGGCCTCAGACAACGTCTGCATCATCTGTCGAGAGGAAATGGTCACTGGAGCCAAGAAATTACCTTGTAATCACATTTTTCACTCCAGGTACGTTCTGTGGTAAAAGGTCTGAATCAGCAGGAAAGATTGTAGCCTGCGCAGAAAAACAAACAGATGTCAGCCATGATCAGCGTTAACACAGCACCTGTGTTTAAACAGAAAAAGGGTCGATGTGGCAGATTGAACATGAAGCTGATCCTGTGGTACTGCTTTGTGTTTTAAAGGTTTCCTTTTGTTTTTGTACTCTCCACCTCCTAGCTGCCTGCGCTCCTGGTTCCAGAGACAGCAGACCTGTCCTACCTGCCGCATGGACGTCCTCCGAGCTACGAATAACAACCAGGCCCCGGCTCCACCCCAAGCGCCGCCTCCTGCCCCGGCAGCACCTGCCAACGCCCCCGCGGCCCAGCCACCTAATGGTGAGATTGAACACAAGACCACGTGATCACAGCCCCCACTTGCTTTCAGCGGTACATGAAGGTTGCCCACAGCCGAGTTGTCATCTGTGCAGAGCATCTGTAATGTGGGTGCCCTCAGCTTGAAAGGAGCCATTGGATAAAAGTAAACTTATGCAACATGGCACATGAGTTTAAACTGAGAATTTAGTTGTGTGTCACCCGGGTGCATTTAGTTTTTTATTGGTACCTTCATGCCAATGCTATCAGGGACTGTCTTTACATACCTAAGTGGCTATAACTTCTTTCAAAGTATTCAAATGTCAGATTTTCTTTCTAGAAATAGTAGTTACCACATGTTGTTCAATTTGGAGTAACTAGTTCAGAAATCTTTGTTCTCTGTGGTAATTACATGGCACTCACACCTTAGTTGGACCTCTTTCCAGGCTTTGTGAGGAATTCTTTTGTGCTTGTCTTTTCTCCAGTGGCTCCAGGCATGTTACCAGGGTTTCCTCCTGGAATCTTCCCCTTCTGGGGTCCCTTCCCTGCAGTGCCTCCTCCTGCCGCAGCAGCTCCAGCTCCTGGTGCTACTGATGCTCCACAAAGCAGCACAGAGGCAACTCAGACACCTAGTAAGAATACCTCGCACCACCTCCCTACCTGCATACAGCTAAGCTTTGTAGCTCCTGAATATAAAATAAAAGACACCCCTCTGTGACTGGAATTATATTGCTTTTTTCTTTTTTAATCAGATGATGAGTGTGATTATTTGTGGTTATTTCCTCCAGGCACCACCCAGCCCACAGCATCTACTGCAGATGCTGCTACAGCATCAGCAGCAGCTCCAGGATCGACAGTCCCAGGCTTCCCATTCTCTTTCCCCCCTCCTCCCTTCCCTGCTGCACCATGGCTCCCCATGCCACCACCTCCTCCATTTGGTAAGCTTTAGCCATTCTACAAATATTGTGGTGTATCCTAATAATCACATTACACTGTTGGCAGAAGACCACCTTATACTTTAACAGCATAAGGTTAAAGTATATGGTGACCTAAAAAGACAAAGTGATGAAGCAGAGCGCTCGTTTGAGTGTTTGACTGAGCAGGCTGCTGTCAAAGGATAGTGATAGAAATGAGAAAAAGGTCATACTGATGATAATATCTTTATGAGCCCTTTTTTCCTGCACAAATGCATCTTTTCGGTTCCTGATGATCAAAAGTGACAATCATGTTTAAATCTAAACCTTGGGCTTAGATCAGTATTTATTGGTTCATTTGTCACACAAAGACCTCTCAGTGCTGTCAGACCTCTGAGACTGACTTTGTCTTTTGAATGTTTTTTTGTTTTTTTTTGTTTTTTTATTTATTATTGGATGGGTTCAGTTTTAAGGGGCTCAGATGGTGTGAAACATCGTTATTGTGACCGCTCTTAATTTCAAATTAATGGGTAAATTAATGAAGCAAACTGCATACCCACCCTTACACTGCACTTGTAATATCTTGAATTCAGCTGATTGTCTGCAAATGTGTCCCAAAGCCCTAGCAGCTCTTAGTTAAGCCCAGTTGTTAGCATGTCAGTGCTGTTTATTGTGCCCTCTCCGTCTCCTTTCCTCCAGTGTCCTCAATGCCTCCTCCCCCTCCCTCCCTGTCCCGGCTGTCAGAAGAGGAGCTGAGGGAGCTGGAGGCAGAGGGCCGGCGGGGCCTCGAGGCCAGACTCCAGTGTCTCCAAAACATCCACACTTTGCTAGATGCTGCCATGCTCAACATCCACCACTACCTCAGCACCGTCGCCACACTCACGTAATGGACAGATTCTCTTACCTTTGAGGAAATATGAGCTAAATCTGTAACTATTTATCTCAGTTCAGCGCTTCTAAGAGATGCAGTGATGTACCAGATTTGCTCCTATGCCATTTTCTCCATATAATTGTCCTCTTAATGCTTGTTTGACGGTGCGTGCCACTGCCCTTTTCTCCACAGTCCTCCTCGGACTGAGGGCAGCACTGGAGAAGCCAGTGGGACAAACCAAACTGCTTCATCTTCCACAGCTGGCAGTAACACAGAGAGTCACAGCACGGAGAAAGACTCATCCGTCTGTAAGTAACTGATTTCCTATCAACACTTGAATCATTCATTTAGAAAATATGGTTTTGATAAATTAGAAATGTACTGAACAGTGGACAGAAGTTAAAACACCCTGAGAATGGGAGATCTTCAGTAACCATGACGATTCTGTTTCCAGCCAATCAGGCGAGTGGAGCCACAGTTTCCTCTCAGCCAGCTGACTCCACTTCTAGTGCCTCAGGGGCTGAAAGAAAAGAGAAGATGGATGAAGGAGTGGAGGACGGAGAGGACGGAGAGCCGAATGCTGCTGAGCTGAGGCGCCGCCGCCTTCGTAAGCTAGAGACAGCAGCATCATCTTCATCGTCATCATCACCCCCCCCTCCTCCAGACAACTGAACCACGCGTCCTGACTCAGACATATCTCTCTGGACCAACAGGAACTCTGAGTTGACTTTCAGTTCCTCTGGTTCTCCATTAGCTTTCCTCCACAGGTTCAGGTCTCTGTGTCAAGTTGGACTGTCAAAAGATGCTTCTTGGCTGTTTCTCTGTCAGGAAGTGATAGCACTTCTTCTTTCTTTTTTTTGGATTACACCATCAAAGACTGCTGCAGTAGTAGTACTACAGGTGATTGTCAGTTTAATGAGACAGAAGAAGAAATCTCTTTTCAAACCCAGCTGTGGTTGGTTGATGTGGGAGAGGTCATGCCTGGGTTTGCGTAGTTTTACTGTCAGTGACGTCTTTGCTTGAATTTGTTGAATTCATCTGACGTTAGGTCCTGCTCTCCACATCGATATGTTACAGAGGACATGGATCCCTAACAGATCTGGTGAGTTCAAATCAAAGGAAACCCAATCAGCTTCCTCTGCCGTCTTTTCATTTAACATGTATCACTCTTCTGTTTCCTGCGTTCTCAACACGTTGCCACTGCGGACACTGTAACATACTGATTTATTTGAATGTGTACATACTGTATAAAGAGTTTTAATAGGATGATCTGTACATAATGCAGAATAAACTGACTGAAATGGCAGTGGTACAGAAGTTGTTTGCAAACTGTTGCCACAGAGGTGGAGTGTGTTAGGGCGAAGCTTATTACCTGTGAGCATTGTTGTCTTTGAGTGAGAGATTGGGCTGTTAAATTAAAACTCGTGGCTGATCTAAATGGCATCACGCCCATCAGTGAGCACATTTAGCATTTAATTCCAGCATCTTTTAGTTGATATACACTGACATAATAAAGATTAATAGAACTACATTTTTTTATGCTTAGTTTGATTGGGTTAAAATGTTTGAACAAAATCGGACAAATTTGCTTTCATGTTTCTAGTGTCTGAGACTCGTACATTAGCAGGTCAGATCTCTTAATGCTGCATCTTAGGGTACTCGTATTTGGCTTATTGTAAAACTGCAAACTCTTTTCATTTATACTTTTTCCACCACAAATCAGCTGTAACAGTGAAATGACTGACAGTTGTGAATAACATTGATATAGCGCGTGTCCAGGGACTACCTGTATGCATTAGGCATAGACTGTATACAAAAGATGGACAGCCACCTGCCTAAAGCAGGATATTTGGGCTCATCCGGGTACATTTAGGGTTAAACCTGGAGCGGGTTAAACAATGATTTCATTTATTAAGGGAAAAAACTGTCCAACCCTACTTGGCCCTCTGTGGAAAAGTAAACCCCCCGTTTCACTAGCCACACCCAGGCCTGATTTAAGTGAAGGAGGCTAAAAGATCTCAAAAAGCAGCACATTATGCCTCCGTCTAAAGAAACGGCTGAAAAACAGTCATTGACATTTATCAGATGTGGAACAGTGGGGAACCTTCCCAGGAGTGGCCGGCTGACCAAAATTACTCCAAGAGCGCATCGAGGACTCATCCAGGAGGTCACAAAAGAACCCAGAACAACAGGTCTCACTTGCCTCAGTTAAGGTCAGTGTTCATGATTCAACAATAAGAGACTGGGCAAAAATGGCGTCCATGGGAGAGTTCCAAGGAGAAAACCACTGCTGGTCAAAAACAACACAAAGGCTCGTCTCACATTTGCCAAAAAAAGAAAAGTGAAGTGATCTAGTCAAAGTTCGGACTTTAATCCGATTGAGATGCTTTGGCATGACTTTAAACAGGCCGCTTATGCTTGAAAACCCTCCAGTGTGGCTAAATTAAAACAACCATGCAAAGAAGAGTGGGCCAAAATAACTCCACAGTGATGTGAAAGACTCAGTGCCAGTTATCACTAACGCTTGATTGCAGTTCTTGCTGCCAAGGGTGGTACAACCAGTTATTAGGTTTAGGGGGGAATTACTTTTTCACACTGGGCCGGGTAGGTTTGGATAACTTTTTTCCTTTAATAAATAAAATTATCATTTAAAAACTATTTTGTATTTACTCAGGTTATAATATAAAAATTTGTTTGATCTGAAACATTTAAGTGTGACAAATATACAAAAACTAAGAAATCATAAAGGGAGCAAATACTTTTTCACAGCACTGTAGATAGAGCTGTGGTATAACTTATACAGTCAGCAATTTTACTGGCTCTTTCCTGACTTCAAATAGGCTTAAAGCAAATGAATGTAGTAGTGCTTTTCCAGTCTTACTGACCAAAGCGCTTAAACACTGCAGCAGCTGTGCTGCTTTCAGTCAGTATTATGCGTTTAACCTCTTCATGTTTTTATCTTCTTTGGTAAAATCAGTCACTTTGCTGCAAGTGCACTTATCCTTAATTGTGATTGGTCAGATGTGAACATGCACGTGAAACTCTGGGTTAACTTAGCAAGCTGACAGCCAGCTTCATGTGACCGCTTATCCTGATTGCAGATGTTGGGATAAGAGAATCCAGATCATGGAGAGATAACCTGGGCATGCTAAACTCGCTATGCAGTACAGGCCCAGACAAGTGAAGAGTGAAACTGATACTGCATGCTTATTGGTTAACACCTTAATGACTGAGCATGCCCTGGATTTTTAATACACTCCATGATTGGGTGTTTGCCACATTATTTTTTTCATGCACTTGATGTATGTAATGAAAACCACTCAGAAAGTTTGGGAAATTACAAAGCAGCTGCAGACCCTTAACATAAAGCAGAAGTAATGCAGACGACAGAGTGAATGTTTTTGGACGGTTCTTTATGATCATTCAACAATAACAAAAGACAAAAAAAAAGTAGAACTGAATTTCAAAGAGTGGGTCACATGCCTCATTTGATTCTAATCAGTTTTCTTTTTGTTGTAACAGGCTCAAAATGCATAATGCGTCTCCCACATGCACTGTATTTCCTGCTTGGCAACAGGCTCGGCAGGTTTCTGCTGATGTTTTTTTTATTGGTTTGTTGTCTGCACAGTAACACGCCTGTCATGTGGATACATCTAAACCACAGCTGAGGGACCGGCTATGAGGAAGCTCCTTTGCATAAAAGACAAAAGCAGAGTAGCATTTGATTTTCAGCTGCAATTAAAGGTAGGACCACAGTTATAAAATAAGTTAAACTCACATGGAGATGCAATAAAAAACTAAATCAACTTAGAAATGTTAAAATTATGCAAGTATTTACAAACATGGGAGACAAACCAAACAGCAGATAGTGACCTTTAAAAAAAAACAAAAAAAAAAAAAAAACACTATACCAGGAGTACTGCACAGATCTGAGATCAGAAAATATAAGTATATTAAATGTGTCAAAAGACATTACTGGTCTTAAAACAGTACTTTGTTGCAGACACCAAATTCCAAAAAAGTCAGACTAAAATACAGATGATCACGGTGTGCGTCTGTATAAAAGAAAAGTTACCGTTCAACTGCACATTAGTATCATCAGTCAACTTATGAATGTAGCATCGTAGACAGGAATGCAAATGAAGCTACATGTGCCATTTTTTAGGAATGCAAGAGTCTCTCCACATTGTGTGTATAGGCTAAAAGCTCAGTTTAACCTTGATGAGAGAACAACACTGGCCAGTTAAATCAGGTAGATCTTTTTCTACAGTTTGTTCCCTTTAAACTAGGAAGAGAATTTTAAATATAGTCTTTAAAAAATGCAAGGTGCGTATTCACGGTTTGGTGATGATTTCCTGAGATTTTTCAGTGCAAATTCACTCACACAGCGAGGGACTACTGGCTCTGTGTGTGTGTGTGTGTGTGTGCTTGTCTTTGAGATGAACGTCACCAAGGACAACAACTCAGGGTGGGCTGAGAGATGAGTCAGTTTTGAGGAGTGGAATAGAAAGTGTGGTGCTGGTGATTCTGGTCTGGAGGATTGTTGGCAAATAGGAGCGGAGCGGTCTCTGATCCGTACCAGCTGGAAAAAGAAAGAAAAGCAGGAGATGATTCTCACACTCCTGAAACCCTGTGATCAGCTTCAAGGTAATGAACTGAGCGTGAGGTGTTTTTGTGGTACCTTATGTTTGAATTTGAACTGTTGGCCCATGGAGCAGGTATGTCCTCATCGCTGCCTTCAGGGTCATCAAAGAAATATGGCCTAGGTAGGACCCTGTTGTTGATGGCCATGATGTTCTGTGAGAACGAGACATGACACTACTTATGAAGATTCCTGTTATAATAAAGTAGTAAATAATCCTATCTAATAGTCTCAGGTTTCATTATTAGACTTTCAGTTCAGTCCATGACTTTCAGATCCACGAATTACCTCCTGAGCAGGCCGGCGAACTCTGAAGATGAGGATGAGGAGGCTAGTTGGGAGCAGCTCCCATATGAAGAGGATGGCACCAAAGGCCAGGTAGCCCCTGTCGCCGATTTCACTCTCCAAGTCAGCCTTAAAACAAATAAATAGAGGATTTTTTCTTTAGGGGCACTTTTATTGGCCAATGTTGTTAGCTGGTTTAACCCCGGCCTAACATGAAAGTTAAGACCGGCTCGGATATCAGATCTTTACCTGGTCAGAGACATTGTACCAGTCATAGTTAAAGGACTCCACCCGATACTTCTGGGACAGAAAGAGCACAGTCAGGTTGTAGCAGGCTCTGCTGATAAAAAGGAAGATCACTGCTGCTCCCAGTGCTGCTGTACGCCACACTGGCATTCCCTGGTCAGGTTAAAAAAAAAAAAAAAAGGCACAGTTAGCCTGAAATACAATCAAAAATACAGACATGCCTATAGGTTACAACAAGACTTCTATTAATAAATGAGAAGGCAAAGTAAAGGGAACAGAAAACCAAAATATCCTGACTCTTCAGTGTTCTACATAATATTTTTTCTGGTTATGCTGAACAT
The DNA here is from genome assembly GCA_034780415.1 of Cichlasoma orientale. Taxonomy (NCBI): domain Eukaryota; kingdom Metazoa; phylum Chordata; class Actinopteri; order Cichliformes; family Cichlidae; genus Cichlasoma; species Cichlasoma orientale. Next base: position 174,850 of record JAVDPK010002246.1, on the reverse strand, counting down.
TGTTTTCAGTCCACAGCATCAGTCAAATAATGCTGCATCTCATTACTTTGGCACTTCGAGGTTCATCACAGATCTGTTACAGACATCTGTGTAGATTCTCCGTGATCCAGGTTATGGTAGATTTAAGTGCTTGAGTTGAAGGCAACTGCACTTCTTTGTAGGTTCATGAAGGCCTGTCGCCTCTCATCTAAGAGGCTTCTTCAGTTCTAAAAGCCGATGAAACATCTTCATGTATAATATATTCACTCACCCATCCAGATTATTGAATTCAGGTGTATAAAAGCACCTACTGTAGGCATGCAGACTGCTTCTACAAACATTTGTGAAAGAATGGGTCGCTCTCAGGAGCTCAGTGAATT
>JAVDPK010002246.1:153865-174391 GCA_034780415.1 Cichlasoma orientale | reverse complement strand
AATGGGTCGCTCTCAGGAGCTCAGTGAATTCCAGCGTGGTACTGTGATAGGATGCCACCTGTGCAACAAATCCAGTCCTGAAATTTCCTCACTACTAAATATTCCACAGTCAGCTGTTAGTGGTATATTAAAAAAGTGGAAGCGATTGGGAATGACAGTAACTCAACCATGAAGCCACGTAAAATCCTAGAGCGGGGTCACAGAGGTCACAAATGCACTTCTGGAAGAATGATCAAAACGTCCCATAAACACTCCTAAACCTTGTGGAAAGCCTTCCCAGAAGAGTTGAAGGAGTTATAGCTGCAAAGGGTGAACCGACATCATATTAAACCCTATGGATTAAGAAGATGTCACTCAAGTTCGTGTGTGTGTGTGTGTGTGTGTGTGTGTGTGTGAAGGCAGACGAGCGCATACTTTTGGCAATATGGTGTACCTAAAAAGGAGTCCAGCTGCCTTAAACTCAACACTTAAAATAATCTGTATACGTATATACGTCTACCAACTCAAGCTGAGATAACCCTGATAATGTCACAGTGATGTCACTGGGCTGATTTTCTCAGACAAAGCTCCTCCACGGCCACAGGAGACATGACACACCTGTTTTTGCTGGCTGCTCAGGACTAATCATGAGTTTCATCAGTGGAATACTCCTTTTAAACTTGGGTTGGTTCATTGCTGGATTTTCAGGTGTGGCTCGATGCCACTTATTCATGTTTTGATGCTGATACTGATATTGTACTTTGAGTACACATCAGCCAGATACCATCCTTTTCCCTTTCTTAAACAACAAATTTGTCTGGACACACCTCTGAGCTGGAGATGTCAGCTGACGACAAGCATCAATCTGTGCTTTTTATGACACAGTAGGAGTTTTTCTTTGGACATACAAACCAGTGACGTGAAGCCAATAGTGAGTGTAAGATTAGCATATCCCTAGATTCAACTCGTGGGAACAACGCTTGACGCACCTTGCTGATCAGGTGGATGCTGGCGGAACGCGAGTGTCGGGTCAGGAGCGACAAAGAGACGGCCAGCAGCACCGCTTCCACTATGAAGAGCAAGTCGTTGACCACGACTCGAACCAGGACTAGATTCCAGGTCCGCTCTCCCCTCTCGCCGTCGCTGGTTCGTTCCCCAAGAGCCGCACACAACAAGTTGACACAAAGGAAGATGGTGCTCAGTCCACCGTACAAACCCCGCGCTGCCCACCTGAAGAAGGCACAGAGGGAGTGACATGTGAATCAGTAGTAATACTTAGTATCTAAGATGGTTTCATAACAATAACCGAATGAAGCACTTTTCTAGATTTAACAGGAATATAATGTAAAACTTACAATCCTTTGTCCACTTGTCTCACTTTCACTAATACCTGTGGTATAGAAGCAGAAAGAGACCTGAGTTAACAGAGACACAAAGAGCTCGCGATACTCTTAAGGTTTAAAGGGGACTCATTCTGCGTTTACTTATTTTCTTTCGTAATATGATGCGCCAAGTTTTAAATAATGAGGTCAGTATACTCACACTCACCCATTCATATGAATGGGTGAGTGTGTCCAAACCTTTGACTGGTACTGTAAGTAAAAGCTCAAGTTGCATCCTACTCTAAACACTAAAGGCTTGATTATAATCTGGTGCGGACACATAACACAGCCGAGCAGTCATTCCTGTTATACTTCTATTCTATCTGTGGCGCATGCGTAGTTGGTGCATTATAATATAAAGCCTCCAGGGACGAGTCTGTGCGGACCCTCGCGCTCACTGAATGATGATGAATTTTACATCACTCGGACCCAAGCAGACCCTAGTGGACTTGCAGATATGGAAAAGTATCATCAAGGTTTAAGTTTCAGACTGCTACTCTTGGCTTGGCTTGGTATTCCATCAGTAAGAGTATAACCTAAGATGTTCATACGTCCTCCCCCACCTACCTGTTGTTCAAACCTTCTGTTTACAAATCAATCAGAACAAAGGTGCCTTAAAGGGAGAGCAGCTAAAACAGCCTGTTTCAAACTGGAGGAACTGAACAGCTGCACCAAGGCCCAGTCTAAAATGAACAGGAGTTATTTTGAAATGTGAATCATGCAAAGCTGCTCAAGCTTTCCTCTGAGTAGTTTTAGTCATGCTTTTATCACTATGGCTGCATCAGTCAATGTTTTTCTAATTTACACAAGATTTGTAAGAATAATTATCCCCTTTAGTCTTACCTGAGTGAAATACAGGTTAATGAGGTTGAGAGTGAAAAACTGCAGGCACACGGGGAAGCAATAAAGGAGCCAAAACAGTGCAACAGGTAGGTGGTTGGCTTCCAGAGCATTATAGAAGTAAAAGGAGAACAAGGTGGTGCGAAGGGCAGCCCACAGCAGGCAGAGGTACAGAAAGCCACTCTGGTAACTCCATCGCTTATGTCCATAGATGTAGAGAAGCCACAGCTGTACGTACACCACCAAAAAGAGGCCGGCGTACAAAGTGGTGTAGAGGATAGTGAAACCTAACTGGACCGAGGGGGCGACAGCTGGATCCAGGGGGATAGGTGAAGGCGGAGGGGAGGAGTTGGGAGGAGGGGGGGTTGTGTCTTGAGCTTCCATTGGAGTACTGACGGGATTAAACAACTGTCATCATCATGATCATCATCAGAGAACCTCAGCTTATCTTCTTCGTCTGGTGGGATTAGATCAGAGACCTAAATGAAGAAACGAGAGGTTGTGAACAGAAGCCAGGGAACAAGATGGGCAGTGGGGAGTGGGGGGTAACCGGTAACCTCTTGATAATATCAATGTGATAAGGGGACATATTCTCAGAGTAGCCTTGATCATATCTTTTCACAATGCAAGACAGTGACCTTTGTAAGGTCTGTTTGATCAAAGAGATTGATAAGAGTGCTGTCATGAGCTCAGCAATCACAATCACCTCAGCTGAGCTGAAGGCAAGTTTACAATTGCTGTGGTTCTTACACAAATCACTCTGAGGTTTGGAAAGTGATAAATAAATAAATAATGCAAACAAGTATCAGCAGGTATGTTCAAACCTTTGACTGCGCTCTCTATTTAAAAAAAAAAATTTATATATATATATACACATTATTAATTATAACAGTAGCACAGACAATCGTGACAAAACAAATGAGAAATGCAGTTTTTCTCTTCATAACACAGTGACAGCAACATTATTCTGTCACACTACCTGGCAACTTCCACAATATATTGCTGAAATACTGCCTGCACTTTTATTGCACTGTAAAAGCAGACACCTTTTGCACTCAGTAAGCCAGCTCGTTAGCCTCTCAGATGTTCTTGAGGTTACTTTGAGCTTTGCAGGAGCATAAACAACCGGCTGTTCCGTTCAGGGTCCCTATCCGCAGCCGGGCTAACAGAAAGTCAGCAAGCGCTAATATGAAGCGTTTGTACTGCTGCCTCCCGCCGTCTGCGTCCTCACTGGAACCATGAAACATGTAACGTGTTAGCATTAAATTAATACCAGTAAAGATGGACCTTACCTTTTGCGAACAAGAACCTCCAGGATGCGCAGCCGACGACGGCAATCCCTTTTTGTTTCCGCATGTGTGACGTAAGAAACGTGTTGTAGGCGGGGCCTCTGTTTTGATTTCAACCACCAATCAGCGAAGACAGGAAATCGCGGTTTGTTCAATTTGTTGTTTACGTAGCTCGTGGAGGTAGGTGCATTCAAAACCAATTTTATGATTAAAAGGTTTAAAGAAAAGAAAGTTATTTTTAATAAGTGCGAGTTTCTCCAAACCGCAGCTTTTAGCAGGTTGCCGCAGAGCTCTCGTCGGGACTCCTGGACAGACGCGCCTGCTGTGTATGCTCCGCCGCGTCCGTTATAAGCCTCGCGTTGCGAAGCCGCCGCATTCATTATTTAAAGTGCTCCAAGATGCCCGTGGTACTGCGATCCAGAAAGTCCCTCCACCCCGGTGATGTGAGAGTGGTAGAGTTACTCAAGTCAGAACCGACAGCAAGGAGGAGAACCTCCAGGCGGAGGTTGGGGAGACCTACGTACGAGGTGGGGATTTCTATTACTCAGCCTTTCCTTTCCGCCTCCTCTTCCTCCGCTGCTGCAAACTTCACAGTGGGCCACGTAGCTCGCTCTGCAGCGTCAACAGCGGAGACGGTAGTTGGCTAATCCGAGAAATATACTTAAGGGAGGATTATAAAGACACCGTACTGCTTTCAGGTGCTACACCTTTTACTGCTGTAGTATTTTTTACCGCAGTAAGTATTTGCTTAACCGGCTAGCATTGCTTTAGCTAACCTGAAACTGCACCGCGTGTGTGCCGAAAACTTATTAAAGGTGCTTATTATGGTAAGTTGTTTTTTTTTTTTTAATTTTACTAGCTGAGGGTGTTTATATGTGGAAAATAACCTAAAACCGCTTGGCTTTCATATTCTGTCCTCCTTTTTTCTGTCATTGACACGGTTAACATACTTCATGCAGAATGCATACAGCATCTAGTGCTTTATTACACCGCTGCTACCGTGTTGTTAACGGACGTTTTTACCGGTATCCTCTGTAGGAGTCAGACGAGTCAGACTCTGAGTCTGTCCAGCGCCAAGAGATGGAGAGACATGAGGCTGAGCTGGAGGAGGAAGCTGCTGAGGAGGCAGATCTGACGGTAGGCTATAATTCACCCCCCAACACCCCTCATTCTTTCAGTTTCAGATATTGTTCTGTGCAGGCAGGGAGGGAAAAAGACACCTATGAGCCCTGCTGGGTGTGGCAGAGCTCTTATTTGCACAGCCCTGCATTATAAATATACTGCTTTGTGACTGTGTCATTGCAGCTGCATGCAGCCGTTACCAGAAAATATTGGCAGGCCAGTGCGGAAATGTGTTAACCTCCTTTACCCTGCTGGCAGAGAACCAAGCTGTGGCTTATTTACTAATAAACATCAGATGAAAAAGTCTAAATGAATATTTGTGGTCAGATGTGGTTTATTTTTATTTCTATCACAGAATATAAAATTAGAACATTTCTTTAATTAAAAAGGCCATTTTAAAACGAGAAACCTATAGGAATGAAGCCCTGTTTTCTAAATACTTGAGATAATGTGAAAATGTAAATCAAAGTAAAATGCAAATATGAAAATTGTACAAAGAGCACATACTGAATGTTGAAACTAATATATGAAAATATATGCTCATTTTGGATTTGATGCCAGGTGGAACAGTGGTTAGCACTGTTGCTTCACAGCAAGAGGGTCCTGGGTTTGAACCTGTCTCCAGAGGCTGAGGCCTTTATGTGTGGGAGTTTGCATGTTCTCCCTGCGTCTGCGTGGGTTCTCTCTGAATACTCGGACATGCATGTTAGGTTAATTGGAAATTCAAAATTGGCTGCAGGTGCGAATGTTAGCATGAATGATTGTCTGTGTGTCTCTCTGTGCGAGCCATGCCACACTACAGACTGGTGAGCTGTCCAGGCTGTACCCTGCCTCTCGCCCTATCACAGCTGGGATAGACTCCGTCCCCCTTGCAACCCTAAATTAGATAAGCAGTGGTTTGGCATTGTCTTGCTTCAATAATGATCTTCCTGAAAAGAAAAACATGTCTGAATAGCAGCTTTAAAAGCAGCATTTGGCTTAAAACAAAACAGCATATACATCATTCAGCATGCATGATGTACTCATTCTGTGGTGCCACGGCATTTGTTGTCTCCAAAAATAATTCAAATTTCACTCACCAGACCACAGGACAGGTGTCCGAGTTTGCTCAGAGAAGGACATGCTTCTGACTCATCCTGTAGATGCACCAGTTGAGTTCTGGGGAGTCTGGAGGCTGTTGCTGAGCAGTTTTTGCAGTGCTAAGGGGATAAGTTGCAGTAGTGTATCAAAGTAACATTCATATCTCTGAAATTAGAAACATCCTGTCTCAGAGTTATGCTGAAAGCTAATTCACGCATTTATTACTTCTAGGCTGGACTATTGTAATTCATTATTATCAGGCTGTCCTAAAAGCTCCCTGAAAAGCCTTCAGCTGATCCAGGGAACCTAGGCTCCCTCTTAAATCCAGAATGGAATTTAAAATCCTTCTCTTCACATGCAAGGTCTTGAATAATCAGGCCCCATTTTATCTTAAAGACCTCATAGTACCGTTTCACCCCAATAGAGCACTTCGCTCTCAGACTGCTGGCTTATTTGTGGTTCATAGGATACTTAAGAGTAGAATGGGAGGCAGAACCTTCAGCTTTCAGGCCCCTCTTCTGTGGAACCAGCTCCCAGTTAGGATTCGGGAGACACACACCCCCTCTACTTTTAAGATTAGGCATAAAACTTTTCTTTTTGATCAAGCTTATAGTTAGGGCTGGATCAGGTGACCCTGAACCCTCCCTTAATAAAGTCTTAGGCCTAAGTTGCTGGGGGGTTCCCACGATGCACTGAGTGTTTCTTCTTCACTCACCTCTTTTCACTGTCTGTGTTTATACACCACTCTGCATTTAATCATTAGTTACTATTTATCTTTGGCTCTCTTCCATAGCATGTCTTTTGTCCTGTCTCCCTCCCCTCAGCCCCAACCGGTCGTGGCAGATGGCTGCCCCTCCCTGAGCCTGGCTCTGCCGGAGGTTTCTTCCTGTTAAAAGTTGAATTGAATTGAACTGAATAAATGCAAGGACCCAGTGTTTCCCAGCAGATTGTTCCCATTGTAATGACATGATACATTAAAGTCAATGTTGTGGCTGATGGGTGTAATATAAAGTCAGTTTGGAAATGCAGATACATGTCAGTATGCGTTGTTCGTAGGGCCACTGCAATACATCTTGCTGGCAGATTAAGGTAGCATCCATAAGGTATGACCAGTAGACTGGCCACGCCCCTTTTGATGTGCTGAGCTATCAGTGTATTTATGAAAATGAGCAGGCAGAGATGGAGTAGAGCAAGGTGAACGTTGAGCACTGACTGCCATCAGAATATCAAGTCAAATGATTCTGTAGACACGGTAGCGCTTATGTCATGTGCATAAACAAATATTGACAGTCAACAGGAGCCGTGCACCAGTCTGGAGAGCTGTTTTAAATAGGTGTGGCTAATCAGTGCGGAAGCTTTGATGTTCATAGGAATCAAAGACAAGGAGCAGGAAGATTTGTGGAAACTAAGACTGGAAATGTCACTCAGTGTTTCACTGCCAGCTTTTTAGATAGCCTTAGGTGTTGTGTTTAAATTAGTGTATGCCACGAGGCCTGGTTAAAATGTGTGTGTGCGTCATAGACAGATTGCACAGACTTCAGACTTGTATTTCATCTTCCTCAGGACCTGAAGGATTGTAGTGTTGTGCTGGACCGTCTCCACGCTGATGACAAGAGTTTGAAAAAAGACCTCGAGGAGAAAGAAGACATGAACCGCAAAGGTGGGAAAACAGTCTCCAGAATCCCAACTTTCCAGAAACGACCCACTGGCACCGGTCAGAACATGGAGCTGCCTGTTCCCAAAAAAGATACTCCAGTCCATGTAGCTCAGCCTCCTGAGAAACTTGGAAGTGTGGAAGCTTCAAAATCCAAACCACCTGATGTCAGAGAAACAGCGCTTCCCTCGCTATTGGTCCGCTCTCCCAAAATTGGTTTTGAGGCACCTTCTGCATTCAGCAGGACAGAAATAGCTGCTGCAACAGCTCACGGCCCTCTGATTGCTCCCCGACCTGGGCATTCCCCTCTTCTGACTGCAAGCCCCAGGCCTGCTCTCAGATCAGAGCAAGACAAGAACGAAAGCTCAGAAACCGTCGCAGATGGCTCCGCAGGCCCTCTTCCACATGAGAGCTTCCCAAGCAAGACGTCCCAGGAGGAAACAGCAGAGATATACGATGCTGCAGTTAAAGACAGGATTCCCCTCACTCCTGCTGAAGACACCGAAGACCAGTCTGCAGAGATCTCTCATGAACCTGAGGACAGCCAAGTGGAGGCTATTATGGACGAAGAACCTCCGTGGGAGACAGAGGCGCTGAACACATCTGGTTTAAAGGACAGTATATCTTCATCAGAAGCTGAATGTGAGGATGATTTGACTGGCGAAAGATCAGAGTACGTGAAGGAGCATCATGAACCACTGATAAGCCTGTCGAAGTTTCCAAAGCTTGAAGAGGAAAAAGCAAATATTGATAAGTCAGCCTCCACTGTAGCACCAAAGATGCCTGCTAAAGCAGGAGCAACCAAGTCAGACAAGGTGAGTTATGTCACTATTTGTGACTGAGTGATCTCACTGCCGCTGACTCATGTACATGTGTATGTGTACCTTTGAAGGAATTCCACCACTCCCTGCAGTAGCAGCTTTGGTATGCAGCACAGTCCTAAGCTGTGCTTTGCTTAAGCTGTGAGAGTAATGTAACCTGCTGGTGTGTAAATTCTGTCCTTATCATTTTATAGAGGTCCGGATGCCCCAGTTGTACCGTCTTCTGCTTCCTGACCACCACCTTGCTGCTTCTCGGTGGGTTCTCTCAGCATGTGTGGCACTATGGGCTTCCCACATCCTTGTCCCAGCTCACGGCACAGCTGGAGTTGCACTGGCTGGAGGGCTTTGCATTATTACCAAAGCCCTGTAGCACTGACTGTCGGTAAATGACATCAGCAATTTTATATCTTTCTGACTTGTTTTGTTCTTTGAGTTATTTATAACAAAAAAAAAAGAAAAAAAGAATTTGTGATGTTCATCTGTCAGGATTCATAACTCCTGTGCTGCTGCATGTGGTCTCTGTTGTTCAGAGTGCATCTGGTGGAAAGCATCCCTGTCGGTCTCTACCCGTCTTCGCCCTCGTCCAGACAGAGCATCACAAACAGCTGGCTGCACCTGCTGGACAAAGCCAACAGCTCAGTCCACATCGCCGCTTTTTATTTCACACTCCGGGGCGACGATTTGGGGTCGCACGAATCCTTTGACTCTCAGGTGAGCACAACCAGCGGCACACTCAGGTCTCATGATGCAGTACATCAGGTGGTTGTGTGTGAAACTTTAAGCCTCCAAGTTAATGGCCTCTACATGGTTCTCAGGGAAGAAAGGTCTTTGAGCACCTGATGAAACTTGAATCCAGAGGTGTAAAACTCCAAATTGCCGTCAACGCCCCCCAGCAGTCAACTCGAGACACAGCCGACCTGGCTGCGACAGGTGAGAATGTCAGATTTGTGCTTTAGGATAGGACACGTAACGAATCTCTGGATTAATTTTTCATGCGGTACTTTGCAGGTGCAGAGGTCAGAGAGGTGGACCTTAAAGCTGTAACTGGAGGCATTGTCCACACCAAGCTGTGGGTGGTTGACCAAAAGCACTTCTATCTGGGTAGTGCTAACATGGACTGGCGCTCTCTGAGTCAGGTATGACAGAAACCGAGGAAAACACTGAATCTATAAATATATCCTCACGGATTCCCTTCTGTTATTCGTCAGGCGCTTAGCAGTAAGAATGTTTAGCAAGAAGTCTCGGCACAACATTTTGAAGTGGAACAGACAGAAGGATAACTCCCAGCTTAAAATATATTACTTTCCAGTAGACTGATGTCTCATTCCATTAATAAGAATAAGAATAATTTGATTGATCCCAGAGGGGAATTCATATGTCTCACAGCTCATCTGCTATTTGTATGAGAATTGAAAGCCTGATGGCTGTGGGTACAAATGATTTTCTGTATCTCTCCGTTGTACAACAGAGAGAGAGGAGTCTTCCAGTACTGATGTTTTTTTGTTCCATAAAGATGGTAGTGGCATCCAAATATTTTTGGATGTGGCAGTACCCAGAATTATATTTGAAGTCTGCTGTATACAGTGTGAAAAGGAATGGAGCCAGGACAGTCCCCTGTGGAGCCCCCGTGCTGCTCATTAATGTCCCAGAAACGCAGCTCCCCAACCTGAACAACTGTGACCCTTCTGTCAAATATTTTGTGATTCAGGAATCAAAGGAAGAATCTACACCCGTCTCTGTGAGCTTGTCTTTGAGTATATTTGGTTGGATGGTTTTGAAAGCACTTGAAAAATAAAAGAACATAACTCTCACTTAAGCTGATCAGATTCCTCCAGATGAGCGGTGAAGCAGGGGATCGATTTGTCTTTGACTAGCTCCAATCCTGACCCCTGTCACTGTGACAGAAAAGGGTGGATGAACAGATGTGAGGGGGGAAATAGCTGCCATATTAGAGACGCAAGGAGATGGAGTAGCTGTGGTGGAGAAGCACACTTGTGGAGGAGAAGACTGAGTAGCAGTGAAGAGGCCCACATGTTGAGCAGAAGAAGACTGCAGAGTCAAATCTATTGAAGAACTGGCTTCATCAGCTCTTTCAGCTCTTTCCACATCACCCATAAGTCTTTTTTTTTTTTTGTTGTTGTATCCAGAGATGGTGTTGCTTCCACTCCATACCTCATAAAGACTCATGTAGATTCCTTTCTGTCTTCTTTTTATGTTCCACTTCTGCCATTTTCAGTCTCTTCTCCAGCTCATGTTGCACCCATTGGAGCCGTTCTTTGTCACCGTCTCTAAAAACGACCCTTTTCTGGTTGAGGGTTACCTTTTGCCACTAGCAAAAGGTAACCTGTCTGACCATACGAGGGTGAAACCAGGGAGATCCACATTAGAGTCTGAGATGTTTTGGTTCAACCATGTTTCAGTAAAACAGGAGACTGCGCACACGGTATACTTTCAGAGTCTTCACCAACATCTCCAGCTTATCATTTTTGTTGGCAGAGAGTTGACATTTCCCATAATAATTGTTGGCAAAAAGGGCTTCTATCTCCACTTCCAAGCCTTCACCTTTGCACCAGCACGGCAACCATGGAAACGCCTCTTTATCTCAGCTGGAATAGGGTGGTATGTCCCAGATTTGCTCCATTTCAATGAAAAAAGCTCTTCTCTTGAGTAAACTCTTCTCCCCACAGATGTATCCATCAGTACTGAGGGGCTGCAGCAAGGCCCCCTAAAAGACAAATACTTTGAACTGTGCAAAGTTATTCTAGAGTCCAAGAATAAAAACATAGAGCTCTCTCTTATAACCAAAACTCAAATGCCTGAATTCTGTTAGTGAGTGCAGTATTATTTATGCTCTATTTATTCTCGTAGTAGCTTATTGTTAGGTTTTATTCTTCTGTGCAGGTTAATTTTTGAAAGTTTGAATATAATGTTGGCTATGCTGTAGCAGAACTAATGCAGTCTGAATACTCCTTTGAACAAAGGTGAAGGAGGTGGGTCTGTCAGTGGAGGACTGCAGCTGTCTGGCTCAGGATGCCTTTCGAATCTTTGGGGTGTACTGGAGCATCGGTGGTGTGAAAAATGGTTCCCTGCCTCCGTACTGGCCCGCTCGCCTCTCTGCCCTGTCCAGCTCCCAGAACCCCTTGCATCTGAAGTTCAACGGCGTCCCTGCTCGTGTCTACCTCTCTGTAAGTGACTCAGTAACCCTTCAACAGGAATCCTTTTGAAATCTGCTTTCATTTTAAATGAGGCTTGTAGCATTGATGGCTATGCATTTTATAGGCACAGGCAGATACTGTATGCAAATGCCCACTGACAATGATTTATTCCCACCACTGAACATATATGGCCCTAACTGTACTCACACCATTCCAGCCTAGATAAGGACATTGTTGAGCTGTCACAGACTCCTCGTCCTTTAATCCTCGTTGCCTCTGCCGTGTCGGTTTTTTACAGAGTGCCCCTCCACAAATCGCAGCCCGCGGCCGCTCTGACGATCTTTCCACTATTCTGTCTGTCATCAACGACGCTCAGAAGTTCATTTACATCTCTGTCATGGACTACCTTCCACTGTCTCAGTTCACAGAGCCACTCAGGTACACCCCACTCTCACAGCTGCACTGTTCAAGTCCTTTAATATCACATGCAGATAAATTCTTTGTACAAGAAATGATTAGAAGCTACTGTATTATGTTGGGTGGACTGGATCGTGATTGGCTGACAAAGCAGCCTCTCTTATCAAGATGACGTACATTGTGCTGACTGGTGATGTTCTGTTTGAAATATTGGACACTTGGCTGACTCTGAGAGCATTTCAGGGGGAAAAATTGCTCTGTCTGCTTCTTCCCTGCACTGCTGATATGTCACCTGGAAGAGCTCTAAGTCTGTCCTGGTCTCCTATTCTCAGGTTCTGGCCCACGATTGACTCGGCCCTGCGCGCCGCAGCGTGCACCAGAGGGGTGCAGGTCCGACTGATGGTCAGCTGCTGGCAGCATTCGCCTCCTGCCATGTTCATCTTCCTGCAATCCCTGCAGGTGCTCAGCAGGCCTCCGCTGATGTGTGACATTGATGTGGTATGTTTGGAGATTTGAGTTTCTTTTCATGGCTTCTCACTGATGATGCGACAGATTCTAAAGCGCTGTTTTTGTTTGGTTTTTTTTCTTTTTGTAGAAAATCTTTACAGTGCCTTCAACAGCAGAGCAGAAGAAGATTCCATTTGCACGAGTCAATCACGCCAAATACATGGTTACAGACAGAGTGGTCTATATAGGTATGCTGCCAACACTGGCTACATTTTTAAGACTCTTGGATCCTTCAAACTGTGAAAGGGGAAACATAACAGGCTTTTAGAAGTTGGCAGATAATGTCTTTAAAGTGGACTGTTTATGCTCATTTTCAGCTCCATATATTTGTTCTTGGACTCACAGTTCAAAAGAATTTCTTATACTGAGCCTCATCTCCATTTAGAGCCATCCTCCCTTTAAGCCAAACAGGTATACCCAGAGCTGGGTACTTGAAATGACACTATCAGGGATGTCCCAGCTTCATGACATCATACAGATCTAAGAGTAGAAAAAAACTGTCTGAAACTGAGCATCCGTTTTAAACTTATATATCAGAAAACTTATGACAGAAAATATAGAAAAGCATAATAGGCCCCCTTTAATAAATGTAGCTCTCACTAAAAAAACAAAATCAGTTCTTGCAATTCTCCTGCAGTTCAACTAGTTAAACTGGTCTTTATGTTCACAGGGACGTCCAACTGGTCAGAAAACTACTTCACTTTTACCGCTGGCGTGGGTTTGGTGGTGAACCAGACGGGCTCTGCAGTTGATCCCGGCCAGCAGACTCTGCAGAGCCAGGCAGAGGAGCTCTTCCTCAGAGACTGGGGGTCCGAGTATGCCACCACGCTTTCTGTCGATGATGTGGACGTGTGCCCGCGTCACTGAGGGAATCGGTAAAGAGCGTTGCATTTAGATGAGCGGCGTGCTTGCTTGTTCCTCCCGCTTGAACTTTATTGCACCTATGCAGAATCCGCTTGCTGTTTTACTTCTGTTTACCGACTGGCTGCCTTTTTTCTGTATATAATTGCATTTTTAGAGGTTTTTTTTGTTTTTTTTTAATACTCTGCAATGTTTTTACAATCTTCTCATCAGCTGAGGTGCCGGGAACTCCATCTGTACATTTATTTGATTTGATTATGTACATTTTCCTTGAAAATGTTGGTGCCAAGCTTTAAGAAACCCCAAAGACACGCATTCACCACGGCCATGTTCACACCGCTGAAGCCATCAGCTGCTAATGAAACCTTCTGTGATATCAGAGCTACCCTTCCTGTAAATACTGAGTTTTCCATTTTTAGCGGTTTGAATGTGTGGAAGAAGCTCGCTCACTCAGATGAGAGCGAGCATGTTTTGTTTTCCTTGGCTGGTTTTACTGTATTGGTCATTACCGTTTCCTTCTGTTGTGTGTTTGCCTTCCTCCTTCTGGATGAAACGGGGATGATTTCACTATAAATAAAACGTGCTTCCTAACTGGAGGTCTTTAAGACCTTTTTGAGTTATTTGTCTTCTTTTCTGTGGATTATTTTTCCTACAAAATATGAACTTTTACAACATAGAAAAACTTTTAATACCATTTATTAACATGTTATTTTATAAACAAGGATCTGTTAGTGCAGCAGTGATATTCCAGCTCATTTCAGACTTGAATTCATCAACAAATTATTTTATTATGACTGTGTGAAGTTTTGCAGCCACAAAATCACAATTGTGAACTCAATGTGCTGTTCCAAATAGTTAAAGGGGACCTATTATGCTTTTTGTTTTAGGATGCTCATATTAAAACATTTCAAATAATTAGCTTGGCATGTGTATTAGCTGTCACTTTGAGCCCAAAGGTAAAGCTTCAGACTGCTTTAAACCCTCTGTGTCAGAGCACATATGCCTGATACGATCATATTAAGCTTCTTGAGGATTCCTTGATTTCCATTTCTCTTTCTTATATCTCAGGCACACAAAACTGGCTGAGTCCCCAAGCGGGGGGGGGGGGTTGCCCAACCCCCCCCCCCCCCCCCCCCCGCTACTTTTAGTTTGTGAGGGGCAGCCAATCAGAAGTAAACTGGCTTAAACTTATTTCACTGGATGAACTGAGGAGCAGTACCAACAACCTGTTTAAGATAAGGGTTATTTTGACCTGAGAATAATGCAAACTGACTCTAGTACAGTCCAAAGATCATCATAGGTCCCCCTTTTTTTTTCTTACAAGACCAGAACATTAACAGAGCTGCTGTGAATCTGCACAGTGCTGCCTTAAGCTCTGTGCTAGAAAGGAAAAAATTTAAATCAAAGCCCACAAAGACTCAGATGATGCATTCATAAATAATCCATCTACAGTCTAACTTCAGGTTTATGTGCCTTCATCTTCACATTTAGGAATTTTGTTTCTTGCTGTAAGCACTCATCTTTACACATCTAACAAAATAAATGGAATAAAACATCTATAGCCTGTTAGAAATAAAAGATTTGCTGTAAAATTAAATAATGAAAATAATTTTGTGACAAATGCTGCATTTCCAGCTTTAGCTCTTCACACCAGGTTAGTATCACTTGCTGTGTGAGACAGCACATTTGCTAGCTGCCAGCTTTAGAAAAGCATCCTTTCCCCTGCACCCACCCAGCTGCGTATCTGCTCAATTATCACAAATGAGATAATCAGATGGTGAATGAAGCAGCAGGGATGAGTGCAGATTCTTATGCACAAACAGATCAACCACTCAAGTCCATTCATATCCATGGGCAGAAGAAGCTTGAAGTTGGGGCCTCCTGTTGTCATTCCATGGAGAGCTGCACACTGTCTGACTGGCCCTGTTGCTGCTGCTGCTGCTGCTGCTGATGTTCAAACTTCCTGGCTAGAAGGCGAGACAGGAAACAGCCGGAGAGTTTGTTTGTTAAGCCACTTAACACTGACCTATGAATCATTCATGCATAAAAAAGACCTAACTCAAGGGACGAACCAGTGTTGTCAATACAGAAGAGACAACTTAGCAAAGAAGCAGTTTTAAATGGCATCTTTAGGTATTTTTGTTACTAGCAGTCTGTCACAAAAACACGTAATTTGTGACACTTCTTTAGTTGTATCTATGAAAAATGCCAACGATAACAAAGTTTGACAGGCATAAAATTCTATTTTTGTACCAATAAGGTGATTCCCAAAGAGGTATGAGCCAAAAAAGATTGTTATGCTTCAACATGGTGTGCAGTGCATCTGGACACTTGGAGGACAAAAGAAGTGACAGGCCTAAAAAACTATCTCCAGTGGATGAACAGGAGCTGAAAGTCATGCCCTTAAGAAACAGAAAAAAAATCCAGCAAAGACCTGACCCTGGCCCTTCAGCTGATCCATCTACTAGCCACCAAACATTCACTTTCATGTTCGTTAGACTTGTACAAACTGTTTTTTTCTTTATATACTGTATTTACATTCATGTTTGCACGATTCAACATACTGCCGCACTTATTTCCCATTTTCCTAGCAATAGTATAATGAAATGAGGAGTGGCTCAAGACTTTTGCTCAGTACTGTAATCCACAGCAACCCGCATGCGGGCTTTGGTTTCTGTCCGGAGCTAATCTCGGCTCATCCTCACCCAGAGAGTACATCTCCAGCTGCTGCCTCAGGCGGACCTTCTGCAGGCTGTCGTAGAAGTTGGGCTCCGGGCTGCTACCCGCAGTTGGAGGCAGAGCGAAGATCCGCATGATCTTCCTCTTATTTCTGAAGCGTACATAAACAAACAGCGTCAGTTTGTGCCCATTATCCGCATACGATTAAGAAAACATGACATCTGCGTGTGACTTGAGCCACACAGCGGTGTGTTCTAATCTCAGTGACAGAGTGAGGAGTAGATGCACAGTGTCCTTACTTTCTGGCGTACATGAGCAGGCCGAAGCTGACCAGAATCACCAGCAGGTAGACGTTCGTGGCCTCGTTCCACGCTTCGTGCACCGAGTAGTCTATAGAGTCGGGCTCGTTCCCCAAAACCCCGTGAGCACCCATGAAAATTGCGTAAACTACCACCAAATTATTCGGATAAACATCTAATTACAAACCAAAATCCTTTAAATTAGCTTCGTAGTCAACTGTGTATTGTAAACACCATTACGTCGCATCCGCTCTGTTCTTCTTCGCTGTCTTTTTTCCGCTCCTGCACGCACGGCTGCCCCCTACAGTCCCAAATTTCAACCAACTCAAGTGCCTTGTTTTTCCTGGTTTTATTGAGTACCTCATTTTTAAAAACCGTAAGTCAATTATCCATTGCATTTATAAACTTTACTTAAAGTAGAATTAATTGACAATCATGTGACACTTGGGTGGGTTGTGTTTAAATGGTGAGTGGAGCTTTAAGTTTGGACAGTGCATTAGCATTATGTAAGGATACGTGCAGAGCTGCTGCGACAGTCAAACTGCTCTTGCATTTGTGTGACAGTGTGTATAGAAGGGATTATCCTTCTTGTCGTCATTACACAACAGTTTGTGTGCAATCACGACACACTGGACTAAAGAACTGAAACCAGGTTGGAGAATAGGATTTCTACTCTGCAGCTCTGGCTCACACTGTGGTTGCTTTCTATAAAAAAGCTCTCACCAAATATTCACGGAGGTCTGACCTGTTTGAGTTGTGAACGCTTACTAGCAGCCGACTGATAATGTCTGCACCGTGACAAATGCCAGATGGGCAAAATGCAACTGTAATACATCAGGTGTTTGCAAGTATTCGTCCTTTAACATCACTGCACAGGTGACTTCTACTCTTTTTTATCTTTACTGTCATCTTGTAACCTATCAAGTCACAAATAATCACACATGTAGAGAAACCTTTAGGATGCAACACTGAATGTTTATTTCCCAAGTTCACAAGGTACAGGAACCACTGAGTGAACTGCACAGTCTCCCTGCAGGCCTTCCTGTCACTCAGCAACAAGGACAGGCAACACTGCTTCCATAATCCTCTGTAAGGAGTTAGTACATGTAACACCACCGTTTGCTTTTGTAGACATGTTTTTACCTCAATAACACTGCAGTGAGATTCCATTTCAAAACATCCTGTGTACACAGAACCAGCTTTTATAAAAGTATCTTTAACACCGTGCATTTTCAGCACTTCATGGCATCTTACCTGCAGACGTCTCTGTTGCATCACACTTATTTTTTTTTTCAAAATTATGTCATTTTTCAAAATAGAGTTTTACTAATTCATTGCTACAGAATACACAAAGCTGTTTCCCCCCCCAACATAACTGCTGTAAATAATTATTTTATACACAAGACTGAAACAAGAGCCACAGCTCAGTCCACATTAAGTATTAGAAACAACAGCCAGCTTTGGGGCCAATAACTGTAGTGGTCATCACGTTACAGCCGAGAAGCTGTGGAAAAAAGTGTTTCCTAAAGTTAAAAAGCAAAAAACCAACAAGAAAAACACCACCAAAAAAAAAAACAAACAAACCCACAAAGAAAGAAACTGAGCAAATAAGAAAACATCACGGCAGCTCCACAGAAAGCTGTCCTGTTTCATCAGCACTTTGTTGTTGATCTGAATCATCTTCAGAGCCAAGGGAGCACATCTCTGGAAACTGAGCTGATGATTCAAATAAGAAGCTGAAGTATAGCGCCGAAAGCCACTGAGCAAAGTGTGATCTTTAAAAACCTATAAAACGTCCACAATGCTCAAATCACTGAAACCTATGATGGGGCGTCAAATCATTCAAGTAGGAGTTCAAGAAAAAAAAAGACCAAATACAAATGATGAAAACACAACTAAACACATCAAAATATGATTCAAAATATTAGAAAGGACCAGCGGCATCTAATGCATTTAACCTGCAATGTTAGTTTGCTATGTCCTAATTTATATACACACCCAAAAGAAAAAAACAACTTAAACCTTTATCACCAAGAAAACCTTGAAAGCAAGCAGTAAATATGATGGTATTGATCGCTTATTTACAATACACATAAGCTATTTTAACAAGTGTCTGCAAACAGTGATGCAAGTTGTTAGTTACTGGTCCACACAGGGATTCAGTGTGGGTGACAAGTGAAACATGCAGTGTTTCAGTGCTCCCTCTAAGCCTTAAAAGTGAAATGGGACCACAAAGCTCAGCAGAGAGGAGGACAGACCAGCTCGCTTCAGGTATCACATCTACATCATCATAGTTTTCTCCTGAAGTTAACACAATCAGCTTATCAATGTGCAGTTTCAGTATCAGAGCTGACACAGTATGAGTGCGATTATATTTACAGTAAACTTACAGCCATGTTAAAGTGCCCAGATTATGCTCAGAGGGTTTCTCTGTATCCTTTAGCCTGTTATCTGTCTTGATGTGCATGTAGAATGTAAGCAAACTTAGAAAGCCCAAAGTGCACGAAAAATTGAGTTACTCTCTGTCACAGAGACACTGCTGCTCTGCTGCCTTAAAGAACTAGTTTACAGTCCAAGCTTTACTCCAGATACATA
Source organism: Cichlasoma orientale (assembly GCA_034780415.1). NCBI lineage: Eukaryota > Metazoa > Chordata > Actinopteri > Cichliformes > Cichlidae > Cichlasoma > Cichlasoma orientale. The sequence goes on along the minus strand of JAVDPK010002246.1, from coordinate 155,711 downwards.
TCTGGATCACTATGTAATGCCCAACTTTCCATCTGTCCACTTTCTTCCCCTTATCCTCTTCAGGGTCACGGGGGGGCTGGAGCCTATCCCAGCTGTAATAGGGCGAGAGGCGGGGCACACCCTGGACAGGTCGCCAGCCTCTTGCAGGGCTAACACAGAGAGGCAGACCCTCACATTCACACCTACGGGCAGTTTAGAATCACCAAATGTGGGACTGTGGGAGTACCACACTACCTCCGGAGTACCCGGAGAAAACCCACACAAACACAGGGAGAACATGCAAACTCCACAAAGAGTTTGCTCAGCTCGCCGGCCAGCTGGTGAATTCGAACCCAGGACCTTCTTGCTGTGAGACAGCAGTCCACCCCACCGTGCTGCCCAACCTAGCAGCATTAAATGCATTAATAAAATCCAGAAGGCAGCACATGAAACACTAATGTGAACCAGCTATATCTTTCAAGTTATTTTATAAAATGCTGCTGAGCACTGCTGAAAATCTTGATGTTACAACAGCAAAGATGTCTGACTCATTTCACATAAGACCGTGGCTGCTCCAGGGTTTGGGCCATTTTTCCATTTAGGAGGATTGCTCAAAAAGAGGACATTAAAAGTGTCAGAATGTGTTGGATACATGGCTAACTTTAACATTAGCTTTAATGATACCCTCACAGGACGCAAGACAGAGCTGCGTCTAAATCGTAATGCTGAGAAATGCCACAGGGGGCTCCTTAAACAGTCAGGAGCTAAAAACAGCATTTCAGAGGGTGAGAGGTGCTGCGTATGTGAAAAATCATGTGTTTTTGAACATTAAAGCTTTTTCTAGTTGAAAATTAAACTAAAATTAGAAGTCTGTAGAAGACCACAGTGTGAGCACTTTAAATCTGATAAGGCCAGATTATCAAATTACTGCAATACCTAGTTCCCTCTGTGGTAGTATAAACAATAAAGCCTTTGCCATCACTCTGTGACACAGAATGTAACCAAGCTCCGCCTTCCTTGTCTGATTTGTCCTTCTGTCTGTGGTGGTTGTATTAGTAGTAATGAATATATGCTCTTACAGCATCTATAAGCAAACCTGTTATTAACTGTATTAAGATGCCATAAACATCATTAGTAGTGTGTACTCATTTGTATCAGCAAACTTCTAAGGGGCTGCAGCATTAGCCTCTGGCTGTAAGCAGGCTAGACTGAAGCTATTAAAGCATTAGCAGTGTTTTATCATTACTACCTTTGACTAGAGCAGCTGTGATTGCAGCACGTAGCAATTTACACACTGGCAGGTCACACTAGTATAAGCAAACAATATTTCAAGCTAAGTTATACGCTGCAAGAAGCTATTACTGGCCGTCGCACTGCCCTTACAAAAAGCATTCTAAGCATGTTAGCATATGCAGAGCTAACGCATGCGGTGATGTGGATTAGTGCAGTCTATAAGCTCTATGCTAGTTGCTAGGTGGAGTGAAAGCAGGCGTAGAGGGAGCACTGATTGATTCACTGGTGTCACATCAGTATGTCCAGGTCGTCTCCGTGATCGTCCTCCTCCGTCACTCGTAGCGACAGCACCTCCTCATTCAGAAACAGGCCGCTCAGCCGCTCCTTTCGGGCCTGCCGCTGCTCTTTGAGCTGTCGCTTGCGGAGGGCTTTCTGCTGAAGCTTTCGCTGCTTTGAACGTTTCTGGAAAAGACCGTACGTGAGGAGAGAGAGAGCTTAGTAATGATACTCTGAAAAATCTGCCTCAGAGTCCACAGTTTGGTCTATATCAGTCATACTCATCTCACGGCCCGCGGGCCAAATCCGGCCCGTGATTGGCTGGTGACTGGCCCGCGGCCACTTCTTGTAATTGCTC
>JAVDPK010002246.1:118596-134298 GCA_034780415.1 Cichlasoma orientale | reverse complement strand
CCCCCCCCAAAAAAAATGGAGGTCAGTACTTTTTAGTTACAAAATGGAGAGACGAGACAATTCCTTAACGGTTACCGTGGTTAGAAGTCATTCAAGAGAGTGATGGAGCTGTTAATAGGTGGGAAGCCTTCCTATCTTATCAGCTGTTTTATGTTTGCAGCTTAATGGTGATAAGATGAGCAATTGCAACCACTAAAATCAGACTGTAAAGAGGTGATGGTTGTGATATTATTCTTGGTGTGTGTTATTTTTTGTCCTTTGCTTTATATTTTGCATGATTTTTTTTCCCTCTTTTATTGTTCTGTTTGTTTACTGACAGAAAATACTGGATTTGTGGCAGTTCTATTAATTTTTATAACTGGAATATGTGTATTTCTTTTTTTGTTGGTGGTGGGGGCTCACTCAACAGCATGGAGATCCTCCTGGTCAAATGAGACTGATTACATGTACCACTAAATTGTGTCATTCTTTGGGAACCCTGCAGCTTTGACCGCTGTTTACAAGAAACCTGCATGCAGGTCAGACAGACTCCCGCCCCATGCCCCAGCACTGAAACTGTTACATGGCAGATTGTTTTGTAATAGTTTTCCAAACTCGTCCAATGAGAACAGCTGGCCGGCATCACGTGACACAACTTTTACATAACAGTTTTTTTTTCTCCTTGCCATGCTCCATTGAGAATAATATCGGTCCTTCCTGGACTAGGGCATGACCGTGCAGAGTTGTCAGTCGTTTCCAGCAGAGGAGACAGACCTGAATGGCAGCTGGGGTACAGACATGCACCGCATGGATGAGGTGATGCACTTCAGACAACCTGCTCTGCATGGGGACGGAAAGTGAGAGCATGCTGCATCTCGCAGCACAGGCTTTCCAGTCGAAAAACTTCGACCTGGCGGCGGATATCTACGAGTGCCAGCTGGCGTGTCTTGGAGATCCAGAGAGCCGGCAGGAGGTGATGGTAAAGCGGGCTGACGCGCTAGCGTTCGGGGGTAAATTCACGGAAGCTTTCGATGTGTACCGGCAAGCCTCGGAGATAGAGAGGCTGAGACCGTCTCACCTGGCCAACCTCATAGAGTACCTGTCCGGTACTATCCGGAGGCAAGACGGGGGTGAGAGGCAGCGGGGCAGCCCGTGCAGGGCAGAGGAGGCAGGTGCGGCGGCTTTATGCCCGGGAGTGGGTGCCACAGGTTGCGGGTATGAAGACTTCTCCTGCCGGATATGCCTGAGCTTTTTGTTCGAGCCTGTGACTCTGACGTGCGGACACTGCTTTTGTAAAAAGTGTCTGGAGAGGGAGAGGAAAGAGAAGGAGCGACCGGTTGTGTGCAAGGAGTGCAAGGACATCTCCAGAGTGAACGACGTCCCAACTTACAGGGTGAATGTGGTCCTCAGCAACCTGCTGGCCAAGTGGTTCCCCACCCTGTACCAGGCCGGCCAGCTGAGGAGGGAGGGCAACGGGTTGTACGCCGAGAAGAAGGTGGAAGCTGCGCTGGAGAAATATAACCAAGCAATACTCATGGGTAGGACACCGAAGTACTTTCTCTTTTTTTATAATAAGCAAAAAGGAAGGGTGTGTGTGTGTGGCTACTGTAGCCTACTTTTTGAACTTTGCTAGTAATACCATAACAGCATGTCAGTTGTCTTTATATGAAACCACAGTAAAATAATAAGGTCGAGTTGTTACACATTTATTGGTGTCATAAGTGTGTCATATACAGTGTGGTAGTGACACAGTAGCTGAGTGCCTCTCTGCTGGCATCTAAGGGTTACATCGCCATGTGTTGGATAACAGGGTTATGTGGGCTGGGCTAGTGGACCAAACATTGCGTAAGCACGTAACGCTCCTCCCCCAGCTCCCTCATTGTGTAACGTCAAACAATGGATCAGGCGAATGTAGGTCAAGGGTATCAGTGCGGGTCACCACTGGGTACGCTGGTGCTCAGTTATTTTTAATTGGGCAGAGGTTGTGTGGTGATAAAATAAGTGAGCTGTGACCTTCAGACAGGAACTATGAGCTGTGAAATCTGCCCCAATATGAATTTTGCAGAATTTTTAATTTGAAGAAAACTGACTTCATAAATGATAAAAGATGTGCGTTTCTTTGCTCTTTTCTGTTTTATCAATTTATATCAGTGATGGACACAGTGGTTAAACTATAATAGAGAAGTTTCCTCTGGCACAGGCAGTGTCTTGGATACTTGGCCTGTCCTCATTTACCTCTACAGCAGTGTGCAGCTGCAGCTCAGTCACTTAATAGGCTGGTTGTGTAAGTTTGGAGCTGCGTGTTTCACCTTTACAAAGTGTGCCATATTTTCCATTGCTGACTATTTGATAGCTGACAGGCATACTGTTTTACATTGCATAAGGACCGAACATTTCTGACTGTGGGTTCTCACTTGTAGAGGGTTTATCTCAAAGCAGCAGCAGTGGAGCTGCTCCCACAGTGATAGACTGGGATTTATCCCGGGCTGTTTTCAGGTTTTCATGATGTCATTCAAGGTGATTCTACATGTTTCCTAGAGGTGTTCTGATTGGTTAAAACAGAATTTCACTGAGTAAAGATTTTGTGTGAGAAAGTGAGGTTTTGAATTGTCGTAGTTGCAGAACCGAACTACACATCTCTCTATTCTTTAAGATATATACACTTATGGATTATCCATGCTCCAGTAGCCCACTTGCCATCAGATTGTGCCGGTTCCCCAACAAATGGCGCAGGCCTTGTTAATGTGAGCCAGCTTGACTCTGTATTGCTCATATCCAAGGTAGTGTTAGGACCCCTACTGGAGGTAGGCCACAGCCAGGATTCAAAACCCACTCTCCCGTGTGTCTGGGCTTTGAACCAGTCACATGGGAGCAATCTTACCATTATAGTAACATCAGAAAGAAATTACATGAGAAGCACAACAAATACCAAGGGCTGAGAGAAGAGCTAGAGAAGCTGTGGAAGGTGGAAAGCCAAAACCTTTTTGGTGGGTGTCTACATTTTTAATATACAGGAAAAATCCTATTTATACATCATTATTTAAAAGGGGGGGAAAAATCCATCCGTCCCTACTGGTAAAAATGATCCTTTTCCCACAGGGTTGACCTCTTATTTTAGGGTTATAATTTCAGAGTAATGTTGGATCTATATGAGGATCAAACACAAAGTTGAATTTAGGCATGCTGCAGTTAAACTTGGGGAAAATCTCCAAAGATGGCCTCTGAGTTATAATTAGAACAGGGGTGTGTGGTATGTATCTTTGTGTGTGTGCATTTATGTCTGATAAGGCTGCCTGCAGTTAACCACAATGCTAATCAGTCTTCCTTCTGTCCTGCTTGTGCAGATATTGGGCCTGATACCTGTGCAGTTACAGCCCTCAGTTTGACTCATTTTGCCTTGTTTGGGGCTCTTCCTGTGCACCCGTTTCTGCTTTTATTTCTGTAAGCGATTTACTGCCTGTGCCCGTAGAGAAGCTGGGAAAATATTTCCTTCTGATTCCCATAAGGCTATCGGTGACATTTGCATAAGTTTCTCAAGTTATGAAACCTAGAATCTGGGCGACCTTGATAGTACTGCATGGTTTTGTAAGGCAGCAGTTTTTTTTTTTTTCATAACACGTTTTGTAATGTGAAGACGGACCCATTTTAAGCATTCCCTCTGTCTTATAACGTGAGAGCATTTAACATACCAGCAAATCCAGATATTTGAAAAGGGAAAAGATAGTGGTCATTAATTATTTTTCTTTATTACACAGAAAGCTGCAAAACATTTGCTTGTATATGCAGGGGTTAGGACTTTTGTAGGGAAGTATTTTAATAAGAAATGAATTGTTCAAGTCTTTTTATTAAACAAGAAATTCCACAAAATTAGCTGTGACTGGCTGCTCAAATGTCAGATATGTGTCTGGTACATTTCTATGTTCTACCTCAGTATAAATGAATACCTGTAGACAAGGAGTCTGAAGATGTCACATGGACATTTTTCATTTTTTTGGCATTTTTTTTGACAATTACTTACCAATGTAAAAATTTTTGACTGCTTATTCAGTAAGCCTTCCCATATTTCATACTAACAGAGTAATTGGTGTATAAAATGTCTGAAAATAAATAAAATATCCAGACTTTAACTATCCAAGACTATATCTTAAATATCCAAAAGTCCACAAATATTCTACCTATAAATGTATAAAGTAGAGCCCGAACAATTTATCAGCAGGTCATTATTATCAGCCGATATTAGTTATATACCCATCTATCGGTACAGCTTTTAAAAGAAAATTAAAAAGTAAAGAAAGGGTAGAAAAACAGCCTTCAACCATATTATGAGTGTTGATGTTGCACTGCTTGTCCACCAGAGGTCACTGTAATTTCCCTGTTGGCAACAAATGTTTTGAATGTCACAAAGATGACAACCAGTTAATTTTAAAGTAATAAATAAGTAACTACACATAACAAATGTTATGTTTTTATTTATGTTTCATGTGTCTGAAAGAAAAAAATATCGACTGATGTATCGGAATGTCTGATTTTTAAATCCCCAAATGTAGGTATCAGTTTTTAAAAAATTGGCATTAAAGGAAGCTACAACAGAGTATTTAGTGTGCTTTTAAATGTAAATTATTTTATTATTAATTATTATTATTATTACTTGATAGTCCTATTAAATGATCTGTTCATTAAATCATAGAAACACACACACACAAACAAAAAAAAAAGTAGACAAATAGTGAAAAATAAATAAAATAGCTCTGAAACTAACGGTCCCTCTGGTTCTTCTCTCCAGCACCCACAGACCACATACTGTTTAGTAACCGCTCTCAGATCCACTCCAGTCTGAAACAACATGAAAAGGCTCTGAGGGACGCTGAGATGGCCTGCAGACTGATGCCTCACTGGTCCAAGGTACAGCAGAGAAACTGTAGTTTTTAGTTGATTATATTAAACACATACCTCCTGTATTAGCTAAGTAAATGTGATAATCTACCATCTGGGATATGAATTAACAGACTGTATCTTTCTTCTGCATACAGGGTCATGTTCGCAAGGCCCAGGCGCTGGTGTCACTGGGCAGGACTGAGGAGGCTCTAAGAGAGTACCTAGTGTGTCTGTCCATAGAGCCTGACTGCAGACTTGCTAAGACTGAGGCTCACAAGGTAAATATGACAGTCTGTTATCTTGTGACCTACCCAGTGCAACACTGCACTTAATGTTTTACGGGAAAAATGAAATGTGCATTTGCAGTTTCATCCAAATAATGACATCATTGCTTATTTTCTTCTCTCAGCTCTTGAGTGATCTCCTGGCTCCAGTCAAAGATCAGGTCCCTGAACACATCTCTGACTACTCCAATATACTGTCTTCCAGAGCATACATCAAAAACAGCATCAAAGCTTCCTTCCAGGTAAGAGATGTTTCACCTCTGGCAGTCAGCCAATCGAAAACAAATAAAGTCAACATAAGGCTTCTCTTTACTTCTTTTTCTCATCTTCTCTGCATCTTTTTCTGTCCCAGAACCTTACTCCCAGATCGCTGTCTTCAGAGTCCTCTCTTGCCACCGCTCTCCCTGCACCTGAGAGGTCACCAAAGGGGAGTCAAAGCCAGGGAAGGACAGAGGGCCAGAGGTTCGACCAGTGCTTCCTCACCAAACGGAAACGGAGGAGTTCAGAGGAGGAGGTGAAGGAGGAGCTTCAAGAGAAGAACGACAATCGCAAGAGATCCAAATCTGGTGAGCTTACAATTATGCACAATCATGCACTCCCTATTAGCAACTTCAGTGCTGTATTTACTCTCAATTACCTCTCCATTTAGAGCCAACAGAGGGGCCTGATTCTCCTAGTTCTGTGGCCGATGACCTCTTTGACCCGGCAGATCTGGATTGTCCTCTTTGTATGAGGTAAGAGCAATCTGATTTACAGCTCGGTTTAGACAACTGACAACTCATGCAGGCTGTAAAGGGCCAGACTGCACACACTAAATCTTACAATATAAATCAGGCATTTTATTGCTGTTGTAGCGTAGCTTGCACTTTGGTTTTTGCTTTTTTGTCGGTGGTTTTTCAGTGTTTGCCTCTTTCCATCTAGACTGTTCTATGAGCCTGTGACGACACCTTGCGGCCACACTTTCTGTCTTCAGTGTCTGGAGCGATGTCTGGACCATAATCCAAAGTGTCCCCTGTGTAAAGAGGATATGTCTGAGGTATGTGGCACGATAATCCAATAAACTGTTCAAACTAACGTTCCACAAGGCATCATTCAATAAGGCCTAAAGCAATAATTCCCGACCACGGGTACAATTAACCTTCTGCTGTAGCCAGAGGCTGTGTGGAAAGATTAGATGAACTAATATGAAGAAAAAAACCCTGAAATTGTATTTTAAGAATTGAGGAGACCTGAGAAGGTTTAAGCAAAAGTTATACCAATTAAAGCCAGATAAGCAATAACTAATAAGTTAAAAATATTATTAAAAGTATGGCTAGCAGTTAAAGTTCAATAAAAGTTATGCTGTTGATTTTTCTTTTTCTTACAGCAGGTATAAACAGAAGGAATTACCCGCCACATGTAATGCATAAAAAGCTTGAAATAGCTGAAATTATAGGTACAAGTATGGCCAGGAGTTGAAATTGTTCGCTAAAATATATGATAAACATTTGAGATCACAGCTAAAAATAATGGATGAACTGTTAAAAGTGATCATTTGAAAAAGTGAATAAATGCTAAATGTGGCAGCAGATATAAATGGTGGATGGATGGTTAAAATATTCAGCAAATGCGTAAGAATAAACAGAGCTGGTTATGCTAACTATAACTGATGAACAGTCAACTACTGTCTTAGCTATTACGTGTAACTGAGAGTGAATGGTGGCCTGAAAGAAGCCCCAGATCTGCTTTAAAACAAGGTCTAAGATGCACATTTAAACATGAGAGTTGGTGCTGATGAAGGAGCTCTTGCGGGTATGATTGTAAACCACTGGTTTTAAGTGTTACTAGATTCTGAGCCCACCCCATTAATGAATGTAACTTATTGTAAAAGAGTTTTGGTTCATGTCCTGGCTGACTTTTGGTCCCATAATAATGTCAGTATCTGGACTTGAATCCAGGCAGACTAACACAATGTTGTGGGGCAAATATACAATAGGCCTTATCCTTGCTGTCACTGCGTCACTGACTGAGTGACACAAAGTCTCTGCTGCTGGTAACAAATTCACTGTGTCTGTCTGTCTCTAGTACCTGGTCCAGAGGAAATACTGTAAGACAGTAATAATGGAGAACCTGATATCGAAGTATCTTCCCTCTGAGCTCATGGAAAGACAGAAAATCCACCTGGAGGAGATGGCTGAGCTCTCAAAGTAAGTTTGTATGTCCTGCTCGTTTCCACTGTCTGATCAGGTTCTGCACTTACTTCTAGTTTCCCCCAGAAAATCTCTTGATGGATTATAGCTCATGTCTGACATTAACGCTGAGAATATTCTCCGCTGTTTGACCCACTGACCTACAATAGATGGCACACATGTCTGACACAGTGACCTCTTAGAGTACGTCATTCAGGCATCAAGTGCTGCTTTCCTGCGGGCCGATGCAGACCTGTATATCCAATAAATAAATTAATTCACTCTCAAAGTAGCCAGTGTCTTTTACATTTGGCCTAAAGGTCAACTGCAGTTTTAGTAGGAACTTTTAAGGAAGTGAAAAGATTTCCATTCACTGGTTCAATTACAAATGGATTTGTGTATGAAAATATATTTATGGCATTAAAATTTGGGAAAAGAGATGATATTTTCTTCTTAATGAAAATAAACATGATGTTCTTGTTTTGTGTCTCTTTTTAGTCTTAACAAGAATGTGCCTATATTTGTGTGCACCATGGCCTTCCCCACTGTGCCGTGCCCTCTCCATATCTTCGAGCCCTGCTACCGACTGATGATTCGCCGATGCATGGAGACGGGCACCAACTGCTTCGGCATGTGTCTGGGAGATGACCTCAAGGGGTTGGTACTATAACAGGAGCTGTGTTTACGCAGATGGTGTCAGACTATGGATCTACAAAATGTAAAATTGCTTCTGATTCTTCCTCTTTTGGCCTCCAGGTTTGCTGACTACGGGTGCCTGTTGGAGATCCGTGATGTCAAGTTCTTCTCCGACGGCCGTTCGGTTGTGGATACAATCGGCAAACGGAGGTTTAAAGTTATTCAGCACAGCGAGAGGGATGGATACAACACAGCTGATATAGAGTACCTGGAAGATGTTAAGGTAGGAGCTGGTGGGGGTTGTGGGCTGTGAGAGAGAGAGCAGAGGATGACTGTAGGCTTTATAATGCAGGAAAAGCTTGCTGGTCTAAAAAGTGAAGTTGATGCAGCAGTTGCCGAAACCTGCATTCTTTCTAACGACTAGAAACTCCTGCAACTGTGGATGCAAAACCAACCGTATAACTAGCCTATGGATATGTGAAGCACAGGTGAACTTAGGCCACCTGCAGAGTTATTTAGAGAAAGGTGGTGAGATGCTGTTTGATGTAATAGCTCAGAGGTGTTTTTATGTGCAGGTGGAAGGCATAGCAGAGCGTGAGCTGCAGTCTCTGCATGACGCGGTGTACGAGCAGGCCGTGTATTGGGTCAACTCTCTGAAGGCTGAGCAGAAGGCGCGCATCGAAGGACACTTTGGACCTATGCCTGAGAAAGACTCTGAACTTCAGGTAAATACTCACACTTTTTTTCTATTAAGTTTATCTTTTAAATCTTTCTGTTTCTTTTATAGGCTGTATTTTCACACAATGTGACTAAAATAGAATTTTTCTTCCACTTTATGTTGCCCTTTCAAACCCTCTCACTTGTATGTTCTTGCTATTTGTGTACTTGCAGGCCAGTCCCAATGGCCCCTCGTGGTGTTGGTGGTTGCTAGCCGTTCTTCCTTTAGAGGGCCGAGCCCAGCTACCGTTCCTCGCCCTCACGTCTCTGAGAGACCGTCTTAGCGGCATCCGCAAGGTGCTGCTCTTTATGTTGCACACCAGGAGCCGGTGACATGCAAAATGCATTAACCGACTTGCTTGCACACGCCCTCCCTGAAGCAGCAGTTGACCTGTTGTTCTTCCTTTTTGATGCACAAAGGACTGATGTCGATGCTGTCGCACCTTTCCTGTCGTAGCGCGGACGCCATCTAAACATCAACAGCAAACTTTAACTCAAAAGAGCAACAACTGAGACGATGTAGATCTGAGTGAATAAATAGACATCATCACATTTGCAGCAGAACATCCTGGCAGACCCACAGACCTCAGCTATGTTCAGACGGAAGGGGAATCTGGAATTACAATTGTCTGTTTAAACCCATCGGAATCATCACACTGTTACAGCACTGTATTTCATTGATGATGTGCACATGCTGAGTTTACTTTTTGTACAGCAAAAAGCTGCTGTGCTGCGATGACCTCATCTGCCCAGGTTACACTGTCACCTTTCTGGCTTGCAGTTCTCTGTTCTTTGCAGTTTGATCGGAGCAGCTAGACGTCTATAAAAAGATTAGAGTTTTGCCAAAAAATATGAGCATCTTAAATGTGCTTCCTGTCTGAACATAGCCTGCAAAGCAAAGACAGAGGAAATCCTCCCAAATGAATCAGCTCAAAACGGCAATAATAATAATTTAACCAACCATGTCCGCATTTTGTTGTCTTTAATTGTACAGATGAATATGACAAATGACCAAACCATAGTATAAATCTGAAAAATGTACCCACCCTGTGATTGGAACCCCATTCGCAGATAATTTCCTTTATTTCCTCCATTTACTCTATCGCCGCCTTTAGTGTATTTTGCAATAATTAGTTTCACCAGCTATTCTGTCTTTCCTTCCCGTCCTTCCCTCCATCTTCCTCTCTCTCATTCAAATGAATAACAAGAGAATGAGCTTTTGCAGTGGTGTGCTTTAAGGCTTTTGTTCTTGTGTTTCACTCACTGTTTTTGTATGTTTTGACATTGATTTCCGTTATTTATTCATTGTTTTTATTTATGCATGCAGTGACATTGTTTACATTTCACAAAAAGAGAGATGCCGAGCTGCTGACGTTCCAAAGTGTTTTTTTTTTTTCTTTCTTCTGACCCCAACTATGTGCTGCTTTTACAATCAAAATGTGGCACCAACATGAACCTGACACGCCTGCAGCAAGAGGAACTCATGTTGAAGGCAGGTTGCCCTCCAAACCATCTGTTTTTAGATGATCACCGGTGACCTAAATTGATTTAGCGTGTTGACTTAAACATATTTGGATCCTCATGCTGTGAGAAGCATCTCTGATGCACAAGCTTCATTCAGCATCATGGAGTCATTACCACCAATACTTGGATTTCTGACGCCATTATCTGCTAAGTTTAATTTATTCAGTATTTATTCTGACTTACTTTGCACTTGCACATTAAGGGAAATGAACAGTGCAGGCAGGCCTCAGTATGCTGCAGTCAGAATAGTAAAGTTCTTGAATGACCACAAAAGAAAGCAAAAGTCTCTGGTGTTTGGAATTACCTTTTTTTTTTTTTTTTTTTTTTTTTTAAAAGTGGTCACTAAAGTGTGACGCAACAAAAGCTCTCCATTCATTTTAGGGTGACTGATGTTTTTGTAAAGGCCAGTGCCTTCCAGCCACACACTAAGGTGGTGTGGATCTATTTGTATACCATTTAAACCCCTTCTATGGAAAGTTCTTGCTTCCAAATGAATATTTCACAGCAGCATAAAAGAGAAAGAAAACAAACAAAAAAAAAAAAGCTTACTTTGAAACCTGAAAGCATATTTTGAAGATAAAAAAACAAAACCAACATTGAGGCCTTGCTGATGTCTGTGACGTGACTGTTTTACACGGCAAAAGCCGATCTCTGAAAAACACCAGAGATTGTTGAGTTTTGCCTTTGTTTGTTTTCTATACACGTGTTTGATTTTTACATGTTTCTGCATCAGTCAGGTTTATTGTATTTGATGACTTTTCTTCACTTGCTGGTGTTTTTGTGTCTCCTCGTTTCATGTGTTAGAGCACTGGGAAGGTCATGTCAATGCAGCCACACTTAATATATCATAAAAAGCCTAAGCCATGTAATGTTTAAAAAAAAAAATGAAGTACTGATAATACGTTGATATGATATTGATACACTTGACCAGTTTTCACTGAAGTCAGATTTTTGCAACATGACACGAGTCAAACAGCAACATTGGACAATGTACTTTAAATGACAAAATATATTGTGTATGGACCTTTTATGTTCAGTTCATACAGACGAAGGCTGTCTAAACGGACATTCACACAAACAAATATTCTAGCATATTATATGACTGACCCTCTGAGGTTCAGTGATGTTACAAATAGTAACTACTGAACACTTACGACTGGTGAGCTCAAACGGGGCAGGAAAGGGAACAGTCAGTCACACTATAATCAAGCATGTAGTGTAAAGGTGTCGTACTTAAACCTTTTCACATTTATCAGTATGAAATATTTAAGTAAAGGGAAATTTCACCTAAAAACAAACTACATATTCTATTTCTGGTCAAAGTTAAAACAGAATTGGGAACCAGTGCTTAAAAAAAAAAATTCACCCCAGCAAAGGCTTTTGTTTTGAAATCTGTGAATTATTTTTCATTTCTGGCAGCAGTTCTAGTGCCTTAAGTTTGAGTTCTTCCATTTTCACTTAAACTGCAGTGGCAACTATGGTAATATATTGTGTAATAAGTTTCTCTTGATAACATACATGTTGTTGTAAACCTCATGCTGAACACTGAAGTATCACGCAGTATCACCTCCGACAACTTGAACTAATGCTATCCATTATAGATTGCAATGGTTTTAAATTGTGAACAATGAAGCGTGAAAGAGCTGGGTCAGACCATCCCCCTGGGGTGGTACGCTGAGTGTGGCAGATTTTGGTCTCTCACTATTATCCTTTAAAAATGTTTCTGTGTAGAAACGACCATCTTAGCAAAAGGAAATGCAGAAAATGCTGTGAGCATATCTGCAGCCCCTTCAGCAGGCTGCCCCACTGGTGGTGTCAGGTGAGGTCACTAGACCAACCACTGGCTCCCCAACGGACTTTTAACATCCAATAGGATTGAGTGTGAAGTACCAATGTAATTTCTGTCCGATCGTTAAGTGTCCGTCCACCCCCCAAAACAACAACAAAATATTTAAAATAGCAATAGCAGCTGTTGTGGCCTATTTTCAGTCTGTGACAAATGTATTTATTGGCTTTCTTGCCGAGTTAGACAAGACCAAACAAGCTCCTCTGGCAGTCAGCTTTTTACAAAGTAGCAGCACATAACTGCCCCTTCAAACCACACTTTGTTATTTTTCCAGCTTGTGTTAAAACATGCATTTCACCAAATTCTGAGTAGACCTGGATTGATCCCCCCCCCCCCCTTTTTCACTTTTTATTCATAGCTGACCTGCTGCTAACTTTAACTTTTAGTGCACAAATAGAATATTTGACTCAAGTCTTGCCAAGAAAGTAAATACATTTCCTCAAATACCAAAAAAATGTTTTAATGGGACTAACTGGACGTTAGATGACTTCAGTGAACAAGAATGCAAAAATATAGATTGTTGCTGTCATATTTAAGCCAGTGAGCCCAAATGTAGTTAAGTGTTATAGTTCAAATTTTCTTTTTAAAAGCACACAGCCTGCTCGTGGCTGAGTCAGCATAACTACAGGTACTCAAATTCACTGACACTTATGTCATGGTGGGGATTCAATACGTTCAGTCGCAGATGAAGTCCGAAACACAAGATGTTAATTTGGGAACGGCACACGTTACAGGTTACGTCTGTCTCAAAGTCAGGGATTGAATTCTTAAAGGTCGAGATGAGTTAAATTGTATCACTTTGATATATTGTAGCAACCCAGTCTTTCAACTGTGATCATGCCAGTCAACTCACAAGAACATTTCTTTATTGTTCTTAATATTGGCCTCACAGAGCAGACAGACTCATCCTGTAGGCTCAGAAATGGCTCTCAACATGTAGAAGAAATTAAAAATGTGGTTCGTCCAGCTATGCAACAACAACAGGATGAGCGCTTAGTGCTCACTGACATCTTGACCTTTCAGAATTCAAACACGGACTTATTAAGGAAGTGTAACTGACATCCTGTTTGAGCACTTCCAAAAAGGGAGAAAAATGCTTCCTAATTGTGTTGTTTCCTATCAGTGTTGTTTCTTCCATGTACATAATTGTGAGAGTTTAATCAGTAGTCTCTTTTTCTTTTCTTTTTTTTTTTATTTTAAATCTGTGCTCATCAGTCTTCAGATCATGAAACATGTTCGCTGTATGGATTATGTCACTTCAAAGCTATAATATCAAAGGTTTCTGTGTGATGTATTTGAAAAGTGATCCCAAATGTTTGAACTGCATTAAGTAGCACTTAATTGGTCTTCCCTAATAGATTGAAAGCTTCTTGGAAAAGTAAATGGCCTGTTGAGACTGCTTTTGAACTAAAACACAGCAGGAAGGCAATTGTCTCAGTGTCCCTGTCTAACCTGTGTCTTGCTAACCTCAAGAAATCAACAAACAAATGCATGAACAGACTTCAGTTTCTTCAAGGCCTCCTTCTTTCAAAAGTTTTAAAACTAGAACGTCATAACCTCGAAATTTGTCCAGGTGAATTCAAACATGATGAATGTACGTATGACTTGACACTTCTTTGATATTTTCTGTTCATGTCTGTTACTAATAGTAAAAATTTAGCATGTAATAATTTGCAGAGGTACAGTCTGAGGTACAGCAGCAATTTGTGAATAAACTGAAAGGTTTTGTTCTGAGATTCTGAACAAACCAGAGAGGACAAAGAGTCTGATGGGTTTTTGTTTTTTTTGTGTGTGTGTGTGTGAGAGAGAGAGAGATTCTTCGACAGCAGCAGTTTAGATTACTTGTTACACCCATTTTGTCTAAAGTGATTACGTTATGAATGGACAGATTGAAAGTGCAATGACCACATGATCAGCCAGGGGTTGAGTGCGCAACACCTTCAACCTCTGGGTGACCCGTCAATCACAAGGGGATTGCAACCTGTCTCCAAACAATGACTCTCTACAGTTAGTCTTAGTCTGAATTAGTTTGCACCAATGAGTACAACTCATGTGTGATGCATTTCTTTGCAATAGGGGACTCAACTAAACTGGTTGCCATGTAGTTATATTCCTACGTAAATGCAAGCTTGCTGAGCACCTGTCATTTTGCACTTACATTGCGATCTTGCAGGAACTCATCACCGCTTGTGGAGGAATTTCTTTTTCAGATCTGCGAGGTTCTGGCTCGAATCTGAATGTAGGTAGTTAATGTGTAAGTAGACAGCGGCAGAAATGGTACCCATCATTTTGTTTGTTCAGTAGTCTTCAACCACTGTTTTCCCTGGTGTGACTGTAGCACGGGCTTTACAGAATCTATTGCCAACACTTAATACTAAATCATGTCTTTGTTAGCTCAGTGCAGTTATGCAAATTAGTTTTTACAATGAGCCTAATTTGTTACTCATGGCCAGGTTTAGGAATAAAATGTGATGTATGAATCTGTTACACATTCCTTTGAAAAAAGGAAATTGCTATTACTGTCTCCAGCCTCTTATGGCCTTACATAAGACATTGTTCTGTTCAACAGAACTGTGACGCAGAGATGACCATGAGTGGAAAGGCTTAAATCATTGCAGGCAGAGACTTCAGTTCTGTAGTTCACATTTAGTTATTTTATTTCTCAAGGCTCAACAAAACAATTAACTCCACTGCATCCTAGACCAAATAAGAGGGGAAAAAAGTCACAAAAACAATCCAACTGGGTAATTAGCAGCCCCTTTTATACCCAGCTGCTGATGGGCCACACCTTGCTACCACTCTTGCAAGAGTATTACACATTAAAATGTGCATGCAGTTCTGTATTAATATTTATAATTAAAATAATCACCCAACCATATCCATAAACCCATATCTACCATAAAACCATTCCCTATACAAAAACCCTACAAAAACACCTAAAAAATCCCAAGCAACTCCCCCACCCAATTTCCTCCTTGGTCTCTCCCGGAACCCTTAAATTGTGTCCAGACCCCCAGGGACACATTTGCCTGACACACCCTGGAAAGACAAAAGAAGAAACAGGTGATTGATCACATAGGTATATATATCTATGATTGATCACACGAAGCCCCGTTTGACAGCTCATTTAGGAGTGCTGACATCTGCTGGACATTTAATGTATAGCATTCCTGCTGTTCTGTTGGCTGGTGAATCTTTTAGCATAATTATGCAATTCTGTCAAAATCTCCATTTGAGGTATTATAAAGCCTGATGAAATAAATCTATACAGATCACGGTATATTAAAATAAAATAAAAGATAAGATAAAACTTTAATGATCCCACACTGGGGACATTTGCATATTACAGTAGCTGGGGCATTCTACGAGAATAGCTCAAATTGGACTTTTTTTCCCCCAATTTTTTACCAAAATGTATTATGTGTATGTATTTCCCTGAGCATTAAGGACATAGTTAACTGTCAGAAAAAGACATTTTCCCATCTTAGGGATTATTTTAAATTTTTATAGGTCATTATTTCAAGTTCTGGTCACCCCGTTACAATAAAACGTGTAACGGGGTTGAGTGTGACGGGGTTGTGATTTTCACACAAAATGGACACTGCTCCATGTAGTGAATACCAGAGAGAGAGCACATGGCATCCATGAGATTCAGAATTTTTACATATTATTG
>JAVDPK010002246.1:72461-95456 GCA_034780415.1 Cichlasoma orientale | reverse complement strand
GTGTGTGTGTGTGTGTGTGTGTGTGTGTGTGTGTGTGTGTGTGTGTGTGTGTGTGTGTGTGTGTGTGTACTCACAGAGACGGACATGAAAACAGAAACACATGTATGCATAAACACACACAAACTCCAGCTTGTAAACCCACCCCACAGTGAGTCTGTCCATTAGCACCACAGTGGAAAAACTCAACAGCTCTTTTATAACTTCTTAAACGGCTACCAGAGCACTCGTCAAGAACTTGAAATGGTCCTCTCTCTCTCACATGCAACAGAGCTGTGGGGTAGCTCAGCATTTATGCACTACGTGTTTCTCTTAAATGGAAGTGCTTTTTACTACAAGCCTCATTCACCCAATCACACGCTCTTCTCTACACCCGAGCACCTTGTCTGATATTGGTGCACACACTCCGATGGATACAACACGGGGTTCAGTGTCTTGCCCGAGGATACCGAAGTAGCCAGAGATTGAACCACTGACCTCCAAACTGGTAAACGACCCCCCCCCCCCTCTACCTCCTGTGCCAAACCAGATAGTATAAAGAATAGTGCAGTGTTTTTATTTTCATCTGCACAGTAATAAAACTAACATGCTATTAATGAACATATGATGTTTATTATGTTCTTAGCTGACATTTACTGGCTAAAACCATAGACTGTATATAAAAGATGAACATAGCCCCTGGGTTTGCAAAATGAAGCCATTATAGGAGTGTATTAAACCTACACTGCTTCTAATGGCCAGCAGGGGGCAGCTCCTCTTGTTTTAAAAAGAAGTCTGAATATTTTGAAGTCTGAGAAAATTATCCTATTTCTCACTAGAGTTATTACCTCATTAAAACGTTTACCTCGTGAATTTATGGTCTCAAACGTTACATTCAAGTCTTATTTAATACCACGTCTCTTTTTTTCCCAAAATTATAATCCAATCTAGAGCAAAACATGATAAAGCAGGGTATAATTTAGGCTGGCGCTACACTGTGACTGATAACTTGCTATTTTATCAGGTGGGGTGGGTGCAGCAACTTCAGTTTCTCAGTCACATCCACCACTCGCTTCTCAGCTGCAGTACAACAAACTATTTTTTGACTGCTTTTCAGAAGCCAAACTTAGCTTCCCATTTAATAATCACACACATTGAATAACAAATGTAACTTGACAACCAAGTTCCACCCTCTTTCCCAAACATGGCCACCCCTGGTTTAAAAAAAAAAAAAAAAAAAAAAAAAGACAAAGTCAAGGGTGTAAAACAGTAGTTCAGAAACCAGTGTGGAATGTATCGGTTGCTGTGCTCATCTTTTATATAACGTCTGTGGTTGGAACTGTAACCAAAGTGCAGCTGAGGATGGCGAGAAAAGCAACATCTGAATGTAACCAAACAAGCCAGACTGTCCAAAATACTTCAGCAGTTGAAGAACATTGCAGGTAAAGTAGTTCTTTTCCTTTCAGACACACTAAACAAAGAAATTTCCCTAACATTTATTATGTGCAGTTACTTTATTTACTCGCTCACACTCTTCCCGACTCTGCTCGGATCAGCTGGTTGTCGTGTTTGTACTGTTCCAAACACGTCAGCTGATATTATCGGCCGATATTAGCTATCGGGATGATCAGGCTCCAATTGTTACATGGATCCAAAGAATCCCAGGAGATTGACACAACAACCCCGGGGAGTGATCAGAAACAGGCTGAGTTGCAAGAACGATGGAAACAACAAGGACAAAGCAGAAGCCGGGAGCAAAACACAACAACTGTGATTGAACTATTTTGAGAACTCCTATCCCTGAGCCATCCACAGAAATTCTTTGCAAGAGATTTCGAAATAAGATGCATTCTTGTTATATGAGCTGTGTCATTTTTGTCCTTCACCCTGTTGGGAATCCTTGAGCATTCCTTTTCTAAAAATACACTTTCTGGTTGGAGCTAAATCCCAACTGAAAAATGTTTGGCATCTAAACCTGGTGCTGGGGCCAAGATGCTTTATGTTTCTGGGTCACTCACTTAAGAACATGTTAAGCACATACAGTATATTTTCTTTTGGATTGTGTGTGTGTGTGTGTAAGTAACACAGAAACCCAAAGACATCCCAAAACTACAAATCACATTCATACTAAAACCTAAAAACCAAATTTAGCATCTTAATGAGATGCCATTAAACCACACAGAACATAATGCAATTTTTTCATCCAGTTTCTGCAAAGTTATGTTGGATGCTAATGCTCCCCTCTTTGTCTGACACCACAAAGTGGGCTGCTGTCTTTACTTGAAGAGGTTCCAGCATGCTTTTTGATGAAGCTTCAGAGGCCTTTCTGCATGGCCAAGATGAAATATCAGGGGGAAGCACCACCCAACAGCACCATTTATTGTGCTATTTTAGGCACAATACTCTATTAAAGCTAAAAGGTCTGCCTTGAAAAAGGCACCTAATTCAGTGGAAGGTCAGTGTAGCTCTATGGTCACTGTAGAGCTAAGATATTATATTTTTTCCATATGCATTCTGTCAGTCACTAACAGGACCCAGGCACTGAATAGAAGCATGAAATTTCAATGCAGTGTGAGGTCAATATTAGGGGCAACTCAGCTGAACTCATGCAGTGAGAGGATGGTGACCTTTGAAAGGGAAACAATGGGTGGGATTAGGGATTTTTTTTTCCTGCATTAGAAATGAAAACGTAATGATGGGGTAGCGAGCATTAGTGCAATAGTCCAAACTGAGAACTTCCTGAAAACAAATGACTGTCATTCACTTCAGTTAACGTGGACCTCAAACCTGGGCACGAAAGGCTGCTTCCATTATGTCTGCTGAACTCGCAAAAAGCCAGGAACTTAAACACTCCACATCCACACACTTCAAATCTTCACAGCGAGTCTTCCTGGTTCCCGTTCTGTTTGTTGTCCATCTGTACACACAGCACACAAGTTTGTGTGTGTGTTTGTGAGATCGCAATAGCCTTGTGTTTTCCTCGATTTCCTGCCACAACCTGCAAGAAGATTTTTGTATGCGATTGCTCAAGCTGTCCTGATCTTCTTTTGCTGGGAGCGTGTACAAAATCTCAGTGCTGATATGACTGATGAGTAACACCATCCAGGCAACTCTGAAACATTTTCATCCTAGACTGAAACACTCAGAGCTGATAGCACCAGCACAGCTTTTGTGTGTGTTCTACTAAATGAGACCCCGGAGATTAGGAAAACTTGCACTAGGTTCTCCTCATATGGAAGCCTAAGAAGATAGATTAAAAAAAGAAAAGTATAAAAATAACCATGCTTAATATATTTTATAAAAATGCATACGTTAGTTTTCTTTCTTAATTTATAAATTTTTAGATCACTTGTAAATTGTAATTACGAAAAAACAAAATATACCTTTCAAAATAAAATAAACGGAGTACAATTTTTGTGTTTGTAGTCTTTTTATGCAGAAGACTTTTATATAGAAAACTACTATTTCCACATCAGGCGTAACATTATGACCACCTGCCTAACATTGTGTTGGTCCCCCTGTTGCTGCCCAAACAGCCCTGGCTCAGCAACACATGG
Source organism: Cichlasoma orientale (assembly GCA_034780415.1). Lineage (NCBI taxonomy): Eukaryota > Metazoa > Chordata > Actinopteri > Cichliformes > Cichlidae > Cichlasoma > Cichlasoma orientale. The sequence goes on along the minus strand of JAVDPK010002246.1, from coordinate 91,923 downwards.
GCTCCACTAGACCCCTGAAGGTGTGCCGTGGTATCTACACAAAGATGTTAGCAGCAGATCAAGTCCTGTAAGTTGTGAGGTGGGGCCTCAGTGGATTGGACTTGTTTGTCCAGCACATCCCACAGATGCTTGATTGGATTGAGATCTGTCAAATTTGGAGGCCAAGTCAACTCCTCAAACTTGTTATACTCCTCGCACCATTCCTGAACCATTTTTGCGTTGTGGCAGGGTGCGTTATCCTGCTGAAAGAGGCCACAGCCATCAGGGAATACTGTTTCCATGAAACTGTTTTCATCGTGGAAGCCTCATAGGAGCAAGCAGCTGGACAGTAACTCCTTAACTGCACAATCTGTTGACAGTTTTACATACTTGCAACCTGCTGAGTAGAAACAGTTAACATAAAAACTATAAAAGGCCATTTTCACACTCTGTATGTCGATGACCTTGCAAACTCCTGATTCAAAAAAAAAAAAAAAAAAAGGCTGAAACCATACAAATTAGAGACATGACCTTTTTATGTGATTACAGTGAAGACAGCCACTCTGCATATATTAGCACTGAGTATGCCCAGATTCCCAATCAAACATTAACAGAAAACAACAAATCAAATTGTTACCTGAGCACTCTTCCTGGACCTCAGCAGGCTCCTGATTGGTCATCACGTCCGGAGTTTCTGATGCCATGGCAGCACCGTCACTGCTGTGAGGGAGATACAGATGATGAGCACAACTGTTCTTCATCGTTTGACTGTATTTATCTAAATCTGCTTCTACCTTATTTTACTTATATGGCAGCCACCTAGTTGCAATGTGATCAGATTAAAAAGTGATTAGAAGTGTCGTGACTTCTGGTAAAAGTGTCTTGGCATGGTCGGATTGAATGAGCAGGGAACTTAATGTGGAGGATTACATCCGTAACAAGTCGCCTTGGTATAGAATCCCTCCAAAGCCCATTATGCAATTCCTGGATGCACTGATGGGGCTCCATTTCTTCATTCATTAAAAAGGTCAAAACATCAGAAAAGCACTTCTCCTTAATCTCCACTCCGATCTGGCTCTACAACATAAACAGTCCTAGCAGAGGCATGTCAGCTATGTTTCCAGTGTTCTGCTCCACCGTGCATTTCCGTTAACTCATCACGTCAGCAGCAGGTGCCCAGCAACCATCGAACACAAGCTCAAACAGACATGAAATCACATTATAAACTGGTGTCTTGTTGGCTGTGCCTCTGAGTGCTTCACCCTTACTCTACAGTACAGCAGGTTCATTTGCAAGTCATCTTTTTTATTTTATGTATTTTTGGTACTTTTAATCACTCATTTCACCAGACCAAGCTCTCTCTAGCAGACAGGAAGTTTGAGGCCATGTGAGAGTGCAGCTCCAGAATTCTGAGCCAGTTAGATAATCATGCATACAGAGGGACCATTAATTCACCAAGTTTTACACGACTCCCTATTTTAGTCTCAAATCTAATTAGCTATGCACTGTGCTGCATGCACAGGATTTCCTGAGCAGTTTGCCAGGAAGCAGAGTCATTACTGATATGGTTTTCAGTAAAGTGATATCTAATTGTAGCTGTGCCACCAGTTATTTTGTGGCATTCATGTCTGCAGAATCTGTGGACATCAGTTTGTCGATTCATCACTGCACCGAAACTGGATGGATCAGCATGAAATGTTACAGGGATGAGTTTCCGGAGGGTAAATTCCACGGATTCTGGAGATTCCCTGGCTTTCCCTCAAGCACCGTCACAAAGTTTATTTTAAAGTATCGATTCATGTTTATATTATAAATTACCCTGAGAAATGTATGTACCCCCCCCCCACACACACACACACACAAGAGGAGCTTCAGCAATTCTCTGACTTTTAGCATCAAGCTCCATCATCCGCTCAAGATTTTGTGATTGCATACAGAACAAATGACATCCCAGCAGTATGTTAACATATTCACTGTGAGTATATATTAACATACTGAAGTAAGTCAGTGCTGAATAAGAGGAAACAAATGTCCAGAACGTGAGGAACTTCACAAAAACACAAAATACAATCGCTTACCCAAAACAGAGTAGTTAGAGTGGAACAGGAGCACTATTAAAAACACTCACTAGCCCCCCACCGACAGAAAATTTGTTTATAGCAATAGTTTTCATTTATTATGTAAGGATATAAAGACTAAACTTGATTTATTGTGCATCCAGAACCTCCAGGTAGTTTATGTCATGACATATCAAAGTGCTCCAACCCTTACCTTTACAGATCTATGCCATCAGAATGTCTGATTTCTGGATTTTGAAATTAGTTTTCCCCAAGTCAATGTTTCTGAACACTGACTTTTTCCACTTTAGAAGCTCAAAAGTGCACGGATAACACAAATATTTTTTTAAAATCAGTAATTAACAATAAAACAAGGTTCAAGTTTAATGTTGCTAAAATAACAGTAAGCATTCACCTTATTTTCATTCATTATGAAAACCAGCTTATACTTTACAAATAGTTATTTTTTAGCTTTGTCAAAGCACAAGGTTTGCTTTGGGATTGGGCTACTGCCAGACTTCACAGTGTGAACAAAATGCACCTATTAAATACTTGTGACTTAACGATGACCTTGATTACAACCAAGACACGCAGAATAGCATTTCTGAATGCACAACATGTTGCACCTTGAAGCAAATGGGCCACATCATGCTAAGAACAGGAAACTGAGGCTCACCAAAACTGGAAAGGATTGGAAAAAAAAAAGTTGCCTGGCCTGATGTGTCTCGATTTCTGTTGCAACATCTGGATTTTGCATAAACAACCTGATAGGCTGGATCCATCCTGTCTTGATGTGTAATGGTTTGGGGGATATTTTTTGGTGCACTTTGGACTCCTTAGTTCCAATTCAGCACCATTTAAACATCACAGCCTGAGTATTGTTGTACACCATGTCCACCACATGTATCCATCATCATGTCACAAAACTCAAATCATCTCAAACTGATTTCTTGAATATGAAAATGAGTTGACTGTACTCTATGGCCTCCACAGTGACCAGATTAGTCCAATAGAGCACATTTGGGATGTGGTGTGAATGGGAGATTCACATCATGGATGTGCAGCTGACAAATCTGCAGCAACCGTGTGATGCTCTCATGTCAACATGGACCAGAATCTGTGAGGAATATTTTCAGCACCTTGATGAATCTGTGCCATAAAGAATTAAGGCAGTTCTGAAATCAAAGGGGGGTCGGACCCAGTACTGGCAAGATGTACTTAGTGTATATCCAGTAATAATATTGCAATTAATTTTAAACCTTCGATTATGTAACTGATGAAAACGGGGAAAAGTCAAACCACAAATGTAGTTTACTTAACAGCAAACCAACAAAGAGGAGAAGTCCTTAAAGTACTATAAATACAATCACAACAGGCACCAAGATCTTTAACAAAAGAACCCCAAAAAAACAAGTCACGTCCATGTCATCAACAAAGCAAACTCCATCTGCTACTAAAGGATGTGGAAGTGTGCTAATAGCTTAACACTGTGTTGGAGTCGTTTTAATGAAAACTCTAAAATGCAGATTTTTTTTAAAGTGGAGAAATCACCATTGATTTCTTTTCAGCAGATCCAGTTGTGCTGTCAGTGTGAACAGACTCCCTCTCTCCATTACGGAGGCAGCTGGAGAACTTCTTGTCAACTATGTTTACAGTGAGCTGTGTGTTAGAGAAACAGACAACATTCCAGAGGGTCTGCTGACGTGCTGAGGGTCAGTTTGTTAGTCATGTGCATCATCATCATCGCCACCTTTTATTCTCAGAATTGGCATCAAAGCCAGGAACAACCAAACCCGACTGATTTGTATTAAACTCAGTGGTACCATTTCTTTGATTGCCCATAAACGATGGTACCAACATTATTTTTACATTTAAAATATTGCATTTCAATTTCATGGTCACAAACAGGCACATGCTGGTGTTGTTCTGAGCTGATCACTGATCCATTTCCTGTCTAATGATGCATGGTACAGTCACGAGTTAACTGCATACACACTTACACAGACTCCAGAGCCGAACATTTCTAGGAAGCAGTTATACAGGCAGAAACAAGCACAGGCACTCATACAATATTGGGATATGAATGAATCAGATCATGAAACGGCAGGGAGAGGTGGGACACAACACTACAATTATTACTAACATTATTAGTGAGTGGGAAAGGGAGTATGCAACGATAAACGGGTGAAGGCTAAAGTATTTTTTTTAACCTTACATTTAGGAATTACAATTTGTACACGTTGCACTCTCAAACACTGGACTGTTTTATGTTGAAGTTCCTGCTAAATGACACAGCTTTCTGGTATTTGTTGGAAATGTACAACAGTACATAGTGTAATAAAAAAAAAAATCATCAGTTACGTTTCAATTGGCAACGAGTTGTTGCTGACGTCACGATCCATTCCATGCTATACCCAATGTCAAAACACCAAGATGGCAAAGGCAAAAACACTCAGCTCAATGCTTCATAACAGGACTTCACTAACCAATGGGGGATGTCATGGTGGCTACATCCATCTTTTTTGTATAGTCTGTGTACTTAACACACAGACATGAATGTGGGATATTCCAATTCCTGCAGGAGAGTAAAAAAACTATTTTCCAAAACAGTAAATGCTGTCATGTTAAAGCTCAATTGTCATTTTAAAGAGCGATAGAGCTTACTTCCTGTACCTCCAAAGATCTGGGGGGGGGGGGGGGGCTGTTTTAGAGTCAAGTACATGGGTTAGGTTGAAGGTCAGATGGTCAGGAGTCACAGCGACTGACCTGTGCCCATTTCCAAAGCTGGCTCCCCATGGCGACATCCTCCGCTTCATCTATGAGAAGTATGGCGAGATGACGAAGAAAGGCGAGAAAGGAGGGAAAACAGAGGGACAGAAGGATGGATTTGGAAAGACAAAGAAAAGTGCAGATGAGACGAACATAGAGCGAGAGGGAGTGAGAGAAAAGAGTGAGAAAACCAGAGGAAGGGACACACACAAGACAGGGGGAGGGAAGGGGTCAGAGAGAGGGGTTGTGGGAAAGAGCAGCATGAAAAGAAAGAAGAGTCGGTTAGATAAACAGAAGATATTGGGACGAAGAGAGACAAAAGGGACAACAGACTTACAGTAAACACAGAGGCCTTGCAGTGGAAAGCAGCATTGAGATTTGCAACCAAAGATGGTAAGAAGAGCCTGGTTAAAGTATTTTCCCCCTCACTCAGACAGTTTAGTAAACAAACAAATGGCCTAAAATATCTAGTAGCTCTTGACCTTAATGAAAAAAAAATATTATATCATCACTGGTCAACAAAAAAAATTCTTTTTTTCTGCTACCTGAGGAAAAACAACTGATTTTTACTAATTTGGGTATGCTGATTCCAAATATGCAAACAGAATTTCTCTAGCACGTCAGGATCTTGAGTTACGTAACTATGCCAATAAATGCCAAATCGCCAAACTTGACGTCAATGATTTTATTAGAAAAGTACACCATGAACATACAACTGGTGAAAAACAGACACAAATGGGCCGCCAGGATAGCTCAGGGTGTGAGCAGAGCAGGCGACCATGTACGCCGCCTGGCTGTGTGGCCGGCGCAGGTTCAAGTCCCGGCCTGTCGCCACCTGCTGCGTGTCTTCCCCCGTTTCTCCTCCCTGCTTCCTGTCTATCTCCACTGGAAAACTATCAAATAAAGCCGAAAAAGTCAAGAAAAAATATCTTAAAAGACAGAGATGCCAAGATCAATCATATGAGGAATCTCAAACTAATACAGTCCACAATTAGTCTGCCTAAACAGTTCAAAAGTGTGACTAACACTTGTGCGTCACGGAAGTTTCACGCTGTAGAAACCAGCAGCTGTCACCCCTCATGTTTGCATTATAGCGCCCCTGGTACCTGGTCTTAATTTCAGAGATATCTTGATGGAACCTTTCACCATGCTCATCGCTCACATCACCCAAATTGGGTGGAAAGAAGTCAAGATGAGAGTTAAGGAAGTGAATTTCGGCAACCCATGCGTTTGAATGATATGAGCATGCCATCAACTAGTTCTTCATAGTTTGTGTCTTTGTGGTTGCCCAAAAAATTCTGTACCACCTGAACAAACGATTCCCATGCTCTTAGTTTAAGGGGGTCTGATCTTAGATGGAAAGTCTTTGTCTCTAATAAGCTCACGGACTTGGGGTCCATCAAAGAATCCAGCATCACTTTGGACTGCCCCAAAAACACTATTCCATAACTTGATGTAGCACTAAAACTTTGTTTTTATCTACTGACAAATCAAAGCAGTCACTATAAGAAATTGCAAATTTCTGGCATTGTTGATCCTCAATATTGGCAGTTAAACTTTAGTTGATTGAATTTTAATGACCATATTTGGATTCAGCACCCCCAAATCACCCAAATTATTGCTAAACTCTGTTCAATTTCAAAACTAGAAAATCTTTGCACGCTCTACATTTGCATGAGAAGCGCCAGCACAGCAATACATTATCTAAATATTGGCATGTGCATAACTCAAGAACCTGACGTGCTAGAGAAATTCTGATTATAGATTTGGAATCAGCATACTTGAAATACCTTATATCAGGGAGCAAAATCATTTTTGACCAGTGTATTAGATATTAGTTACCATGTCACACCTTTCTTCATTAGCCATCTCTGCTAGCTACCACTTGATTTCAGACACTGCAGTCAGTCCACTGTAATCAAAAATTAGACGGTGTAAACAGTTTCCACACTAAAGTTTGCCCGTGTTGTTCATGTACACTTAACCGGGGTTTAATGTGATGGAAACTGACTTTTGACAGTCTGTGTCAAAGAGCTGCGAGTTTAATTAGTCAGTTATAACTGAGTGTTACGGTCCTGCACTTTAAAATTTAGTCTGAGGTACACAGCGCAGGTAACATTATCTGTGGGGGTTCAACCAGTTGGCAGTGGATTCAGAATATAAAACAAAAAGCACAATAATGTAGGGTTCACATTCAGCTTAAAATACCTCCGAGATCATTCATTATGCCATGCCTGTACACCCCTGGCTTTAGTACTGCTCCAAAAACAGGCAGTTTCACTGTCCATAGCTTCAAATGAAAAGAGCCGTTTCTGCCCACTCCCTCTTCACAAAGAGTGCTGTGGCTTTCCTAGTGTTGCCATGGCTATCCCAGCAAAAATAAGGAAGGAGCATGGAGGTACCTCCAGTCACTGCACTATTCTATAAGTAAAAAGGGATTTATTCGGGAAAAAAAAGACTCCTGCTAAAGTTTTCACAATGTTTTCACTGAATAAGGTTACCCTTGCTGAACTGTGACCATTTATTTTTCATAGGCACCATCAGGGAATGCAAACAAAAAAGCCCACCACACATGAAAATGACAACACAGCAACCCACACCCTGTCCTTGTTTATTGCTATCAAGTTCTGACTCTCCTCTGATTATTACACTTACTACATACTTCTGTGCTGTGGGAACAAGAGTCAGGCTACCGCACATAATGCTAACACTAAAGATTTTCCTATTGTTGTGGGAGTATTGGCTTAAAAAAAATTAGTGCGCCACTGTGTCTTCGGATTCTCGGATGCCAGGAGAGCATCGGGACTCCTGTGCTCACAGCCAGAAACAAGCCAGCTCGTAGCCGAGACATTTAGAGCCAAACAGGCTCTACCGAGGAGCTATTGGTGGACTGTTAGGCAGGTGCTCATTTGGAAGCAGTGGGCCATGCTGGAGGTGGTAACTGCATAGCTGTTATGCTAAGGAGGGCATAAAGACCATTATGAATCTAAGCAGAGTGTAATCTCATAACAGAAAAATAATATTTCACAGCAATATTTACCCAGCAATCCCACAACAGCCATCATAAGGCCTTAATTACTACTTCTGGTTTACTGAATTATAGGCTTTGTTTTCTTTCAGACTAGTCAGATGTTACACGCTTTTTCCCAGGTTGCATTGCTTCATGAGAGTCTTCTGGCAGCTGTTTATTAACTTATTCTTATTTCAGATACTTATCCTGGAGCAGCCTTACTTTCATGCAGTGTAAACACTCAAACATATAATTAGCTTTATTTGGAAGTCTGTGGATGGTTTACAGTGATTCTGTGTGTGTGTGTGTGTGTGTGTGTGTGTGTGTGTGTGTGTGTGTGTGTGTGTATAAACCTTATTACATAACAATGGATTAGCACGAAGAGGTATTCAGACCAGTTGGGGGTTTGCCTTTATTAGACACCTGAAATAACCTTATTAACACCCAGAGAGAGGAAGCACGCACACACTAAACATGTCCACATTTGTCTGTAATTAAACTGGTTCTAAAAAAGAGCACTGTCAAACTTCAGTGCCATACGGTCCTCTGTCAGTTAAGTTGTGTCCAGCTGGTGCAGACAGAACACCAACCAAATCCATCCGTCATGACAGGACTGAACAGAGTCCAGATTAACACAGCAAAAGTGACCTTCATCGAGAAGCTCTGCTGAGAGTATAGTGTCAGCGTAAGCTATAGAAAAGCGGCTAAATTTAGATAAACGTGGAGAGCAGTGAATGGTGGCTGCTGCAGAGTTAAACGGTAAGCTCTGATGACTCCAATTCGGTGTTGTCCATGTGGCTTCTGTCCTTCTGACGTAAAGCAAATCCAATCTTGTTCAGCCTTAATCTCTCAATGGAACCAGTGTACCCAGACTCATTACACTCCAGGCTTATGGTGCTGACTAATTGGCCACTGTCAACAATGACATCCAATGGCACAACTCAGAAAATAAGCGTCCAATGTGATTAATAACCCACTAATGATTCTGAAGTTGTTTTGTCCGTTTACAGCCTCTCGTTTATCTGAAAGGACTAATCTAATCTGTAACATATTGTAGGTCTTACATAAAACAAATCCACTCCGCTCCGGTCCTAATTGTTGTGCATCAGCAGCTAAACTGGCTAATATCAGCCTGATTCCATTACAAACAGCAATTAGGCTCTGCAGAGTAAAGGGTTTGCAATGACTCAGTAGCAGAGACAGAGCCTGAGAGCTTAGCAGAGTATAGTGTAAGGCAAGTAAGGCACTACTGAAACCGAGCTTCGATCACTGCAACTGTGTCTGGTTAAACGACTCTTGTGATGGTCCCTCTCCACATAATTAAAGCAGGGATTTCCATTAGGCTAAAACAGAACAAACCTCTTAGCTGTGTGGTCGTACATAGCAAAAGCAGAGCTAAACCAGAGTCATGCGGGGGCTGTTAGAGCTGAATGAGTTCACAGTGTTTATGAATGAAAATTTGTTTTCCGTCTTACATTCCATCCCCTGAAGTAGACGCGCTCATTCACAGATCATCAGCAGGAGGTTGGTATTTCCTCTTCAATTTAGCTACTCTGACAACACAGCCTAACACTTGAAGTGACAAAGATATAACTCCCCCATGAGGATGTTACAGATGATCACAGAGATTTCTGGATGAGTTTCAGTATCTGGGATTGACTGATTCGGACTCTAAGCACAATATTTAGGCCTCTTGTTTCAGTAGGATCACCGCCGACCTAACACCGCGTGGAATCCGTGATGAAAACCTAAAAGAGCCATTTTTAGGTGCTTAGCGAGCAAATCTAAAAAGGGGCATTCCCTATACTGGATGGGAAACACAAAGCAAGCCTTAGGAGAAGATGAAAGGCTGAGCGGAGGAAGCTGGCCGAGGGAATAAGACGTTAGTGGGTCTATGACAAACCGAAAGCCTTCAATTTTCTACAGAGAGAAAGGAGACAGATGCAGAAATGAATCAAGGCAGAACGGCGAGGGAGGAGAAGGATTTTTTTCCAGGCAGCTGAAATGATAAACTTGGCTGACTGGAATGAACCACTTCGTGCAGATAAGCTGCAGACAGCCATGTTGTATATACAGTAGAAGCAGCATGGGAACTTCACTGTGTTTGCACTAAATAAAGTACGCAATCTGTGGTGGTGTGTGCATTTACAGACCCCCCCCCCCCCTTTTTAAAAGATAGAATTACCACCTTGTGGTTGTATGCCAGCCAGTCAAGATTCAGTTTACATACATGTCTGCCCTGACTTGACCTTTGACCTTTCTTAGTCATGTTATCCTGTTTCATCATAATTTGCATACAGGTTCTCGACCAAAATCTAATTAGTTCATTCTTGAGTCCAGGTGAACATTCGAAAGCAAAATTGAATAAATTCCCTTAAAGCACTTAAAGAAACTAATGAGAATGAGCCATGGTTGTCACTAGGCTGGAGGCATAGCAACCTGTGATCATGTTGACGTGGTTTAGCCAGACAGACACGCACACACACACACGCACACACACGCATGGAGGAGAATTAAAATAACCGAGGTTCAAATCAGGCTAATGACCTTGGCTCTCCTTCTCCTTCATTTTCCTGTGCTGTGCACATGCAATAGGAATCATGCTGGATTAGCCTTTCGCTTTAAATAAAAATTATGAGGTCAAATTACAGATGTAGTGCATGGTGTTATTTTATTGAAGCGGGTTCCAGCATTGTGGATAAAACACACTGTTTTCCATTGAACTCGGTGCTAACAACGGTTCTTCCATTTAGCTCTATATATGATCTTATGTCAATATTAAGCAGGTCACTAACCAAGCAGAACCAGTTCCAACAACACAAGCGATTTGATGAAGAAAAAAAAAAAAAAAAAAAGACTTGTAAAAGGCAACACAACTGAACCAACATAAAGAATGAATTGCAAATTATGTCTTTATGATTATTAAAAAAAAATAGATACAACCATTATCTGCAGCTGAGATAATGTAATCCAAAGATCTGATGAGGTAAAAAACCAAAGTCAATTCCTAAATCAGTCTGATTGGTTTAATGGAAGTGCTAAAGCAACATATTTACAAAGAGTAAGACAATTTGCTTACCAAACAGTAAATTTTTATAACATTTTGGGGAATATTCTGCTCTGAGTTACATGAGAAGTTACCTCTTGCATATTTGTAGAGTAAATATGAAGCAAGAGCCAGCACGTGATAGCTTAGCTCTGCATGAAAACTGGAAACGGGAGTGAACGGCTTTAAAAAAGTTTAGTAAATGAGCCTAACCACCTCTAAGACCCAGGAAACATACTCTCGTCTTGTGGCAGTCATGTTGTCAGTCTAGTCTTTATGCTTAAATAAGCTCCCTGCCTGCAGATTCCACAGTTATAAGTTTTCTAATTTATCTCACAAATTAGCAAATTTCTAAAGCATCTGATGCCCTGGTGAGCTTGTGCTGCTCAGACTTTTTAATATCTTTACAGGATAGATAAAGGAATAGCTCTTCCTGGGTCTGATGGCCCATCCAGCACTATACAAGGTCCAGCCCGGCTGTTTAATCTGCCATCTTGTCACATGCCTTTGTCTGAGTTATTTAATAAAACATTAATGGGGAACAGCACGGAAAAAGGGCAATGTCCCGGCAAGATAAACATCTTTCATTCTCCCACTGCTCTCTTCCCAGATGTTAAAAAGCTTTTACATGACTTTTGTTATTGTCTAACCCATCTCTGTTACACGAAGGAGCTCAATGTGAGCCAAAGGGCCATAAAAGGACATGAGAAATATAGAAAGAATGCAGCCAGATAACAGCTCCACACCATCAATGCATTGCCCTTCCTTTCTCCTCATTCTTTTTACCTCCTGTCTCATTATCTCACCATCCCTCCTTTCTCCCTCTTTGTGTGTTTTTCGGTCTTGTGTCCAGCTGTACATACCTAACTGGGAACATGGCCTTTAAAACTCTGGTATTTCCTCTTGACCCAGCCAGCCACTCCACGCCTGCACCACCAGCAGGAGAAGGTGACCAAGAAGGAAATTAGTCATAAAGTTTCATTCCTGAAATCCAAAGAATGTGACTGTGACCGACCCTTGCAATGCAATGCAAAATAATTTCTGATTTAAAGGTGCTGGATGGCAAATATTAACACAACCTTGGCAAAAACCAGTGAGTACAACTGCCACTGATATCTGCAACACACCATGCAATTAAAAAAGAGAGTGCAAACTGTACACACACCTGTTATGGAGACGCTAGCATCAGTTCAAATGCTTGGTATGCTGTGAAAAGTGGCGAAACAGAAAGCAACAAATCTAATTAAAATAACTTCTCAACAGTTTGCCTGCCTCCAGCCAAAGAGCACCTGTAACTCACTCTGACTTGGCAGGACTGTCGTGGGAAGAGACTCCAGGAGCAGAGGCAGCCGCTGCAGAACGTATTCCATTAAGTGTACAGATTGCTTCCACGCTTATGAATGGGAAGAGAGCCACAATACACACCTCTATGCATATGATCTCAGGCAAGCATGCTGTTTCCTGCAGGAGCCAGCACCAACAGGCTGATACTGGCATGTGTTACTCTGTCAGCTACTAAAAATCATAGCTTTAAATGGTATTTTGAATGGTCTCCACCGCTAAATATAGAAAAAATATTGTCCCTGGTTGTCTGTCGGTGGGAAACCCTACAACAGATAAAATAGTCTATCCAACTTTCTTTGCCCTGATACATAAACCTTGAAATTTCCAGCATTGCATTAAGCATTCAAGCAGTTGTGATTTAATCCCATCAAGCATTATAACAACCCAGCGAACTACAATGACCTTTAACATGCAATATGATGCTGCACATCCCCGCTTGCTCAAATCACAGAGGAGCACCAACAAAATCTCTGATATAACCAGGCCTTTAGCTTATGCAGACCTAGCGTGTGAGAAAAATAACTTACAGTGCAGATGAAGTATGAAGTGACGGTTATAAAATGTGGTATCATTCGAAATAACTGAAATAGAACAAGAGACTGCTTGTTGCAAAGCAATCCCGAGTCCCAGATGAGTGAGAATAGACAGATTAGCTTCTTATTGCACTCATCTGAAACGTAGTGATCCAACAGGAGATAAAATATAAGTGATATGATAGTCATGGAAAAATTACTCATGCATGCATGCTCATCCGTTTGTTCAGATCACGCCAGATCATTGCCCCACAGAAAGAATTTACTTGGGTGGGTCATCCAAGTACCTGCCATGATTTATTTGTACTTTCTAATCTGAGACAAATGCATGGTCAATTTACTACTGTACAGTCCACTCGGGCTTATTTAGTAGTAAACAGCTAGCTTCAGTCCTTAGCATCCAGTGTTTCCCTGTAGGCAAGCTGGTCAGGTTGCTGTTGTGGCAGTCCTTGATGCCTTTCATTTGTCTCAAGTCTCTCGTCCTGTGAAAGACTTCAACTTCAATGTCTTGGACTGCAGCTGACCACAGCACACCTAATTCTGCTTTTGAGATCCATTTCAAGCTGGATTGGTCAAAACTGAGAAACCATTCTTCTGGGTTTGGGGGTTCCTCACATCATCCGGCTGTCTTTTCTTTGCCATGTTCTCCATTTCATCTCCTTTCCCCTTCTGCCGGTGCCCTCAGCAGCAAGCCTTACATGGACTCAAGACAGCAACTGACCAAACGCTTTCAGTCACTTTGCACAGACTACATTCATTTACAGCTGCATCACCATTTCATGTATACAAACGAAACCTACTGTAGTTACATAATCACTCTTGGACCAAAAAACATATTGGGACCTGGTGGGAAAGTAAGACTGCACACTTCTCCTCAGCTTTGATACTTATACCGTGGAGTTCTGAACTGATGTTTGCAAAAAAAAAACAAAAACAAAAAAAAAACTATTAGATTTAAATAGGTTTAAGAAAAAAATATATTTTAATGACTCGGAGTTCACGAGTTTAAAACCATTCTGAGCAGCTTGGTTTTGAAATGTAGTGTTACATTTGTGTGTCACTGTTTATATTTTATAATATGTGCTCCTGTTTTTAACATAATGATAAAAAACAGTGCCAATTTTTGGAAAACATAAAGCCATCTTGTGTACAGTGACTACATTAGAGTGTAAATTTAAACCCAGAACATACTTGATACTGTTAAAGTTTCCACACAGTAGAACTATGTATGCTTCACCCCCTCAAAATACCCTACTTAATTAGGTTCTAAGTGAACTTACAGTTTGATGTATAAAGTTAGTAAGCTAGTTAGCTAAGCATGCTAGCTTATAGTTCACCAGAAATGTATATATAAAAATAATTTTCTTACACTAATGTTTTTAGTTTTGGAAAGGTTGAATGAAAGATACCAGCCTTGCCTTTGTAAGTGAATGTCAGTGACAAAAAAAGAACAGACAAAATATCACTGCCCATGGAGGTCAGGCTTTGGCTTTTTGCTTGTCATTTTAAAAACAAAAACAACAACAGAAAAAAAGAAAAACAACAAGAAAATCATTTAAGATGTTTGAAAAAATACAGAGCAAGTAATGATATTTAACTATAATGCTCTCCAAGATAAAATAAAACCACTTAAATACCAAAGGTTTCACCCAATTGAAATTTTCATCTCATGACTTCAATTTGAATGCAGGCTCAGGCTTAATTTAGTGCATTCTGCCAATTTGTAACAAGAACTGAATGAAGCTAGTCTTTGATTTCTATTTGCCTCAACAAAGTTGAGTTTCTTTACTTGAATACAGTACTGTGCAAAAATCTTGAGCCACCCATCATTCCTTTACATTTTACTTTCAAGGCGCCAGACTTTCTTTTTTTATTTTTATTTTTTTGGCCTTTTACGGCTTTATTTGACAGATCGCAGAGAGACGACAGGTCGGAATCGAGCCTGCACCGCCTGCACTGCCATGTGGCATATATGGTCGCCTGCTCAAACGCTGAGCCACCCTGGCGCTCAAGGTGCCAGACTTTCAAAGTTTTTCTTTTGACATTGGCGTTTCACTTATTTTCAGCCCAGTTTTTATACCTGACCATTTTCAGAGGAATGTTCTATTTGTTTATTAAACCACTTAACACTGATCTATGAATCATTCAAGCATAAAAATGCACCAAACTCCATGAACCAGTGTGCTGTTTATGCATCACAGAGAACTTAGCAGAGAACCAATTTCAAACTCTTTAGACACTCAAATCTCTGAAAAAATGATAAAGATAACAGTGTGTGACAGGCATAAAATAATATTGTTTTGCACCAACAAGGTGATTCCCAAATAGCTATTAACCCAAAATTTGAATAATATCTTAAAGTTATATCCATAGAGACCTGACACAGAGAGGGATTTGGTCCTTCAGTTGATTCATCTACTATTCACTGAACCCTCATCAGAAATGGTCTCAGTGGAAGGGTGGCTGTCAAGAAGCCATTCTTAAGGAAGGGAAACAGGGAGAAAAGGTTGAGGTATGCCACAATACACAAGAACTGGACTGGAAATCAGTGGCAACAGGTCTGATGGAGTGAAGAATCCAAATTTGAGATTCAAATCTTTATGTATGGGGGTGGTCAGACATCTGTAAAATATGGTGGAGGCTCTGTCATGGTTTGCGGCTGCATTTCAGATAGCTGTGTTTGAGATCTCGTCAAAATCGATGGAATTATAAACACAGAAAATATATCCACTGTGCGATACCATCTACAAAGTGTCTGATTGGCACCGGTTTCATTTTTCAAACACACTGCCAGTACAGTAAAAACATACCTGGATAGTAAAAACACAATGGAACACAGACATAGATTGGCCTCCCCAGAGCCTGGACCTAAACTTTATTGAAGCAGTGTGGGATCATCTTGACAGAGAGCAGAACAAAAGGCTTCCAACATCCAAAGAAGAGCTTTGAATGTCCTTCAAGAAGCCTGGAGAACTATTCCTGAAGACCGCTTGAAAAAATGACAAGAAAGCTGCCTCAGACAGTTCAGGCTGTGATAAAAAATAAAAGGTGGTCACACCAAATATTGACTTTAACGCCTGTTAGAATTGCACTGATTCAGTTTTTGTGTTATATACTGTAAGTCCATGTATGTTTGCACATTTTCAATAAACTGGCTGTACCCATTCCTCAAGCAGCATATTACTCCGCCCAAAAAAGGTGGTTCACAGTATCTCTCTCTCTCTCTCTCTCTCTCTCTCTCTCTCTCCCCCTCTCTCTCTCTCTCACACAAAATATTTGTCCAACCGAATTCCACTCAGAGGACCATAAAAAGCTTTCACTGTTGAACTGTCATGAAGGACAAAGACAAAGAAAGTTGAAGGAGGTATCTGTAACCAACACCACATCTACACAGCTCTGTTACAAAAAAAGACTCTTTACTGTAGTCAAAAAGCTAAAGGCACTCATTATGCTAAGCCTCTGTGGTCCAATCACACTGCCAAGCTCAGAGTCCTATATTTAGCCAATTCAAAGCATTAAAATCACAGAGGACTTCAATCAGCAAGAACAGAAACATGCACCCAAGTTTAACTGAGGAAAAACTCTTAGCACAGCCACAGATATTCAGTATCAAACAACATGAATTGATCCTGTGCCAGGAAAACTTACAGGAAATCATTCTCATCCAAATCTAGTGTACAACGCAAAACAAAAGCCCATTTGGCTCCGGGATTTACTGACTAATCATTCACTTCCAGTCAAAACCCATCTCACGAGTCACAGTTGACTGTTATTCCCAAGCAAGTCATTGTTGTCTTGATAAACAAAGAGAAACAGTGTTTTGATTTGACCACTGCAAAAAAAAAAAAAAAAGACAGTGTTCATGACACAAATAAAGGTCAGTGCACTCTAACATTCTTTTATTCCTGCGCACACTTGCTGCCATATTGTGGAAAGCAGGTCGTAAAATCAGTAGAGTGCAATAATGAGAACACATTGTGGTACCAGTAGCAGTCAGTGGTCTGCATTATGATGGAATTCTACACTGAAGATGACAAACCCCACAAAAAGGACCAACAGCACCCACATCCTGTGACAGGGTTTTAGAGGCTGTGTTGATGACATGAACGAGCAGATGAAGCAATGAGGCAGGCGAGTAAACCTGTTTTTCCTCAGGTGTGATGCGAGATCAAGCTGTCGCAATCTTCAGCTAATATTCTTTGAGACTTACTTGCGACCTTTAAAGCATCCATACATCCCAGCCATGGCGCATCGATGAAATGAAGGCAAAATGTGACTTTTTCCTCCCCTTTAAAAACAGAAGATGTCCCTCTTTGGCTCTGATGCTTTCCCCTGGTCTACGAGTTTGAAATCTTCCTTTGCCCCCCCTGGATACCGAAGACTTCTCGCTCTTCGCAGTAGAAAAGATGCCACTCCACGAGAGAAGAGCCCTCTCTTCCAAGTCAAACCATCCTCTGAGGTTCCTCCTACTTTTGAGCTCCACTAAAGTCAGATTTCATGTGGACCTCTCTTCTTTCATAAATCTGGCAGGAATGGCAAAACAGCAAGCCAGCCTAAACCACTCCAGGACTCGCATTCAGCAGCAGCCAAAGTGGGACAATCAGAATATCATGCAAGAAGCACAAAAAATGTAGTTAGAAAAACTGAATCTCCCTTTAAAATGAGAGGAAAACGTATTTCCTCGAGTAACCACGTCCCACAAAAGAAGTACAAATTCTTTGAGTGGCACAATGCAGTGATGAAAACAATGAACTATAAATGACTGACTAGCTGCTGCATGCTTCGCTCCTCTCCTCCCAGTCACCACGACTGGTAATGCTGCCAAAGCAGGGAGGGAGGAAAGATAAAGAGGGAGGAGAGAGGGAGGGAGGAGGCATGTGTGAACAAGATACTCCCCCCCCCCCCCCCACTACCTTATCCTTAACCATCAATTTCTACTGTTAAATGGGATGGAAACCAATGAGTGCCAAGTGTTTTTCTAACCTTTACTTTTACTAAAGTCAGATGTTTCAGTAAAAAGACAAGTGAAAAAGTAAAAAAAAAAGTGTCCTGTTATTTCCAGTGAAATCTGCAATAAAATGCAGTGCTCACAATTAACCCTAAAGACAAATGACTCTGTCAACTGTTATATTGATACAGCCAGATAAACCTGATGAAATATCTTCATTGAAAATAGAAATGCCAATATCAAGTTGGAGCCAGCTAGCGCTCCTCAAAAGATAAGAAAGTCCACCTGTCTTCACCACTGAACCTTATTAGCCAACATGTAAAGTCCAAGCACCCTGACTCCCCTGTTAAAATACCCGACTTTAACGTTTAACAGTTTTTACACTTATAGACAGCACAATATATGTACAGAACTTCCAGGTCTGAAAAGTGAAGCTGATTTAAGGGAAATAAAGTTGCCTTGTTTGTTCAGCATTACTTTATCCATTTTATTGCTTTGAAGGTAATTAGACGCCTCAGCGCTCTTATAATTACATAATTCCCCGCCATCTACACCTTTGGAAAAAACAAGCTAATTGATAATGTTAATGTAGCTGACCTCGGGCCATAATTTCATGTCATCTATCCAGTCAGTGAGAAGTGACGTGTGAGGCACTGTTACTGAACTGTCCTCGCTGCTTTTTAAAACATCCTTGCAATGCCATTAGACCAGGTAAAAGAAACTGCAGTGTAAAAATGTTTAAATGAACAGCAAGTGTGTAACCCCGCAATGTAAACAACAGCGCAAGCGGAAGTAAACTACCAGCTTCCGCTATGAATTATGGGTAATGGCGCGAAGTCAGGAATATTGTGGATAGCCTCAGTCATATTAAAAATGAAAAAAAGAAAAAAAAAACCTCAAGTCCATTTTGTGAATTTTAGTCATCCTGTGTTTCAGAAAGGTGGATTATTCAGGGTTTGCTCCTTGGCCAAAGACCTGAGACTGATGAATCGTTAGCCAGCGAGCATTCAGTTTCACAGGCTCAAGCTAGCAATGGTCAAAACCAATGGGGGAAGTCACAGTAGCTGCTGACGTGTGGAGTTTTATATTGTCTATTGTACATAGGCTCAGTGTTTTAAATTACTAGGGGTGTGCCCAGATAAGCAGTGGCAGTAGCTGCTAGCTGTCTACTAGGCTTCACCTCTGTTTGGTGCCACTTTAAATACAAATTATCTGACAAACAACAAGACTTGAAGTACAGTTAATTATACTAAACGACTAGCTGATAAATCCTTGCTTTAGTTTTAGTGAGTGAAAACATAATTATGGATTTTATTTGTGTGTGGCTTACCATAAATAAGGAGGCGTTGCTAACCATGATTGGTAGCGTTCCGACTTTAAATCCTGGACAATTTATTTTTCCTCAGCTGGTGACCAACAATTCAAAAAGCCCGGTCAAGAAGTAGTTCTAATTTTATTCATATTTACTTTTTTAAATTATTATTTTAAATAACTAAACGCTAATGTACTCAGCTTTTAGTGGTGCTGGTATGTTTTACAGAGCCAGCTAGGTTGTTTCTAGTTTATGCTAAGCAGGGGCGCAGCTATATACTTTCTGAGGTGTATGCGGACACATTTTTAGGCACCCCTTCCCCCCAAAACCCACGCGCGCGCCCGCACACACACACACACACACAAAATACTCTTCATGGACTTATAGAATACAACACTTCTATTACAGGCTTTCTTCTATAATTTCTGTATTTTTATATATATTTATAATTTCTATAATTTCTT
>JAVDPK010002246.1:0-63781 GCA_034780415.1 Cichlasoma orientale | reverse complement strand
CACACACACACACACACACACACACACACACACACACACACACACACACACACACACACACACACACACACGTTTTCTCCCTCAACTAATTCAGTTCACACACAAACAAGCAGTGCACTGTATCCCGCAGACTGTAACAAGCACATGTATCGATTACTACCAAAACATCACCATCTCCGGGCAAAACAAAGCTCAAGTCCCAGAGATGACGCACAGTTGACCGGGGAAGCTTCAGACCGTTGCGGGGATACTCACTGTGTCTGCTGAATCTCAAACGGCCTCAGGGTGAAGTCATCCCTCAGAGACTGAAACCAAGACATCAGCGCCGTTACTGGACTAATGATTGGATTATTTGTCTCAGTCGTGCGCTGGCGTCCTCGGCTCCGTGTGCTGCGTTCAGGGGGAACTCCTCCATCCCGGGTCATAAAACAAATAGATGATTTTAGGTTCACACTCCAGTCCTATCCTACTTTTATATAACGTCTAATGGTGGCATATACTGTAAGAATATCTTCCGACTAATGCTACTTCCAGGATAGGTATTTAGTCCAAAAAAATAAAATAAATGACACACAGGAGTCCACCATGCCTGTGGTTAAAGTTAAACCAACTCAAGCATATAGCCCATGAATCATATTCTCCTCTTCAGAAACCCGTGGAAAAACCTCCGAAACAGACAAAAATGTGTTTACTTGTTGTCGCTTTCTAGTTTTAATCAGAGGTTGTATTGGGTGACATTAAACAGCTTCCCTTTCAAGTTTATTTTATGAGCAGGTTGTAACTTATTAAAGCTTAACAAACCACTAAATGGTCTTTGACACGGGTTCTGGGTAGATTAGTTACTAGGCTAAGGAACTAATTGTAACACGCTGTAGTATCTTTCCTGTTGATAAGTTTACATTTTTACCATGGACACTCGAACGCACCTCGAGCTCAAACGGAGCACCGCCCAGCTGACTTTCGATCAGATAAGGAAATTATGTTTGCTGCAAGAAATGATCTTAATGACAAAGAGGCTGGGCCTCTATCAAGTCACGGCAACTCAAAGAGGTAAACAGAGATCAGTGTGCGAACTCTTATCATACAACTGTCACGTGGTTCTTCGGCTTTTACTGTCCGTCTCAAACGAACATCATACAAGTGGAGTTAAGTTAAAGAAGACTTGCTACGCTCATTTCCAGATCAATTTTTAAATAATTATTCTTGGACTACTACAGCAGCTTTGCAGGATTCACAATTCAAAATAATTCTAATTTGTCTTATACTGGACTTCCATGCAGCTGCTCAGTCCATCCAACCTTCGTCTGATTGGCTGCTCCTCTCAAACAGAAGGTTTGCCTGAATTGATCTTATTAGGGATATCCACTGTCTTTGACATCATACAGAGACAAGAGTAAAAAAAACTGCCTGAAACTGAGAGTTCAGCGCAATCTGAAGCCTGAGCTTTCGGTTCATGAGGGATTACTTGTTCATACACTGACCTCACTGTTCTTGTCTAATATGAGCGTGCACCAATATTAAAGTGTATATATGACGGAAAAAAAGAGAAGGTATAACAGGTCCCCTTTAACGCTGCGCTTCAAAAAGAGGATTTCACAATCTGCTTTCTTTTATGATGATAAGTGAGAATCGAACTCATATTATTGTATTACTCAGAGACTGGAGATTTGGTTTTGTAGTCTAAAAGTCTTCTCATTTTAGGATTTATACTCCCATCTAGTGCTGCAGCTGAGGAACTGCAGCTTTGGCTTTAAGTGACTTTATTATACATGAACTGTGATAGTTAGGAAGCGCTTTGAATGACCTTTCTTTGAAGGGTGCGATGTCATCCTCTGCCTGCAAATCAGTTTTAATGCCATGATAAAAAAAAAAAAGAGAGAGAAAGAGAAAAATTGCTTTTTAAGGTAAAAAAAAAAATGCAGATAGGAAGTCCAACTAAAACAAAACTGTGTGCACACTGATAAATTGGTTCACATGCATTGGATCTATGCATGTGAACCAATTTCATACTTGTTTGCAAACATTACTCAGTGAAGCAGGAAAACTTTTACACTGGTTGTTGTGTTCCAAACATGTTGCCATCGGGATAGTTGCAGAGTGCTCTCTGCTGGACAAACTGTGAAACATCATCTCTTATAACATGGCCGAAAAGTGTTTCTTCCATCTCATTTTTACTTTTCTCATTTTCATTTATCAGTTGTTATAAATGTGGAGACAGATATATGAGCAAGCAGCTAATACTGGTCGGGCTCTAATTGTGCTCAATTCCAGCTCCACGCTTTTATCCTTGGACTCCACTAGTGTAGATTTGTTTAAAATTCTCCGTATTGATCTTATCCCGGCGCTTGGTGCAGCCCCTCAGTTCATTGTGTCAGAAAATACGGAAAAGCATAATAAGCTTCAAGAGATTATTGAAACCAACATTTCAAACTCAATAAATTTAAATTAAGAGTCAGAAATAAATGAGTTTAATTTAGTTGACAATATTCTGTCAAAAAATACATCAAACACACTCTGAAACCAACAGACTGATTAAAAAATTCCTTATTAACTGTTCTATTTCTATTCATGATAAAGAGTAATAATCATTTCTAACATGACTACAAAAACATATTAGACATATACAAATTACTTTTCCAAATTTGCTTTAAAAAAGAACAAAAGCTGGCTGCAGAACAGTAAGATGGGAACAGAGCATCCAGATCAATAACATTGTTCTGGATATGATGAACAGATCTGTGCCATTAAAGGGCAATCTTTTTTTATAGATACAAGATTTGTAGAAAGTTAATTTGAAGATGGGTACATTGATAAAAAAAAAATAAAGCTACAATTCCTGCACGTAAATCTCACAGTTTGGATGGAAAGGGAGAAGCAGTGGATGGTGTTGGAGGTTTACAGTCCATTACAGCCTCCCTGCCTCCTTAAACTTGCTGAGCAGTCCATCATCTGCTCTCAGGGGGAAGTACAGTGTCCGGGTTTTGTAATACTGGGGGTCTGACTGGAGGTTCTGGATGACGTCTCCGATGAGATGGGCTCGCTCCACGCCGCAGCCTGGCGCCTCGTAGCCCAGCTTGGTGAAGTGGACGTGTAGGTGGTAATAAGAGGGCTGGTAGTGCAGGTAGACTCTCAGCTTACTGGCTGGAAGGTTGTAGCGCTGGAAAATGGCCTCCTAATTTACACAAATATTATCACTGAGAATGAATGAAGTCACACTGAGTAAAGATGATTGATAGGCATACAGATGTCTTTAATGGAGACCCAAAGATCACTTGAAGCTCACCTTTCCTTTCTGGAAGATGTTCTGCAGCAGCAGGACATGCTCTGATGTCAGATCTCGAAGACTCTTGATGTCTCTCTGATGTATTATTGCAATGAGGTACAAATCATCCACCTGAAAAGAAGACAGATGTAGTGAGGCTAAGTGGCCTAACAATCCAAGAACCCAGCATCCAGTAAGTCTTTGAGTAAGTAGAACGCTCCAGGGCCCGAGAAATGAAGCCTGTAATTCCTCAAATAGCCACTTGAGGCTGGCTCGCAAGAGTCGATCCAAAAGAGTATTCAACTTCAGAGCAAGGAAGGGAATTTTTATTTAACTAACGAGTTTAAACTGCATTAAGGCTTTTATTAAATTACACTATATTGCCAAAAGTATTTGCTCATCTGCCTCCACACGCATTTAAACTTGAGTAACATCCCATTCTTCAGCCATAGGGTTTAATATGATGCCACTAAGGGGCCGAGCCCAACTCCTGTAGAGCAACCCCACACCATAATCCCCCCTCCACCAAACTTTACACTTGGCACAATGCAGTAAGACAAGTATCTTCTCCTGGCGACCACCAGTCTTTTTGCAATCAGAGGAGTCGCCCTCTGCTGGCCAATGCCCTCTTTACGTGCCTTAATTATAGTGTGGGCTAAGTTCATCATAAAACTCATATAAATAAGCTGCATTCACCACAGTTTGATTTTCAAGATATCCCAGGTTGGGGATATTACCATTTATCAATATCACTGAGGAAAACTGTGGCTCAATAAACCTAATTGTTGTAAACATACAAATGATTTGGTGAAACTTGTGAGTAATGCTGCAGGGTGGCTGCACTGCTGCTGCCAGAGGGCAACACCACCTCTACAAGCACCACTGATCAGAAGCTCCATTACTGTGCATCGAAATTCGAAAATTTTTGGGTATTAGCTGAAACACTAAATCTCATGTGTATTATACTGTTAACATCACATGCACAAGCTTGGAGTTGTCATGCACTGCCAAATAAAATCTTGTGGTACAGAAGAATGGCATTTGGGTCACAATAAAAACATTATAAGATTATCTGCATAAAAACGAGATCTGACTTTCAGATGTGCAAAAAAATGCCAGGTTTCGAAGTCAGCGAAGCAGCTTAATATCATATATTCGTGATCTCTGACCTGTTTTTGGTCCCACTTGAAATCCGGGAGGAGGACAAAGCCAACGTCGGGATCTGGATCTTCGTAAACTATCCGTTCAGCCTCCGCCTTCTTCTCTAGGATGTTGTAAACCCACTGAAAGGTACAGATCAAGGAAAAGTGAAGAGTGTGCATCCCAAAGTGCATCCTGGAGCAGAGGAGCTAATCTGAGGACACCGACCTGCACACTAAAACTCTGCTTCTGAATGTAGGGCAGAGTGATGTTCTTATAGTCTTCCGCGGTTTCCTCGACCAGGAAACTCTCCTTACGCTGGTATTTCTTTACATGTTTCTCTGTGGCTGGGCACACCACTGTGGTCTTAATCTCTGTATAACAGAAACACACAGGTAATCTGACTGAATGTACACAATATTCAGACAGTTTATCTAGTGAGGGACCATACCATTGAGGTGAGGGGGAGCCTGGAGCCGATACGTGCTGTAGATGTCGTTTCTCATCTCCAGTTTGAATGTGGATGCACTAAAGAGCTCAGCCAGAGCGTCTTCTCTGATCGGAGTCTTCTCCAGGATAACCACAGCATCCTGATCTGCAACCTGAAGATGACAGGCTCATATCTATCCAGGTTTTGGAGTTTGTGTCATTTCTTAAGCGGAATAAAAATCTTTAACACGGGCTATTATTTTGAAATTCCAAACCGGAAGGTAGTGTTTTGCATTTGCTTAAAAAAAATTACTCAAACTACTTTCAATGAATGCTCACTATAATAAGACCGTTTCCTTTTAAAAGCATCCCTTTCGGCTCCACAGCCACAGTTACACAGCTAAAGCTGCGCTCTCGGTGCAGGCAGCTAACTTTGCAGCAGCACTACCTTTCCGTGGATAAAGATGCTTTTCTCTCGGGCCGAATCACTCAACACACTCGAGGTTTTAAACCCAGACAGGACATGTTCACTGTCAGAGTCTTCTCCATCTTCTCGCCCATTCTCACTATCAGTTTTCGTCCTCTTGGCTTCTGTTTGTGATTCATCGGCTCCAGCGCCGTCGAGTTGCCGTATAGCCGCCATGTTCACTGCTGCCGCCTCGCCACTCAGAGATCGCGTGTGTTTGAAACGACGTCTCACTCTGTCCCCGCAAAAAACACACAAAAAACCAGCAATACTGAATTAACAAATGAGCCCAAAGGTAAACGAATATGCTATTAAAAAGCTCAAAATTAATTTTAGGAGCAAATATAATAATTTTTTTATTGTTTGATTTTTTTTGTTTGTTTATATACTTTCCCATTTATTTGACAGTTTTTATTTATTTTATTTTAATTAATTTTTTACATTAGATATGTCTTCAGGTGATTCCAGAGGTAATAGCATGTTAGCTAATATATCTGAAAATCTGAAAATCCTAAAAGACCCTTACCACCCCTCTCACAGCCTGTTCTTCCTGCTGCCATCTGGGAGAAGGTTCAGGAGCATCAGCTGTAGATCCAGCAGACTTTTCAACAGCTTCTTCCCACAGACTGTGAGAGCACTAAACAAACTGTGACCTTTTGCACAATCTTAATTACACAGTAGAGCATATGCACTTCAACACTTGGGCTCTCACTGCCGCTGGAGCGAATACTTTCCCCCACGACACTGCAAACACTTCAGCTTTCTTTGTTTTCTGACATAACTGCATATGCTGGGGGTGGGAAAAGTCAATACAGCATAGTACCAAGATATTTTGCATGGCGATGTTGTATCAATACAGGGACACCAAATATCAATATTTTATTAAATACATGAAAATACTCTGGGAATACTATGGCCAAGAGGGCTCATCTCATGCACCACCATCCTGCCACCAGGATACAATCACACTGCCAGCTGGTTGTATCCTGGTTATATTCCTGTAGAACAGGAAGGCTGCTGAGCACAAATCTAACAGTTAAATGTGAATTTCTGTTGCCAACTTGACCCCATTTAGTTGCAGACTGACAGCAGACTGACTCCATCTTGGCAATACTCCCAGTGAGTAAAGTATTGTGATAATATCGTATCATGGGGTGTCTGGTGACTCCCTCTTCTAGCACACAAATCTTTTTTCTTTGGCCCTGCTGTCATCTGAAACAGTCTCTTAAATTTGCAGAAGCCAATAATGTGCAGAGTGAGCCCTCGTTTCTCTTCCTATGTCTCAATTACGTCAGAGAGACTGTGAAGCAGATATATGAAAATAAAACCGGTGTATTTGATTTATTCTGAGCCTGTTGCACAAATTAAACAAAGGCAGATACACGGGATTTAACTAAAATATTACAAAACGAGCCCCACAGAAGTACCACATAACAGGACAACACACCTGCTGCAGTCTGACTTTAATTAGACCGGCTGCTGTTAGTCAGCGCTAAGAAACGATTTCCAATGTTTCTGTGTTTTTTTAAATGTCTAAAATGTTTGCTTTTATTTGTAAATAGCCAGTAGTCAAGCTTTATGAAGGGGTTATATATAATATAAAGAAATGACCTGTTTTGCAAGTATCTCATATGACTCATTCAGACAATGACAACTCTAGTGGGGAAGATGATTCTGCGTTATTGTACCTACAATATAATCAATAAAGTCCTTTTTGGCCACTTCAAATGCCTTTATAGAGCTGTGAAGATATATTTGTTGCAGTTACTGCTGCCCTCTTGGCCAGATCTGTCTTAAAAAAGACATTTTTAATGTCAATGACACTTTTAACCCAAATAAAAAAAAGAATATATAAAAGTCACTTTGGCAAAAACTGATTGCAGCTTCTACCTTGTGACAGGAAAGCTTTTTCAGGCTCAGTGCTAATAGAGGTCTTTCAATGTCAAAAACCCGTCAGTGTGATTTCAGTCAGTGTTTAAATAAATCCAGGAGGACACGAGATGTTTATTAAAACTGCTACAGTGTTTTCAAAAGATGGGACAGTGATTGTGCTTATGAATACTGGGGTGATGGTGACTTTAATCATTTTTATTAAGATATGATATTTCTTCCTTGTGTGTGGACTCAGTTGTTTCTCTTTTTGGAAATAACCTCTGTGGGTTTTGAGAAAATCCTGTCACATGGTACTGAGGAGGCGGTGCTGTATAGGCCTGGATATATGCACCTCTGCCTAGATGATACGTATAGATGAGGTGTTGCTGTTCTACCCCAGTTGCAAACACCTCACCTTGGAATGAAAAAAAGACTTGTGAATATTATAGTAGTAACACATTTAATTATTTATAAGTATGTTATGTGTAAACCCTTAGTGGGAGAGATCAGCTCAAAGTGTTACAGGGGAAACTGTTCTCCTTTTAGCAGTTCCTTTGAAAGCAGCTCCTCTGTGTCACAGCAAACTGGCCAAACTCCAGCACCTACACTAATGCATTTTGTGGGTATCCGTTGCGTTTTCACAAATCACGCCAACACTCGAATCACTACCTGAACCGGCGAGGCTTCAGACGTCACCAGTGACGCCACTCGCCCTTAATGAAGCAAGCCTCAACACGCACTTCATAAAAGACTTCCTGGATTTCTAGACACACGCATGTTCGCACTTGTCAAGAACGATCTAGCAAGTACTTGAGTATTGAGAAACGGCCACGCTCCGAAGCTTCGGCAAAATTGTCTCATCACTACTTACGAGCATCTATGATTGACAGGTCACTGAGCGAATCAAGCGAGCTGTACGGGGGCCGCTGCTCAGCTGACCAATGAAGAGTGACAGCTGGTTAATCAGGAAGTTAATAAATCACCAAACCGGGCACGCCGCCTTGTTTTGACGGGAGAGGGCAGTGAGGAGGTTTGAGGCTAACGCGAGGGCAAGCTCTGACTGCCGTTTGGACCACATTAAAATGGGAATATTGGTGCTGGGGTCGCTTTTCCTGCTGGTCCTTCACACGTCGATATGTTCTGCTGACTCGACAAGCGGTAGGCACAGTTTAGATTGGGGTAATTGAATTTCCAGCAAGACTTCGTAGGCTTTCTAATGAATTTCGCGTTTGTTTGGGTCAGACTATAACTAGGTTAGCTTTTATTAGCCTTGATGAGTGCTTAATATTTAGTTTACTCAGTGGCTGAATTTAATTTACCAGCTGAACGGTGCTGTGTTTTGCAGGCTCAGTGTTAGTTGAAAGTAAACCTGCTGGTTTTCCTTCAGTTTCTTTGCGGGTTCCTCTTTTATGTGGTTTAACTGTGCTTGCTTTGATTTTCCTGTGAACTCTCTCCTCGGCTGGTTTGAGGGTGTTGAAAGAAAGTGTCTAATCTGTGGTGTGTGTGTGCTTTCAGAGAGGAAAAATGTCCTCTTCATCATAGCAGATGACTTGCGGACATCCCTGGGGTGCTATGGGGATTCCCTGGTTAAATCACCCAACATTGACCAGCTGGCATCCAAAAGCCAAGTTTTTCTCAACACCTTTGCACAGGTCAGTTGCTTTGTTCACGTTTTGTCCTGTGGCAAATTGTCAAAGAACTTTGAAATGAAGCTAACATCTCACTGACTCTGTCTGTTTTCCTCCCTCAGCAAGCTGTGTGCGCTCCCAGTCGGATATCCATGTTAACCAGTCGCAGACCGGACACGACCAGGCTCTATGACTTCAACTCCTACTGGAGAGTCCACTCTGGCAACTACACAACCCTGCCGCAGTACTTTAAATCTAACGGGTACTTCACTATGTCTGTGGGCAAGGTATTTCACCCAGGTAAGTTCAACCAGGTGCATTTTGACTAGAAATCCGTGCTGAGGTACACCAAGAACCACACGTGTATCACTTTACAGTAGAATAGCGGTGCAAATGGTTGTTTTCACTCTGCAGGCATTGCCTCTAACATGACTGACGACTACCCTTACAGCTGGTCCATCCCAGCCTATCACCCACCGTCATTCACATACGAGAAACAAAAGGTACGACTCCCACTGTGTTGTGATCGGTGGATTGATTATAAAAAGAGCAATGTTTCACAATGTTAATGATCCTTTATTGCACCTGACTCATCACTTCTAGAGAGGAACCCCCCCTCAGGGAATAATTCACATAGGTCAGTGGGTCCACCCGTCTTCACCCTCTGATATTATCTGATTAATTACAGTAATCTGCTAATCCGTTTTTAGGCTTTTGTTCTGATTCTGCCCTCTCATTTGCTTTGAAAGGAAAGAGCCCTCCTTTCTAATGGCTCCACTGGAAACTATGAGAAAGTAGAAAGCAGGTTAAATAGTTTTTCCGTCTTTTGTATTTTAGTTTTTGCTCTCATGTGCTGGATTTTGCTCTGTTACAGTAAATGGTGTGATTGATGCAGTGGACAAAGAGGTTACAGCATTTAACAGCTTTTCATTTATTTCTGCTTTTCGCTCCCACTCCGTTTTTCTTCTGTGCTTCTCATTCTGATCTTTTTCATTTTTATATTTTCCTTCATTTTGATTTTTCTTTCTTACCTTTATGCTGAAGTCTGCTATGTTACCTTGGAGCTGTTGATTTGGATCTGTTAATGGCTGTAATTTCATCAGTAGGGGGATTGCTTGTGCGTTTGATTCGACGGTTGCCCCCTTCTTTCTTGTTTTTGCTGAGTCTCCTTGAGTCATATGGGTCATCTCTGTAAATCCCCCCCAAGCAGAAGCTCTTGCTGGGGGCGAAACTTTGCACCCTCCCGTTTGTTATTCCCCTAATCTGAGTCATGATCTTGGTTTTTAGAATCAGTGTTTCACCTGGTCAGTGACCATGAAAGCATGAAGCCATCTCCTGTGATTGAATCCAGCTTGGCTAATCGAAGTCTCTTGTGGTTTCGCAGAACCGAGCAAATCGGATTAGCCTAGCCAGAATTGGCTGATTGTGGCTCACACAGTTGGTCTTGGATCTTTAAAGTGCTGTATGGCGAACACCTAGTAGCATATGTAAGTTTCAAAACCCAGAAGAGACCGATGTGGGTTTTAAAAAACAAAACGGGTTATGCTGTATTAAGGTTGGAGCAATGCAGGCTACCGAACAGCCTGTGATTCTTGATTTCAACGTAAAGCAGACATCTTGGTTAGCTTTACCTGCATATATGCTAAAATATTTTTGAATCAGCTCTTCAATGATTGTGTTGTGCATATGATGCATTTGTCACATATTTGCATTTTTTTTTACATTTCTTTTTTAAACAGTTTGCATGTTCTAGAAAATGCAAATCGACCCTTTTAACATTGGAAGACGGTCTTTTTCTTGTTGCTTGGGTAAATCCTTTGGCGCTGGTTCTTCTTCATCCAGAGATCCGTTAGCAGCTGCAGCGCCATCGTTTGTCATGGCTACGTCTCTGTCAGCTGAGCCAGCGGCAGCTGAAACTCTGCCACAACAAGGAGCACTGGCATCGGGCCAACAGTGGCTGCATCATCACTGAAACTGGAAACGGTAGCAGCACCTGACTCGTCATGGGTGGAGGCAGCAGTGTCTCCAACTCGATCGTGAAAACCAGTGGCTGCTGAAGGGCTGTCGTCATATGTAACATGGAAATTTGCCATTCAGTGTCAAAAATGGAAGCAGCAGCTGCATCTGATTCTTTATGGGTGACTCAGTGGTGGAGCACTACCACACCTCCATCAACCTGAAGAGTGGCTAAACATTCAGAGTTGGTGAGGTGCTGAAACTCTTGTCTGCATCTTCCCACCACAGTTGTCATTGTCTGAATGATCCTGGGAAATCTCAGTAGATCAATTTTTTTGGTTCAGCTGGATCTTTTGAGCCAGTCTCGAGCTGTCTTTGATTCTTCAGAGCTCAGTCAGCTGCCCGTTCTCATTAAGAAGATGGCTGGTGAGCTGGTTTCTTGGATACACATGGCTTTGTGCGTTTTGGAGAGAGTGCATTGGACCCTTAACTTTGAGTGCCCTTGTGACCGATTTAGCTGATTCACTCAGAATTATGTTTTATTTGAATTATACAGGGCTGAGAGGCTCATGAACCACCTCTATACATGAGCTCACATCTGTGTGCTCTTCCAACTGAGTCAGTGTAATGAAACTTTTTAGGGCTGAAAAATTCTTCCTTCCTTTTGTCCTTTGGGACTGAAGTCTCTATTGTTTTTTTGCACATGACGTTTGCAGCCATACACACAAACTGTTTTCAGCACTCTACCTGCTCAGTATGAAACCGCTTCTAGCAGCTACATAACTTATACAGCTAAAGAAGCTCTTACTTGTGAAATGGTAGAAAACACGTCCGAGACGATCAATACTGGAATCTTTATGCAGCCACAACACAACTTAAGAAGTAGCATAACTTTCATGAAAACCTTGTTTGCAGGTGTGTAAAGGGGAGGACGGTAAACTCCACGTCAACTTGCTGTGTGCAGTGAATGTGGCCGAGCAGCCTGGGGGAACCCTCCCTGACCTGGAGAGCGCAGATGAGGCGGTGAGGTTACTGAAGACTCGAGCCAACAGTGACACTCCTTTCTTCTTGGCTGTGGGCTTTCATAAGCCACACATACCTTTTCGGATACCACAGGTATGTGACCCTCTGGATTGCTTGAACTATAATGTACATATTAGTTAGATCAGTACAGTTATAGACTTTTAACTGATATTAGCTGCAGGTGATGTTTGCAGGGTTCACACGACTTAAAGGTTTTGACTTTCAGCAGGCATCTCAGTGCCAAACAAGCACAAATGTTTCAACCAAGAATTTATAATTCAGATATGAATTCTCTTATTTTGAGTACTGAGGAGTATTTATTACGATTATTCACTGATTTTTAGTGACAAACACTGCTTTCAAATCCATGCTGTGCTACGTTCCTGCTAATGTAGAAAGCCTGAATTCAGTGAATCTGTGGGGAAACTGCATTAAACCTGAACACAGTTAAATCAACAGAACATTGCTGTTAATTAAAACATCTTTGCAGACAAATAAGCTGTTTATTCGCCTGACCTAAGTGCATCTCCAAGAAGCAAAGTCTTTCTCTCCACT
Organism: Cichlasoma orientale; assembly: GCA_034780415.1. Taxonomy (NCBI): domain Eukaryota; kingdom Metazoa; phylum Chordata; class Actinopteri; order Cichliformes; family Cichlidae; genus Cichlasoma; species Cichlasoma orientale. The sequence goes on along the minus strand of JAVDPK010002246.1, from coordinate 51,450 downwards.
CATTGTACCTGCATGATGGGTGTGAATAAAACTCGTAGCAAAGTACTCGACAGCTGTGAGATTCCTCCACGTTTCCCCTGCAGCGTTGCTGCGTTAGAAAAATAATTGTGCAACAGGATAACATATCTTTTGTCCAGTAAGGAGACCATTCTGCTGAAGCCTTTGCTACTCGCTGTGATTAGAGGACACAGCTTTGGCCCAATGGAATGTGATTGATTGGTGATCTCAGTGTGTGAGCTGGATGGACGTGCTGACGAACTGTGCATGCTCACATTTATGGATGTCTGAGTTGGTTTTTTTTCTCTCTTGGCCTTCCTTATACTGCAGTTGGTGTGTTTTAAGGTGGTTTAATAACTTTGTGTTGCAGACCCATCTCTGCAGCACACTCAGCATATGATTTGTTCTTGGTTAATGTCACGTGCCCTAAATCCAGAGTATCTCCAAACAACTGCTGACAATCTGCTTCTAGGAGCACGCTCTTTGCCTCCTGCTGTGGCAGACATTTGATTGATTATTTGGGAGTCAGCAGTCTGTTATCTGTTGTATATCTTTTTTTCATGTAGTGTTAACTCATCTGGACTTTGAAGGAAACTTCGAGCTGTGCAGTGCAGAGCACGTGGTCAGGCAGTGATTTTTAGGGAGCGCCTGATTTGCTTTTGCACTCTATTGGCGAAGCATGCATTTTAATATTTGTCCATCGTGTTCATTTAATTGTGGATGGTCAAGATTAAAACTGGATTAAATGTGCAGCTCTTCTCTGGAGTGTCCTTTTCTTGTCAGATGATCACGAGCTTCATGTGTACAGAAGCGGGAATCTGCATGCTTTTTTTTGTCAAAGAATAGTCCCCAACAGTAAAGTGAATGATCTGGTTTGCTGCTGTTGTCGCCATTAAAAACGCACACAGTCATGCCAACTTTAATGTCAAGGATCAGATTTGAATCTCGGTCTACAATCCAGGGATACAGCTGCAGTCCACTGAGGCCAAAGGTGAGCAGAGCTCACCTGAAGGCTCAGCTCAGGAGAAGCATGAAGCATGTGTTTTGACATTCACGTGGTTGTTGCACCATGAATTCACCCTCGAGGGTCGGACTGGCAGCACAGAATTTTGCTGTAGTGAGCTGAATTTTCGAAGGGAAAACAATTGGCACGAATGACCTGAACTGTAGCACCTGCTGTTCAAACAATGGGTGTTTTTAACAGCAGAGTTTTTTTTTTTTTTTAAAAACAACCTCAACACAGTTTTGGTTCTCCACCTGCCCTGCTCACCAGATCTTGCTACCTTGCTGAGTCACAGTGAAGGAATGATCACAAATGCATTACACACACATCATCAAAACGTGGTCTAAAAGTAGGAGAGCAGGCAGTAGTGTGTAGCTGCTCGAGAAGATGACTTTGAAGGGGAAAACGGTCAAATTGGAGGTTTTTAAAGCCTGACTGCAGAATGCACTCGGCTCAATATTTCATTCAAAGTGACATTTGCAACAAGCTAATGTTACACACTCCTCTTCTGAATACTACAAGTTTGCAGACACCACATTTCTGATTGGCTGCACTGAACTCAAGTGCAACTATTGCTGATGGAATCTCTGTTATTCACAGCACAAACAGTCACTCTCTGATGGTATGCGCTAGTCCTCAGCCCCAAAATGAACAGCTTGTCTTTAGCACAAATATGGCTCGGCGCGTGAAGTGGGGAAAGTGGAAGTTATTGTCCTGCTGCAAACGGTTGTTTTGCTCATTGGGACAAAAGAAACAGGAACTGAGTAAAAGCTGCCAGGAAAAGAGGATGTATGATGGTGTCAACATGAAGGAGCAAACGCGTGGAGAGTAGAATGCACGAGGAAAAAGTGAGGAAGAGTTGAAATGAGGAAATCATGTTGAGCTTAGCTGACGAGAACAACGAGACACTTAAAAAGAAAATGGTATTTTTTTCACTGGCATAGCTCAGTGTAACTCACCAAGGAGGTCGTTTTGATGCAACCAGGAAGTGAAATTAAGAGTGGGTTTGAGATGAGGAAGTGAATTACTGAAGCTGATATTTTGCGGTGTTAGTTGGAAAAATGCATGCACAAGGAATTCATTATCTAGACTGGAATCGGAAATAATTCCAAGATTTTTCCTCAGGAGTACCTGAGCCTTTATCCTCTAGCTCAGATGACTCTGGCCACTGACCCCGATGTTCCTGAACGCCTTCCTCCTGTGGCCTACAACCCCTGGATGGATTTAAGGAAGAGAGAGGATGTGCAAAAACTCAACACTAGCTTCCCCTATGGGCCTATACCTAAAGACTTCCAGGTATGAACAAGCTGCTCTCAACACCTGTAAACCTGCGACTATTTGGTTGCCGTGTTCCTAACACAAATAGTAATTCAGCAGTATTCTGTATCATGTGTTCCAGCTGCATATTCGTCAGCACTATTATGCTGCAGTGTCTTACATGGACGCTCAAGTTGGGCGGCTGCTCGGTGCACTGGGAGATCTGGGGCTGGCTAACAACACTATGGTGGTGTTCACCTCTGATCATGGTTAGTAGACACTCATTGGATGAACTGTAGGCAGTTAATCATCTGTTGTTGTTTTTTTCAGTTTCTCTTTTCAGTATTTAGTAAAATAAGTGGCTAAAATATCTTTAATCAGGCCTTGTTCATATCAAAGGATGTGTTTATTGAGCGCGCCCCTTTTTTGTCTTGAACCACCAGATGGCAGTGTTGTAACAGCAAACTGTGCCATGATTTGTTTCCACAGGTTTTCTCTACTCTAAAACTCCCAGCTCTTATTCTGCACCACCTCCCTTTTTAAAAAAAGAAAAGAAACTTTGACTGGAGTTTTCTTTTAATGTCTCATTCAGTGGAGAATGTTAGACTGAATCCTCTGACTGTTTGATGCAGCACTGAGTAAAGCCCAGTCAAATGCTATAATTTTCATGACTGGAGCAAACATTAGTTAAATATAAGACTTTATTTGTACGACAGACTAATTAATTTCTCCTGTTTGCCTTTTTTTTGTTAACCTATGATCTTCTGTGTTTCTCTTGTTGCAGGTTGGTCGCTGGGTGAACACGGTGAATGGGCTAAATACTCAAATTTCGATGTCACAACACACGTACCTCTGATCTTCTTTGCTCCTGGTGGCACTGGAGTCAGTGACTCAGCCTTTCCCTTTATAGATGTCTTAAGCCAACCAGAGCAGAGATTCAAAAGTAAGCCCACCTCCGGTGCCACCAAAATTAGTTTGTTGATATGAAATGGACAGCTCTCCAGTTAAAGCACCACACACGTGAAATCACAACGGTTTGATTGTTGTTTTTCTGTTAACTGGTCTCATGAACCTTTGTAAATAATACAGTTATTAATATGCCAGCATGACATTAATAAGTCTTTGATTTCCATATAGAGCTGCAAAATGATTTAGACGGGGTACACTTTGATATTTTGCCTCCGGACAGCTTTTACTTCAAACACAAGTGATGCAATAATCATGAAACTTAAGTGGAGGATATTTAGTAAATGTTAGTGGATATCTTGTCTGGCTTCAATTTTGAGAAGTCTGTAATTGGATGACTTTTCTCTCTCTTAGGTGGCAAAGTTAGAAGCAGCCTGGTGGAGCTGGTGGATGTCTTTCCTACTGTGGCCTACCTGGCCGGCCTCAAAGCACCGAAGTATTGTCCGGACATTTCTTTCCAGGTATCAAGACGTGAAAATTAATCCATGTATATAATCACAAAAAAATTTTGTGTAATTTGTCCACAGCTTTTGACCTGGTTACCTGCAAAAGCATCAGCCTTGAAGAGCATTGTTCTCAGGACACCGCTGTGGCCAAGACTGCCTTTATGTCCTGCCGTTCAGACTTTAGCCTGTCGCAGGGCTAACACAGAGACAGACAACCTTTCACCTACGGGCAATTTAGAATCACCATTTAACCTAACTCTTTGGACTGTGGGGGGAAGTCGGTGGAGACGCAAACAAGGGAAGAACATGAAGACTCCACACTGAAAGGCCCCGGCCTCGTGGTGGATTCCAACCAGGCAGCAGAGCTAACCACATCGCCACCGTGCTGCCGGAAATCTCGTAGTTGGTAGAAATTCCTGAAGTCTTTTACTGGAGAGGTGGTCCGACGGTGTCATCATTGCCGGTTTCAGGAAAATCCAAATATTATTGAATATTAACTGCTTTTCCACGCAGGGTTGCAGAAGGCGGGAGCCTCTCCGAGCTGACAGGGATCATTGGGATAGGTCGCCATTCCATCTGGACTCTTAACACAAAGGGACAGATAATCAGACAGCCAATTAAGAACCATCAGTGGGCCCAACATGTCTGTGGACTGTGAGGAAAGCAGAGCAGCTTCCTCCTAGGGATCTTCTCGCTGTGAAGCTATTGCCCCCCCCCTCCCCCGCGTACCTGAACTAATATTTGCAGTTTAAAGCGTCTCGTCATTGCCATCTGAGTTCAAATGATATTGCATTAATATGGCTAAGTAAACCGAACGAAGCCCAAACACAGCAGGCATGAATCTGACATCCGTTCCCTTCACTCTTCGGTCTGTTTTCTTGCTTTCAGGTGGAGTTGTGTACAGAAGGGGAAAACCGGGCCTACACCGCTCTACAAGGGCAAAGCGAGAGGAGCTCAGAAGATGTAGCTTTCAGCCAATATCCTCGGCCTGCTGACACTCCACAGGTAGTTTGTTGTTTAGAAAAAGGCACATCCAAATGCTTTTGTGAGCTGGCCAAAGGTTAGCTCATAGTTTTGTATCGATCTTGAAGTAATTGCAGAGTAGAAGGCGGGCATGTTTTTAATACAGACATGTCTTAATGGTATTTTTAATATGTTGATCGTGAGTGTCTATTGCTTGTACTAGAGCTGTTAGCATTAAGCACACAGTCTTTGTATTAAACTATCCAGGCCAGTGCTGCTCCTGCTGTAGGTTGATCTCCGTATGCAACATTTTGGCAGTCTGACCGCAGCTCATCAGCTGGCTCGCAGTGTGAGCTGGCAGCTGCAGATCTGACTGCAGTTTTAAAGTTGCTTTATAATTCCAAGTTTTTCCTCCTAGGAGAACTCTGACCTTCCCGACCTTAAAGACATAAAGATCATGGGTTACTCTCTGCGCACCTGGGACTACAGGTACACTCTGTGGCTGGGCTTTAATCCTAAAACATTTGAGGTAGGTGTATCGCATACCTGCACAGCGTAACGGTCATCTTTCTTTCATCAGCCTCGGTCTGCTATTCTCCCCCGTGTGAGTGTGTTAGGCTCAGGCTGGGGAGTTGAATGTGATGGATCCATCCATCTTCTCTCACAATATGTTGAAGACAGAAGCAGATTAAATTTGTCTGCATCATCCATCCGTCTCTCCATCCAGGTGAATGTGACCGATGTCCACGCCGGGGAGTTGTACATGTTAGCGGACGACCCCAGCCAGGACAAGAACGTCTACGAGGACTACAGCGAGCTGACGAGGAAGACTGCCAGCCTTCCTCATGTAAGTTGGAATTCATTTTAGAAGCTTCCTGCTCTGTCGTGCATTCATTTACTGTTTTGTTTATTCATTTCCTGACTTGTGTTTGCGGTCCAGAGTGTGAGTTTACAGATGAGACTGAAGCTGCAGTTCCAGTACCTCACAGCAGGGATGAAAACGAGAAGAGGGGCGGCATGAGGACGCGGACGAAGCACAACAGATGGACGAGTAAAAAGGGAAGATGGATGGACGAGAGGGAGAAGAAAGCTCGGATGCCGTGTTTACTGTAGTCAATACATGAATCAGTATTATGTGATATCCATGTAATTTGTGTGAAATTGGTTCTTCGGGTTAATGTTTCCGTTCGAGAACTCATCGATGGGCAGATTTAGTTTCTGAGTTTAAAAATATATTTCACTCATGCTTTGTTTCTCCAAGTGGAGTTCATGCTTTGCAAATGATGTTGATACTAACAAAAGGAAACATCTCTGTGTGCAGAAACTTGTAATTCATTCATCTTCCTTCTGCTGAACACAGCTTCCAGTGTTTTCAGTGTCTGCTCTCGTCACATCAGCCATTCATGTCTGTGTGAACTGCAGCATCAGCCTGCTCGGAGGCAGAGTCGTGCTAAGTTGAGCAATGGAAATATTTCTGCTTATCTACTGTAGTCTGGCATGTTTTTAACAGTTAACTGCTTTTCTGTTTGGAGGTTAGATGAGAATATTGGTACCAACCCCATATAAATACAGCACAGTATAAACGGCACGTTTATTTACGTGGTGAGTGCTCCATCCAGAGCCAGGCTGACCATGTTTGTACGTGAGCTAGGGTGTTAGCAGTTAACTCCGGCGCTGGCTGGTTAGAAAGGAGCACCCATGATTCGCTGGGAGATTAAATGGGTCGTCAGTTGCGGCTGGAGAAAAACAGGCTCGGGAGAAATGAACATTTGACTCAAAGCTGCAATTTTAAGTCTTAATAAAAGGTCAACGTGTGAGTCATGTACAAATTTAACCTCCACACTGTGGTCGTGAGCAGGGACATTGGTTAGAGACCAAACCTTTTTTTTTTTAATCGGGCTATAAACATGCTTATTTTTGGCTTTGGGGACTGACTCAGCCTCAGATGGCCACTAGAAGTTCACTTCCTTGTTTGCTTCATTTTTTTTAACCCTTGCTGCTGCCACACAGTTCTGCAGAGTTAATAATCAAAATTAAACATGGTTTTTGTAAAGCTTTGGTGGTGTTGGTAGGATTTTTAACTTCCTCCTATTAACATCTTTGCACTGTGCGAAACTCCAGCTGACTTATGTTTACGATAAAGAAGACTTATCCAGGTTAACTAGAGGGAAAAAACCTGTTTCTTTAACACATCTCATCAAACCCACAGGTGTCTGTGTAGCTGCACTGCTGACGCTTTTTACTGACTAGATAAAAATGGCATCTAGAAGTTTTTTCATTAAAAGGAATATTAAAGGAAACCTGAAGAACGAGGCCTTTTAATTAATGTTGACACGCATTTCTCATCGGTGTACCGCTAAACTGCTTTAGGGACCCTTTTAAGGGGAAGTCTCTCACGATAACAGCCGATGGGGACTTCCACAGTTCTTTACTGTAGTGTTAAACAATATGACATTTCTATTTGCACTTGATGTTACTTGCAGCTATTTGCCCCCCACCCCCGTAAACAGTCAGTTCAGATCAATTCAGAGACCTGGAATGAAGTGAGTAAAAGCCACCCATAATTAAATGCAAATGAAACAGACTGTAGCTACATTTACTGTGGTTCCAATGCGTGAACATCCTGTGCTGCGGTAATTTAGAAGAAAGCAATTTCAGCCTGAACTTCAGGTCCAGCAGTGAATGGAAGGGATTTGCTCCGTCAACTTTTATTGTTGGCTGCACCGGCTTCATGTTAATGAGATATAAATGAATCCTTTTTATCATCAGTCGGCTTCTGACGCGCGTCAGGATGAGGAAGAAATCTTACGATGGAACTGAACTCGTTCGTTTGTCCACGTTTCCTGTGTGCCGTAACATGCTTTGTGTCTCAGGAACTGCGAGATTAATCTGCAATAAACTGTCAATACAGACTCCGCAAGTAGAAAAATGAGCTTATTCTTGAGTTTAGTTGCATTAGAGGTTCCCTAAAACTAGCTTTCTGGAGGGGAGGGGAGGGGGGGTACTGCAGAAATAATGTAAATCTCAGGCCTGGCAAGGACATGTTGTGTATATATTTGTCTGTTCTGATTGAGAGGGGGAAAAAAGGAATGATAATAAAAAAATGTTGGGCTTGAGCATCAAAAGTTTCCTTGTGATCACAGCTCCTGTTTGTTTTCCTGTGTCCTGCAGAAACACTTTGCTGCCTGTCCACACGCCCCACTGCTCTGTTGTAATGCGTTTTGTGCTCAGCCACAGCAGAAGAGTATAAAGCTGCAGGGTAGTGAAGGAGCTCCTCAGGGACCTCGCCGGTCTATTCTGTGTGTTCTCCCCTCCCTCCCCTCTCCCTGTCCTCTCCCCGAATGCACGCGCCCGCTCTCTGGCACTGATTTTTTATTTTTTTTGGCTTGGACCGAATGTCTGCTAATTTGTGTGCGATTCCACCGAGTCGATCTGTCTGTGTGACACAAACGGTTAAAAGCCTTGTAATTGCGTTTTGAGATACAGTGTAAATTCAGTCTCAGGCCTTTTCTTTTTTTCCCACCACCATTTTCAATTTTCAAGCAATCATGCAGAACCATTTGTAGAAATCGGCTTGAAGTGAAGTCTGTGCGCTACAAATGAAAAGTTAAAATAAAATAAATAAAAAAATCGGCCAAGACCGGGGAGCACTTTTACATGGATCCCCTGCCAATTTCACGTCCTCTAATCATTTCCACTCTTTTCATTTCGTTTACCTCTCTTGGCCTTTGAACACATCAACACTCAGTTTAACTTTGAAGGCACTTTTTTTTTTTTTTTAAATAATGTAACATGTTGAGCTGTTGTATGATACATGTGACACTTGTTTTTAAACGCACCTACCTGTCTGCATGTTGCAGCAGAAACCGGGAAATGTTCTGCTTTCCACTTTGAGTTGTAGCCTCAGTTTCCCGGAGCTGTGCGGTCTTCTGCTGCTGTAGCCGGTCCGCTTCAAGGTGCGACGTGTTCAGAGATGCTCTTCTGCACACTTTGGTTGTAGTGGTTGAGTGGTTAAGTTCCTGTTGCCTTCTTATCAGCTCAAAGCAACATTCATGACAGCTGCTCCCCCCTGACCTCTGACATCGAGGCATTTTCACCCAGCTGCTGCTCCCTGGATATTTTCTCTCTTTCAGACCATTCTCTGCACAAACTAAAGATGGTGGTCCACGTTCAAAATCCCCTTTATTTACTCTGATGTTCAGTTTGAACTTCAGCAGGCCATCATGACCATGCCTACATGCCTAAATATTTTGAGGTGCTGCCATGTGATTGTTTGGTACACCTGTTTAGGTGCTTGTTAAAAATATATCTAATCAGCCAAAATGACCAGTGAGTGTGTGTGTGTATATATATTAGCACAGCTCTGATTACATGTATGATGGCTGTTTCCACATCCATCAACCATCATCTAGAAGTGCAAATCTGATCACATGTTAATGTTTGCTGTTTTTGTTCTCCACCTACTGTTCCACCACCAGCAGCTAGCGTTGTCCATCTGAAGTTTGTTGCTGGCCATTTTTCCCCTCCTAATTAAAAAAATCTGGTTTTGGGTTAATTGGTGATTCTAAATTGCCCAGAGTGTGAGTGTGAGTGTGAATGGTTGTCTCCGTGTTAGCCCTGTGTCAGGCTGTGGCAAAAAAGTGAGTCCCAAAATAATATGCTGTACAGTATATCCGTGTAGTGACCATGCAGAGTTAGGTGGTCATTCTCCATTGATTCCTACCTATAGTCATTTAATGGCTGCAACCAAAACAACTTAATTTTGGTTTCTGTCTCCTTGAATCAGTTTGGTGGTCGGTGCCTTGTCCATGGCCCGCTCACTAGCCACTCTCTGTGATGAGGTTCATGCTCATACTTGGAAAACGAGAATAAATTGTGAGTGCAGTTTCAACTGCTCTCCTCTCCTCTTTTTATATTCACGACGGCTCATATTTCTGCCTCAGTGGTTTTATCAGATCAATATTTATCATCACAAGCAGTGATCTCTGACCACCATCAAATTGATCTAATGGCAATTACATTGCTGTTTACCTGGTGTTTTTTTCTTCCCCCGCTGCCTCTCTCACTGCCCTCTTTTTCTCACTCCATCCTACCTGCTCCTTCTCTCCAATCCACTGTCTCTCCCTCTCATCGTCTATCATTATGTTTCATACACTGGTAATCGCATTACCGCCATGGGCTTGTATTTTGGCAGGTCACACTGCCTTTCTGTTACCGGTGGCGACATACACAATTACATTAGAGAGAGGGTGTGTGTGTGTGTGTGTGTGTGTGTGTGCAGAAATCGCTTAGCTCAGCTGCATTAAGACAAGAGTTTGTCTCGAGGGTGTGTGAATGAATCCAGGAACAGTAAACAAACTGTACTGTACTCCATCTCCCAATTACTTGATGAAGTGGACCTGAAGAGTACTTTGTCAGAGGAGCTGCTTTTCAGAGCCGCCTGCTAGTTAGCTAATTAGCTGCTCAGCTGCTGCACGCTACACTGCATGCAAAGGTAGCTGCAAAGTCACATGTTGGCCCTTTGATGGTCAGTACCTACTAACGACACACTGTTCACCCGTGACCTGTGGAGGACATTCGTTCACACTCGTTTTCTGTACTTGCTGTCAGGAGGAGGCGCTTTTGTTGCTCCCAGTAAAGCTGTTAAAACCATTTCAATGCACTGTTTTAACCAGCAAAATGTTTTGACTCTGTATCATATGGATGAGTTGTTTTCATTAAAGTTGAGTTGACTATACAGGCCAAACCATCTTTATGTGCCAGTCTTTTAGGAATAGTTTTATGTTGTAGCGTTTGGTATTTTAACACTTAAAGGTACAGTAAGTATTTTTATTTAGGTTATTTAATAGAAAAAAGAATGTGGTATTCAAATATACATGATTAGTGTGTAACTAAGTCTTCCAACAAACTGATGAAAACACATGAAAACACGCATAACATGCTTATTTATTCCCAATATTGTTGCAGTTACTTAATGTCAGCAGATCATACTGGTACTGTACATGCGACCCTCCGGTCTGACAGCTAAACAACAACAACAGCAGCTGGTTATGCCAGCTAATGTTAGGCTCGAGTGTCCTAAAAATCACACTTTCCCTCTGATAAACAGTTTGATTACATTCTCACGTTGAGAGTTTATTCACTAAGCGTCAGAGTCCAACAATATTAGATCCACTTCAAAGACAGTTTCACTAACTCCAGCAGATAGCGGCAAAAACAGCAGCACTTACTGACAGAAATGTTCAGGATATCCTCAACAACTCACCTCAGTGTCGCTGTCATTGGACAAAAGTGATCTTCACATATCGGACTCCTTTCACAAAGTTTCACAGCCTCCTCTAATAAATTAAATTAAATACTCGTGGACACATATTGACAGCTGAGTGACAGCAGACTGACCGCCTACACTGACTACAGATGAACAGTGACCAGAGTTTTGTCCTACAGTGGACACCATAAGGATTATGCAATTGAATTGGCAGGGGTACGAAAACAGAATTCAGTTGCCTGCAATCTACTGCCATCTAGTGATGAGATTTTGCATACTGCACCTTTAAGTCTATGGGGATTGACTCACTTTTGGAGCCAGCCTCGAGTGGCCATTAGAGGAACTGCAGCTTTTGGCCTTTTTTCATTTTTTTTAACCCTGTAAGTTCCAGGTGTTGAGCACCAACACACACAGCACATTTAAAAAAAAAAAAGGTTGGTGTGTTGAACACTGTTATGTTAGCCAAACCAATGATAGCAAAATCTGTCAGCACTATTTTTTTCAATATGGCGGGGTTTATAGAGACATCAGTGCTGATTGGGTAAGGCTTCCAACACGCCCATCGAACCTCACGTATTGCACACAGTTTCAGTAAAACATCCTCTATCCTGAAAATCTTCCACGCTGCTAGCTTGCAACAGTGTGTCAGATCTGCTGACACCAACTCAAGTGGCGTCACCTGAGGAAGGTAATTAGAGCTTACAAAGCACCCTCTGGGAGAATTAAGGGCTTTTTCTAACTTTTTATATACATGCTGAGTTCACCAACACCAGAAAACACATTTATATGTACAGTATTTGGCATATTGTACCCCTTTATGATGCAGTAAGTAGGCACTACATTGCTTGACAAAGAATCAAGAAATTGTTCACTCTCAAGTTTGTGCATAAAGTATGAAGCCAAAATTTCTTCTACGACAGTCAGGAGATAAGTCCGGATCTTTCCACCAAACCTTAAGAAATTATATTTCCCAAAATGTTGCATCGTTCTTTCACAAAATCTATTTCACAAAGGCTCACAAAATGTTGTGGCTAGTGTAAAGTAACAAAATTCTTCCTCGATATACCACTTATTGACAGAGGAGATGGAAATTCAGTATATTAAAATGCCAGATGTCGTCATCAGATTAAGCAGATGAAGAGTTTCCCCTTTTTTTTTTAAAAAAAAGATCTGAAAGCATTACTTTGCTTTCCTGCTCCACTGCCTTTCCTGACCCTGAACGCAGACATCTGCATCTGCAGAGCACACGGAGCACCGAGGAAGCAGCCGATTAGAAGTTGGACAAGATGCAATATGTTGCCTGTCAGTGTGAAACTAGTTTAATCAGGAGTCATTCAATTAGAGCTGACGAGCTCTTACCTCGTTAGCGCCTCTGAAGCTGTGAACCACAGAGCTGAATAGAAAAACTCAGTTTTAACAAAATCACTTGGCAAAGAATGGGGGGGGGGGCACTATTAAAACTGCCACTCTGCACATTGAGATGGAGGGAATGGATTTGTGTGGGTTTCTGTAATGAAACTGAATGGCTGTAATCACCTCTTTGGCGGTAGCTGGTGAGGGGCAACTGTGGTTTTAACAAAAAGGGGAAAATACATTTTGAGTGAGATGTTAGTTATAGCGAGGCCGTTGCTTGGAGAATAAAATCATTAAAAACTTTATATCAGCCGTGTGGTTCAGTAATCCTGCAGGAGTTTGTTCTGTCACGGTATTGGGAAAAAGGTAAAATGCACGTTTAGACAACACAAAATAAAAGGACTCAGCGCAGTAACATCCAGCCTCATTTTGTCTTCTTTTCACTCCAGTTTTTATTTTAACTCACTGTGAGTTAAAACTAGTAAAGTTATTGTGGTCTGAGTGTTAGTCACACATCTTCTAGGCAGCCATGTTCTGTGGGATTTAGTGACAACCTTAATAATAATAATAGTAACAAGCAAGCTAAGGAGTCCTTTTTTAAACCAAGCAATCCTTCTGAGAGAAACTAGCACCCTTCGGTTCCGTGTCCAGACGAGGACCCGCCCACACTCATATGTAAAGGATCAGTTCACAAAGCACGGTGGAAAAGCAGGCTTGTTCTTAAGAGTTACGCCGGTTCATTGAAACCAACACCGGCACCGGCACCTCGGCGGTGGAAACATAGCATCAGTGACTGCAAGGTGCCCGGGTCCTGCGTCAAAACCAAACCAAATCATCGCCCCTCCTCCACTGTGCCTGTCAGTGGTATGAAGTGTTTGTGCTGATATGCTGTGTTTGGTTTTCACCAAACGTGGCTCTGTGCGTTCTGGCCAAACATCTCTACTTTGGTCTCATTTGTCCACAGGACATTGTTCCAGAAGTCTGGAGATTTGTTATCCTTTGCAAACTTAAACTGTGCTGCCATGTTTTGTTTACAGCGAAGGAGCTTTCTCCTGGCAACCCTTCCAAACAAGCTTGTTCAGTCTTTTTCTAATTGTGCCGTCATGAACTTCAGTATTTAACACGCTAACCGAGGCCGATGGTCCGACCTTGAGGTGAATGTGCTAGTACAGAAGATTGTGGCATTGTGTTAATACGCACCTGAATGCTCCAGAACAGCAAAACTGCCAAAATGTTTTACAGCTTTTATAGAGGTGCTCACGCTTCATCAATTAATCAAGCACATTTGATTAGCAGAGCATGGCTGCTTCTTACCCTCTTAATCCCTATGGAAGCAGAAAGTCTTTCACAGGACAGCACAGAGTCCTGTGAAAACTTTCTGTGTACGGATGTCTTTACCATCCTGTCATCAGCGGTATCCTTCAACTGGCCTGTTACTGCCATTACAAACAGAAAAAACAGATTTTGGTGATATGTATTCTTATCCAAAAGAACTGAAGTCAGAACTTTAAATCTAGGCATTCTTTTAAAAAGCCTGGATTTGAATATACATTTAAAATGGGCCGTCTGCTTCTCAAAGTCAAACCCAGCATGCTTTGATGCTGGACTTTTATTCACATAGTCTGTAAGAATATAACATAGGAATGGATAATGAGCTTTCCTCAACTTTGTGCTTTGGGACTGCTCACAAAGAGGGTGGGGGGTTTGGAGGGTGGGGTGAGGGGCTAGGAGGTGTGGGGTTGGGGGGGGGGGGTTTGCACATCGGCTATCTTGATCGCAGCGCCAGTCTGAATGTAAAAGTCAATAGCAGCAGTGTGCATCAGGGTTCCAGTGCTCATGCTCCATTAGCTGGGTTTCTAGCCAGCTGTCTCAGCACCCTCCTGAAGCATCACAGAGAATAAATCCAAGTTGTTTTTAGTAAATACGGAGGTGGAATTACGCTGCCTTCCATTACTTAAAGTAATTAATAAATGATGTGTTGATTGTGCATCTTTGTGTTGTATTCAGATCAGCTTTTTCCATCGCGGCTCGTGGATACTTCTTAACTGAGGGTGTCTGTTTCTAAGCTAAACAATATCTGAGAGCTTATTTGACTGCATGGTTACCTACGGCAATTAAAGCTATAAATCTAAGCTGTCGGTGTGTTGCCTCTGCACCAAGGACACACACACACACATGCACTGAATGGGCTTTGCACCTCCTTATTCATTTATGGAAACACTGAATTAGATGGGATTTAAGTCTCGGAGAAAACAGACTTTTATTTTTTCCTTTAACACGAGACTTTACGTCCTTCGTTCTTTTCATTTTTTTTCCTCCCTGCACTCTGAAGTCCAGCTCTCTTTTCCACCTTCACACACGGCCCGCTTATTCCCTCTCGAATTCTAACGCGCGGCTACATTCAATGAATTAATCATGCGTAGTGAAGAAGGCTAATAGTTGCTATGATGTAGAGTAAGAGTTCATTAGTGCTAATAAGACGACTAGCTCGGCTCTTAAAATGTACGCCAGGGCCACTCTTTTATTCATAAAAGAATCTTCAGTGTTAAAATTGGGTGATTTTGTTCATTAGGAAAAATCACGCCTTTGGATATGTCTTAGCCTTCTGCTGTTGCCTTTCCTTTCAATGTCAAAGTGAAGTTCAGTGCATCCTTGTAGCCAACTTAAAAGACCTCATCCTGAGGACAATTTAAACAAACAGAAAGAAGACAGAAAGAAGACAGTGAGCACAGCAGGATTGCTGCTTCAAACAGATTTTAATCCATATTTTAGAGACATTAAATATTTAAAAACAATGGAACTGCATCACAACTTTTGATCATCACATAGAACAACTTCATTATAAAAAGAACCATAGAAAAGGCCAAAAGATAGCACTGATAGAAACAGAAAAAAAAACTGTGCAACACATTTAAAAATACAATGCAATCCGTGTTGGACAGAAGTTTTATTTTTGTTTGAGTTCTTTACAATGTTTCGTTTTGCCAGTGATGCACATCAGATTCACAGACAGATTAGTCAGGCTGGATCAGAGGCACTGTGTCGCTGCGGTACCGCCAGTGTCAGGCTTCAAATACACAGTCTTACACTCATTTGGTTGCCTAACACTTCACAGTTAGGATTTAGCATTTTAACATCATTAAATGCCACGTGCGGCGTTCGCTGCATTCACGTGGCGGGAATTCAGCTGCGTGCTTTATTGCACTGATCAGGAAGATGGCGCTATTCCTCCACCGTTGTCGAAGGAGGAGAAGGCTAGACAAGTTGATGGTAATTTTACCAATGAATCTTGAGCAATTACACTATTATAGTTTGATGCTTAAGAACTGCTGCCCTTCTCAAGATTAATTTGGACATTATTAAGAGTCGCAGAGCAGAAACGAGCTTATTCAAGCAACCGTTTCTCACTGCAGGGAACAGAATGACTGAAAACCTTAAAGAAACTTCCTGTTAAATGGGTCGGTTACACTTGGACCGTTTTGATTTCCCACATGATTTAACACTGTTATGTTCCAGGAGGGAAGCAAAATAGCAATCACAGAAATGCTACACACAAGGCAGTGAAGGCTTCATGGTAGAAGGTAACGTGATTTCAGAAGGAATATCATTGACTGTTTGGAAATATGATCTGGCTTTTATGTTTTTCTTTTTCCTTTTTTTCTCCTGCTTCTCCAGTTTACTGTAAAATAGATAACCATGGTGTCTAAATTATTAGTTGAAATGTTACCTTAATAAATAAAACTAATAAACCAACTGCCAATCTACAGTAATAGTCAGGCATTATAGGAAATGTTCTTGTTGGCTTTCTTTCCAAAACACCACTTTCATGCCAGAATGTTAGATATGGACTCAGAACTATAAGGTCATTAGCCTAGCCTAGCTTATCTAAAAGACTAAAAGTGGGGTTAATCTTATAAACTAAAGCTACAGATACAGCCACTTAGAACTGCCATCCCCAGCTGGCTGCCAGCCGGCTGCCAGCTGGCAGCCAGACAATTCCCAGCCACTGTGAGGCCCTGCCTCCTTCTCCTGGGGAACGTCTACTTAACACTATGAACACGCCCCTTTCACTCATTTGCAGTGTCACCGAGAGATGGCATTTCCTTCACAAAAACGTTGACTTCTATAGTTTCCAAATATTTCGTTATCAACAGAAAGTGAAGAATAGCTTTAACGTCATCTTGAAGTATTGTTCTCCAGAGATATTATCTTCAGCTGCAATAGAGCGCATTGATGACTGGCCATTTTTTTTAAGGGCTCTGGTTCCAGAAATGAATTTCCCATTCATTTTCTCCATTGACATTTCAGAAAATCTTTATATAAAAAGCCTTGAACAAAAAGTTCGAACCTTTATTTAAGCCTTGAACCAAACCAGACAGCGATGAGGTGAGTCCCTTTAAACGGTGAAGGAACTACCCATCCCATAACCTCAGACAGATCCCAGATTCCACAGCAAACAACTTCCAACCTTCTCAAATGTGTTCCTTTTCATCATCATAGTGGTATATAATAATAATAATTTGGAATACATGTTGTAGTTTGTGTTGTATGTGTGTAGTAAAGTATAGCCTGTGGTACAGTGCTGTCCTGGTTTCTGAAATTTCGTGCTCACTAATCAACCCGACATTCATGATTCACAAATTTCCACAGTAACAGCGAGCTCCACCAATTAGTCACTGTTTCAACTGAAGATTGTGCGTAGAGTAGTTTTTTGTTAAAACAAGTTTGATATACAAACCAGGAGCACATACCACCGTTTCACAGTTTTGTAGCTTGTAGTAACTCCGCTTTGGATGGTTAGAATATTATGGCTCATAATCAAAGTCCTTATGAAGAAAATGAATGAGATTTTTATTTCTGGAACCTCACTGAGATCTACAGGGCTGGGCTGTATCCTGGTGTAGTACCACTATGAACCATAAGCAGCGAGTCAGTATTCACGTACAACTTAGAAAGCCTAACAATATATGAATTTGTTAGTTTCAGAGGCTGTTTGTGGAGTCTGGATAAAGATGGGAGTGTAGCTTCCCACTGTTTTCTAGCTTAACGCCAAACTAGGCTAACTGCCCCCTTTTTCTACACTGACACGAGTGGTGCTGATGTAGTCATCACTTTGTAAGACAAATCAATACATTTCCAGAAATGCCAGGGTCTTTCTTTATCTTTTTATTTTTCTGCATAATAAATAAACGCATCGATTTTACTGAGGAATAGTTAGAGAGTGGCTTGTTGGTTATCTCTTAATAATCAATCATATTTCTAGTTTTCCTAGAAGTGAAGAGCATAGTAATGCCTCCTTCCAGCAAGCTCGACAAATTCTTATTTACTGGATAATTCATATTTCTAACACTGCTGCATGGCTCTGACAGTACAACGAATGAGGACGAATACAAAAGAAAAGAAAACATCTCTCTGGTAGATTACAGGAATTTGAGAAGAAAAAATTCAAACCCTTTATTATCCCTGTAAATCCTGCTAGTTCATTTACTGTATGAGACAGTTTTGGCAATCAAAGTGAATCTGTGATTTTTGTGAAATGCAAACAAATATTAGAGACACTCGTCACTACTGGAGAGATTATCAGCGTATTATCGGCTTGCTACCATCTGCTGTCAAAAAATAAATCAGTGTGTTTAGCTCTATTGTAATCACAACAGCAGTGATGATGTTTCTGCCTTTGATAAACAAGTTGACAACTGTGATAATGCAACAGGAGCTAATGGGATATTTAATAAGATGCCAGCAGAATAAAAGGCCATGCTGAGAAAAGTCTGTCTTCAAAATGTTTCAGAATATACCCATATATTGACATTGCATATAAATAAACTGTTGCATGAATTCAACATTTACCATAGCTGTCATGTGACATGTAGCATAGTGGGATGAAACTGATATTTGCTATGTCACAAATGCAATGGTCTTGACTTTTTACAGCATATCATCGTATATTGTACCGCTGCATACAATAAAAATAAGGGACCATTAAGTGAAATTAACAATAACCATATAGTAACATCACAGTTTCACCATAAAACAAAACAACACCAAACATCATTGAATTGGACTGAGCAACACTGTGGACCAACCATTGACTTGAAACGACTGAGGTCAGAGAGAAACAGTTTGTGGGTTGTGTTTACGGGTTGTTGCAGAGGTTCAGTGGCTCATTGGGACTCTCCTAATTTGGCTTCAAGACCTCAAAATAAATCCAGAAATCAACTGTAAATATCGTTATTGTTAAGCAACAGGAAGTGGAGCTTGGATGGCTGTCTAGAACGGTGATTAGTAAGCATTTTAGTCTTTCAGATGAAGAACCACAAGTCCATTTTAAAGGAATAGTATGACATTTTGGGAAATAGTCTTATTTGCCGATTGATATCGTTCTTGAGTCTAAACAATAAAAATGTAGCTACCATCAGCATGCACGGAAACAGTATAAAACATGGACATAGCTTCTGGATTGGAAAAACTAAGTCAGCATTCTCTCTGAAGGCCACCAGATGGCGATAGTTGTGGTTGCAAAAAGATTTCCTGTCCTATAGAAGTTTGTGGGAAAATAACTTTGTCTTAGCCTCTGCAAACACTTCCCTGCTGAGTTTATGGGGTCAGACACTCATTTTGGAGTCATACTGAATAAAACAAGAGTGTGTGCCAATGCTCGGCTGTTTTGGATTTGTGATGGAGGTGGGGGGGGGGGTGAAAGTATAGAAAAGTCAGTTAACAAGTGTGTGAAGTTTGATGGGTCTAGCCTGAACAGTACCTCTACTATTAACTATTCTGTAAATTTCGGCTATGCTATGTTTCAAAATGAAGATGGTATGCTCATTGGCCAATCACTTATGATTGACAAGTAGTTCGCCAATGAGCAAGCAGTTTGACAGTCAGACCCACCCCTCCTCTTCACAGCCGGTGTTTTGAAACCAAGATGGGGAAAAATGCTAATCTCAAGGCTTTGAAATGGGATGTGTCACCGTAGCTATGTCCATCTTTTTTACTGTCCACGAGCATACATTTAGCTTAGAATCAAATAAAAAAAACCCAAACAGCTAGCTTGATTGCCTTCATTTCATTCAAATATAAATAACAAATTTATAGTTGTATAAACCACTTCTCTCGTTCAATGTTATACTAAAAGATGTAGCATGGTTTAGCTTGCTTAGTTTAGTACGTTTTGTTTTAAGCCTGTTTTTCACTAGCCAATATTAGCATCCCATTAAATATTAGTGATTGGTGGATGCAACTCGCTAAACCAGCTAGCTTGTGTGTGTTGCGTTAGCTGAGAACGTCCCAGCTTTCCCCTCTTGTCCTAGTATACTGTCACATCCAGTTTAAAAACAAAACAACATATAAAGCTTCAAAGTGGCCATTTTTGAAGACTGTATGGCTGTTGGGTAGTTATGTCCATCTTTTATATACATTCTTTGAGCCAGACTATTCATTTCTCCATTTTCAGTCTTTCTGCTAATCTACGCGAACTAGCTGCTGGCTCTAGCTTCCATCTTTCACGTGCAAACATGAGCTTCTACTCTCAAAAAGAAGCAAGTAAAAATAATATAATTCCCAAAACGTCAACTTATTTCTCTAAGGTTTTACGTTCTTGAGGCTTCAGAGGGTTAGCTGTAGTGTTGCACATTTAATGTGGCTGTGACGTCGACCTTTAACCACTGCATGTGACTTATATAACAAGAAATAGACTTTTTTTTTTTCTTTGTTAAAATGGACACAAGTAGTTCTTGGTCTGAAGCTATCATTTATTGCATGCGATGACTTAAAAATTTCAGGCATTTCAGACAAACCTATACTTGCTCAAACCATCAAAAAGAGAAAACACAGCAACTAATGCTAATTTGACATATTATCGCACGTTTGTTCCTTTCTTTTTTTTTTTAAAGCCAAACCCTGGTGTCTTCATAAACGCCAGTAAAAAGCTTATGGAAACATTTGATTTTACGAAAAACAATCTCATATTTATACCAATATGGTATGGAAAATCATTTAGATTCATTCTTTGTTTTTAAATAAATAGAGCAATTCCCACCGGACACAAATAGAGGCACTTGAGTTTCCTTTTTTTTTGTTTTTTTTTTTGTTTTTGTCAAAGTGAAAATTACATTTCACATCCGCGTTGTCTTCCATACACATTCAGCGATGGTCAAATGATCCAAAACTTAAAAACTCATGCTTCATGTGCTGGATTTACAGAGACCGAAAATAAACTGATTTTAAGTCTTCATAGCGCACGTGAAAATGAAAAACACAGAAACAGTGTGGTCTCTTGTTTGTAATGCACCACAAGGACTTAAAAAATCACTTCAGTCTGGCGCTGTGTAAATGCAGCTATAGCCTGTGCACTGACACACACATAGATGCCCTATTTACCTGCTTCACTTCCTCATTCACTCACATTGAATCATTCACAAGACGCAAGAAACACTGTTTTCAGGAGTCACAGTCTGTACATTATTGTACACAAACATCATTATTGTTCGGTCAGGTAATGATTTGAAATAGACTTCACAATAAGCTGTACACGTATACACACTAACAACACAACACAACAAATGCGGGGAAACGACTATAAGACGCCCGGCAGTTGATTTGATCTCATTAAGTGCTGTACAAAGTCACAGATATTTTTTTTTTCCTGACATCAGGGCAGAAAAGCTGATGTGAGATTTTCACCCTGTTTATTTGCTCTGCATGTGGGTGGGGGCTTAATTAGAGCCAAATCATACTGAATCTTGTAGTTTTTTCCCCCCAGTAAGTGTTTGACGCCTTAGTTGGTGGGTTACTATGGGAACTAGAACTGAGTGGAATTTCACAAAAGCCCATAACCAGCGAGAGACGAACCAGACGGATGCTTTCTGTGATGGAAGAAAACCCTTATTTGTAGGACCAGCGAACTGGGTGTTTGTTCTGGTAACTTACAGAACTGCAACTTGACCATATACAAGCTCACAGGACTCTTTCAGATGTTTTTAAAGCTTTGTCTTATCATATTTGCAATTTTGTTTGCCATTTTATTCGGTCAAAGATCCTTATTTAAATACAAATATCTGCCGCTGTATGTATTTTTTAGGGAAAGAGGCTGTTGGTTTCGACCACGTTACACTCATAGAGCTTCATATAAGTAAGGAGGCGTTCACTCATTCCACGTTCTCTGCGCTCCTACTGATCTGCAACTCTCCCCCAACTCCTTCATTAGCAAAAATTGCTTTCTTTGCTCATACGGCGCTCATTTATTCAAACTGTGTGAATCTCGGGCTTTGCTGGGGGTGGGGGGGGTGGGGGGGGGACTCTCTGTGTGATGTTTGCTCAGACTGTATCAGGGAACAACAAAACTCAAATGTAGTGTGCGCTTTTTAGAAATTAAGGTTAAATGTGGCATAAAGGTCCTCCCTGAACTGCCATTAAATTAATGTTGGTATTATTGCAGATCACAAATAACAAGAGAATAACAGTTTTATCTTCTCTTCTTCCCAAATAAACAAATGAGTATTTTATTACTACCCCATATTCGCCAAATACTTACACCAGAGCATTACTAAAACTTTATATTTCTTGCTTTGCTGTTAATCAAACTATAAACTCAAGCTTCAGTAAATCTATATTTAGTCGTAAACTGAAATGCCATCACATTATGCTGCAGTCACACTAGGAGAAACGGTGGCTTGAGACTAACCAGGCACAACGAATGATCTCACTGCCTTTGAAATGGTTGCTTTGAAGACGGGGACCAGGTGTGCGGCCGCTCACAGGCAGTTGTCGTCTTCAAAACAACTTTGGTGCATCGAGATGGTGAAAAACAGCAATAAGACAGTCAGTCTGCTACCAGTCTGAGATTGACCGGGGTCAAGCTGTCAATTACGGGGAATCTGTTTGTGATAATGCTGGGATCACTGGTGATAAATCGGTGAAAATCACAAATCTGTTGCCATCTGTTCCAAATCTGTTGCCGTCTACATACACAAAAATTGGCATTAAACAAAAACTGACTGACTGCGACTGTTCGCCTCCAACCAGCAACCTGTGAGACTGCCTTGGTCACCCAGAGGTTGAGTGTGGCAAAAAAATTAAAATCAGTGCAATCACTAAGCAACCACTGATTTTTCCTTGTCATAAAGATGCTACCGTCCAAGTTTTTCCTCTAGTGTGACTGAGGCTTGAAGGATCTTTAAATGTAAAAAGTAGCAGTGTCACAATTCAGGCAAAAGTGTGTTTCCCTGTGCGATAGACTGACTTTATACACAACACTAGCAGGTTCCAGGGTGTTGTTGAGAAGATGGAGTGAAATAGAAGAAGTGCACTGAATTGAGCCTCCATTAATTCAGCTGTAGTGGTTGTAGCTGGGCCTCTTTACCAGTGTGGCCCTTAACTAATAGACTAGACTGGTACTTTTCCACTTGGATCAATATCAGCCGAAGGCTTTAATTCTAGTCCTAATCATCGACACATTTCTGGTCCACTGCCGGAGGAGACGACCCTCTGTTGAGCTCTTTCCCCACGCTCAGCCTCACACCTATCCTTTGGAGATTGAACCCATCTTAGTAAAACCACTTTTTTCCTCTCTCGTCTTTTTTCTGTTCAGGGAGATTAGGTTAGCAACATGTACTGTCCCTTCAGGAATTAAAGCTACAACCGCTGATATACTGTTGCTCCAAAAAAGCAGCATCAGCCAAATTGTTAATATGCTAATTTGTATTCTGTGGTTCACAGCTGAAATTTCCAAACTTAGTTACTGTTCACTCCTAATTACAGGTGATTTCAGCTCAATTAATCCACCTGGTGTGAGCCATTATATTACCGTGCACGGTGTTGAGTCATTCATAGGATCCCAGTGGGAACCGAAGCATCGTTCTGGGTTTCATCTCACTTGTTACCCCAGTTCTAGCTCCCAGCCCATTTGTTTTTTTTCTTATTCTTAACGTTGGCTCTGGTCCAGTCTTTACAGCAGGTGAGCCTCTATGCGGAGCCAGTGCAGTCCCTGCCTTACGTAGCGAACCAGCTCAGTCATGCTGCTCTGCTGACTCAACGGCTCCATCACTGAGTCCAGCTCCTGGAAGAAATCTACAGGAGGGAGAGAGACAGTGTTAGTTACTGCATCTGCAGCTGCTTGTGCTGAAATGAAACGCAAACAATACAGCTGGCGTTTTTTCAGTGGAGCTGCGGGCAACATGGGGCAAAGGTCAGGTAAGTTTTTTATTCATAACTGGACCTTATTGTGGTTCCAGCACGTTCTACATGCCATGACTGCCTCCTGTTGAGTCAACAGAAGGCATGAGAGGTGTTTTTTCTCTGAAAGATGAGCTGTAATGTTTTTCACCCCAAAGGGAATTTATGTGGCCTGGAAATGCATACAAAGTAAAAATATCAAAGTAGAGCATACAGTTCTCTGCAAAGATATTAAGCGCTTGAACGATCACTTCCACAGATACAGATCAAGTTTTGGGGCGTCCACACAGGAAGCAGTTCACTCATAGCAAATCGGTAGGCTTTCCAGACCCCGGTTGCCACGGTAACCCGTATTAACCACCCCCTTCGTATGTCAATCAGTGATATCCTTCACTCTGATTGGCAGCTGCTTCAAACGCACATTTCTGAATTAAGAAAAATTGAACTCAGGACCGACTTTGCGTCGCCAGCGGTAATTTCACCCGCTGTCGTTTTAACTGGTCGCCATGTCGCCTCAAATTGTTTTGTCGTTTTCCTTCAGACTAGCTTTCAGTCTCTGTCGAAAAGAAAAACACAGTGATCTATTCGGAGGTGGATGAAAAAGAGGCCTAAATGAAAAATGATCCACACTGCACTCCGATAGTGTAGCAACTTTTAAATCACAAGATCAGCTGTCCCTGTTTGGGATGCTTCATTGATCTTTGTGACTTTAATGGAAACCATAATTTACAAAAGGAACATAATGTCATATGGTGAGGTATTCAATAAGAAATCAATAGCATTTACTCTGCATGCCTGTCACTTTGATCTACGCTCAGGTTTAAAAGCTTTTATGTTGCTTAATGAGTGCTGTCAGGTGGGTGTTTAAATGCCTCCAGAGCATCGGTCTGACTATTGCAGAAGAGAAGACGGCAGCTCAGTACAAGTGAAACCTGCTTTGGAAGAAACTGACAGCAACAGCAGATTTTTGGGGAGTGCGGTGCAGGAACACTACAGCCAAAAAAACAAAAAACAAAACAGTTAACACTGACACTGTTTCCAGATGTTAGAAATATGAACTCATGGTCCTGACAGTAAATAGTCAGCAGCATGCTGGCGCCGATCTGGAAACACATCCATCGTACGCAGTCTTGTGTACCTTGGCTCTCAGCGGCCAGCCTGTCAGCCGTCTCCCAGTGTTCGTAGCTCCGCAGGATGTTGTTTGTGATGTTAACGTGACTGGCAGCCATGTGGTGAATCCGCTGGGGGATAGCCACGCTGCCCGATGACCCCGGTGCACCTCCGGATCCTCCTCCTGCTCCGCCTCCGTTGCTGGCTGGGGAAGGGCTAAGTGACAGAGGAGATGGGGTCCCGTTGACCCTGAAAATATGGAAATACAGTAAGTCCCAGTAATATCATGGGAATTAAACAGGGAGCCCCTGTATGCTGCAGAGCTTTTCAATGGTAAGATATAAACAAAGAGTTGACAGTATAAAAGATGAATGCAGCCGCTGCTTTGAAGGCTCGAGCTGGAGATTGTCACCTTCACCGTCTCAGTGTCTTAAAGCAGCTGTGACGAGTTTAACTGCGACACCGAGTGCCCATCGGCACCCGGGATGATCCAGCCTTCTGACTCTAATAAAGTTATACAATAATTTCCAAAATTATTTTTTTACGCTATAATACCAGAAACTCATGTGCCTCCAATGGTGTAGTGGTTAACACATTCAGCTGGTAAGGGAAAGGCTGCTGGTCTGAGTCCAGCCAGGGAAGGGGGGGGGTATCTTGCATATAACTGCCAAATCAAACATAAGGAGCTTCCTGCTGTGGCAAGGAAGCAGCTTACAGTACCTATAATACCGGAAACTGGCGACTGAGCCCATAAAGTGTTCAGTGACTTCCACACAATCAGAAACTTTTGTAACCAGAGGAGACGCCTCCTGCTGGCCATTAGATTGAAATCACCCCACTTGTCAGACCTAAAAGCTGCATCCATCTTTTATACTGCGTATATGCTTTGCAGGAAAAACACAAGTACGATGCGTAATGTGAACTATGTCATATTACAGAAGGCAGCCGGGAATAAGAAGCAACCTACTTACAACATTAGTGACAAAGAGATTTTTAAGGCTGCTCTTATTATTATTTTTCGGGCCATTTGTTGTCAGTGTGCCGTTTATAGCTTGTTCCACTGCCCGCAGAGCAGCATTATCATTGATTTGCAGCTGTGCTGCTGGTCACCAGATGAATGTATGCCTAAGATGCTTTCACCCTTTAGCTCTGCGATCACCACCTCCAAATGAAAGTCGGATTTCTCTTTTTGATAACAACATGCAAAACGCACAGAAATCTATATCAAAAGAGTCACACACGGTTAAAGCAGAACATTTCAGACTGGTCCATGTCTTGCTTCTGCACACCATCATGTTCCATGATTCAATTAAAACAATCTAGATGTAAATGAAGTGAGGACTTGCAGCTTTAATTGAAGGTGTTTTACAAAGATTTTTAATTAACTGTTTGGGAAGAGATTGTGAACCCGTCTATGGTGTCTTATAACAGCTAGAACAGGCTTCAGCCCGACCGTGACCCTGAACTGGACGATTTCCTAACTGATGGATGTTTAGGAATTACAGTCATTTTTATGGATAGTTCCTGATTTTCAGAGGCTCAAAAGTAACTGGAGAATTGACTGATTTCAACCCAACAGAGCAGCTTTTTCGGTTACTGAAGACAAAACTGAATGCAGCAGCAGCTGAAGGAGGCTTTAAAGGCCCAGCAGAGCATCTCAAGGGAGGAGACACAGTGTTTAGTGATGCCCAGGACATCAAGGATTTCATCCACGTATTAAAAACAGTCCCTAATTTCAGATTATGTTATTTAGAAGCTCTGAAAATGGGGGACTGTGTATGAAAATGTCTGTGAATCCTACAACAGTTCATGCAAAACTCTCATTAAACCCTTTGAATTAAAGCTGGAAGTCTGCACTTCAGTCACATCTTGATTGTTTGATTTCAAATCCACTGCGTGGTTCACAGACGCAAAAGCACTCCCCAAATCCTTTCCCATTTGTCTTCATTACTTTGAGTTTGAATTGGAGTTTCTCTATATAAATATTAAAAGCCAGACGATGGCGTCATTTTTTTGAAGTAAGGTGGAGTTCTTTTTCCCAGTTAGGAAATCATTCCCAGCTACATTGACTTCCTTGTCACAATTATTGCGAGCAAACAAATCCACCAGAACAATATTGTTACAATATCTACAGAACATTAAAAAAAAAGACGGACATTGTTATTGTTTAAAACTCTGCTCCTTGTGTGTTTCCCTGTTTTCGGTACATGGGATTAAGCTGTTGGGCAAAGGTCTCGTGATGTTGTGCCACATGCGGTGGTCGTAGCTAACCGGCTAAATACTGCAACTTTGTTTTTCCATTTAAAGGTCAGCGGCAACCAGCAGCATACTCTGTTGAGACAGCTAGTGCTGGATTATTTAAAATACTATTACCTGTATTAGTACCACAATAAAAATATTTAATTTAATTTAATATGAGGGTTAGCATAAATTCAGATAAATCATCTTTTTTTTTCATGCCCTTGAGTGAAGCTGTTTGAATGCATAAAGGAAGTGTGTTCTTTCACTGTGGGTGAAAGCCTTTCACACCTCTGTGATTCATGGTCAATGTAAATGTCTTTGGTAGTGCAGCACCAGCACTGCGGTTTAGAAACGGAGAGTAAC
Source organism: Cichlasoma orientale (assembly GCA_034780415.1). Taxonomy (NCBI): domain Eukaryota; kingdom Metazoa; phylum Chordata; class Actinopteri; order Cichliformes; family Cichlidae; genus Cichlasoma; species Cichlasoma orientale. The sequence goes on along the minus strand of JAVDPK010002246.1, from coordinate 24,311 downwards.
GGCTTAATAAACAAGGACACAGTAATAATTATACTGCAGCACATTAACTGTGTAGGAAATCAGACTAACTGTGTTTTGCTTTAGCTTTGGCATTAAAGGGAAATATATAAAATGTGACAAAGAGCTACGGTTTCCTGGTGTTTTCTGTATAGTAACAGCAGATATATTAGTGCAAACTGCTCCCCATCTTGCACAGCTCTGTGTGTGTGTGTGTGTGTGTTTGCTCTTGACATGATGTAATGTCTGTGATGTGGCCTTGACCCTTGCTAACCCACAACTTGTGCCTGACTCAGTGACACACACACACGCACACACACACACACACACTGAGCCCAGTCCTGCTGTTGTGCAGCGTCATAGCTGTCCAAACTCATTAGCTTCACATCCACAGCTCCTCCACGCCTCTCCTCCTCCATCCATCATCACTCCTTCCATCACTCCTTCTCACCCAGCACCCAGCAGCCCCTCCAGTCTTCTCCTTCTCACATCTACAACAAATCAATCCCTTTATTTGCTTCCTGAGGGTTTGTTTGAGCAAGTGGCTGTCAGGGGCGACATGGTATTCTGCAGCAGAGCTCCGGTGAATTATAAATTCTCAATTATCAAGGTGAATGGAGGGGAGCGATGCTGCGCGTGTGTATCTGTGTATGCATGTGTACTCACTTTCCATTGGTCCTCCAGGGAGAAGGTGCTTGGTGGGAACTCTTGGCTGAATTCTGAATCACAAAAACATAAATGTATTAAACCGTGTTGTTTACAGTTCACCAGCTGCAGAGGAAGAAGTCCGCTCATTCACTTAAGTAAAAATACAATGATACAAATACAGGAAGAGTCCTACCTTCAAAAGATTGTAGTTTTAATATTATTGGCAAAATACTGGTGAAGTTTTACAGTTAAAAGTAGTTTCACTGACTAATAAAAATAAGGAGAATGAAGAAACAAGCTTTTTGTGACATAGTGGACAACTTGACACTTACAAACAAATGAGAAGCTTAGAAGATCTGCACTGTATTTAAGTTTTTTAATGTAAATCATAATTTGACAATAATGAGTACCTACAGCTGTCTGATTAGGTAACACAGAATGGAAAAACTCTATCTTCTTTGTTTAATTCACGCAAAGGTAAAAGTGTAAAAAAACAGCAATCTGGTTTTATGTGCATTTTTAAACTTCTCAACAAATGCTGGGATGATGAAATGTGCACTTTTATGTTTTTGCTCATTTCTACAAAGAGGTCATTTTTCATTTCTTCTATTAACACTCTCTTCTCTTTGTGTGTGTGTGTGTGTGTGTGTGTGTGTGTGTTTCTTAAAAGAGAAACTTGTAAAGGAAATTATGAATTAAAGTTGCAATTCATGTTGATAATTTTAACATATGTTTAGACAGAAATATTTTTTACTTCACTTTAACAATACTGCCAGAAACTGTAACACACCAAATCTCCTTCTGCCTGTTTGTCTGCAAACTCCTCGCACACAATCAGGACTTGAGCAACCAAACTCGGCACACAGGTACGCCTCAGGCCCCTCGAGGTTCCTATCTATATCAGATATTATGAGGTCATCGTGTTGCCTAGCAACCACATATCAATGCTAAAATTTGTAGCTTATGCACCTAAAACACCTTATAAAGCATTGCATCATTTTAATTTCATCACATCCATCCATCCCATTTTTTTCCCACTTTTCCAATTCAATAACATCTAATTGAGCAAATACTGAATATAACCATTTTTGATATCTCCGAATTGTGATGTTTACAGTGTGCCTACATGTTTACATTACATCATTTGATGCATTATCTGATGACGTCAAGTTTACTGTATTTAGAGACTATATCAAAAGTTTAATGTCAGATAAATAACTGTATACATTTACTTAGGGCAAAGGAAATCCAAGCCATGTCATTGATACATACAGGTAAACCATAAGGGATGGAAATATGCAACCATGATGAAAGTTAAATTAGGAAATCATTTGGGTATATTGGTGTATATTTGATCATGCAAATTCTTGCATACACCTAACGGGTGTATGCAAGAACCTCAGCACTTAAATCATCCATAGATGCAAATATATTTCACAGCAAATGTAGCAAATTTATCAACAGCACAAACAGACACAATAATATTGTAGGACGGGCATGTACTAGTACTAAAAATACATAAACATTATATATTGCATTCAACATAATTCAGTGATTGATTCAGCAAATGTAGTTTAGTTCATGGATTATAAAATGAGCTTCACAGACATTCTTTACCAAAAGTGTTTTTGCTTAGCAAAAATCAAGAAAAATATAAATTTATTTCACAGCAACATCACTGGTGATTGGTGAATTTTGGGGTAAACTTCCTTTTTTTTTTTTTTTAACCTATATTTTAATACCAGGCCTATCTTCTGTAATCTCCTCTATAATTTTCTAATTTACATGGGATGGCCCCTATATGAGATGTTCCACCTGAGCCCTGCACTCAGTTAACATATGCAGGATATCTTTCCCTTATCTTGCTTCACTTACCCTAACATCAGCAATCATCTAAGTTTATTGTGGAACAGGAAGGAGCCCTTTTCACAAAGGTAATCCTGCTGTTTTTAGCTCCTTTCTGTGATACCATCTATAACTCCGACAATACTAATAATAGCTTATTTCTCAAAACGTATAACTGTCAAGCTTTCAGACTGAACTGTCAAACTTATTAAATGTATTAAGTTTGAGGCAATTAATATGTTAAAGTCATATTTTCTAATCATGTAAAGGTATTTTGGATTGAAACCCTTCAGTAAAGAATTTGGCAAAGGCAATGCTAATACGATGTGAGCCTTAGCTTAACTCCTGGACATTAAATAGGTTGTAATGCTAGTTGGCTTCGAAACTGTAAAATCAACATTAATGTGTCATGCAGATAAGTTTATTACAGACTGTTTTTTTTTTTGTGCCATTTTTCTTTTTAAATGAACTGCTCCAAATTTATGTCAACACTTACTGTATGTACTCAGACTGCGCACACATGCACAGATAACCCCCCCCCCCCCAGTCAGTCGCTCCCCACAAATCCAATCCCATCAATGCAAATGCAGCACTGTGATAATGACATCCTCAGTAATTAATTAAACTAAACATAATTAATCAAAACAAGCACATTAAACCCTAACAATCCACTGTGATGATTGATGGAGCTAATTAATACATTAATATCAAAGAGAAAGAATGGAATTTAATAACGCCATGCAAAATTAATGCACAGGCACCATGAAAATGAATATGAAATGTATTTGAGGGATTGTAATTGGCTTTGTGTGTTTTCTGCACAGAGAGAAAGAGCGAGCGAGCGAGAGAGAGAGAGAGAGAGAGAGAGAGAGAGAGAGGAAATGGGATCTGTGTCCAAGTGTGTATGCGCGTGTGTGTTACCTTGAAGTACTCCATGAGCGACCGTGAGTACTTGACAGCGTGGTCTTTCTTCAGATGGAACATCCTCAGATACAGCAGAGACAGACAGCGGTTACTATGGAAACAAAAGCATTAGAAGGCAGATGAGTCCTCTGTATAAATTCCCTTTAAAGATCTATCCTCAATATTATTTTCAAGTCATCTGCACAGAATGCACCCAGACTTCAAACATGCCCCACAAATCCTTGTGGATTAGGAAGAACTTCAGTGAAATAAGGATTGTGGGAAATATATAATACTATGAATGGGGGGAAAAAGAAAAAAAAACAATGGTCGTGTTTTACACGGAGCTCACATAGTCTCCAAAAAACAAAGATCGCTGTGGGTAAAAAATATTTTAAAAAATTTATAATTTATGATAGACTGGTAACAAGGTGTTCTCCACCTTTTGCCCTGTGACAGCCGGGATGGGCTGTCACCGGGTTCGTTCATGGAAATCATTGCATGGGCTCAGGAGCACTTCCAGAAATCACAGTCTGTGAACACAGTTCACCGTACCATTCACAACGCAGGTTAAAGCTCTATCACGCAAAGAAGAAGCCATAACACCATCTAGAAACAGTCTAGCCTTCTTTGGACCAAAGCTCGTTTAAAATGGACTGAGGAAAACTAGAAAACTGTTCTGGGGTCAGATGGATGCCACATTCCCCAGACTAAAGAGGAGAGGAACCATTCGGCTTGATATCAGTGCTCAGTCCAAAAGTCTGCATCTTTGATGGTATGGAGGTGCATTAGTGCCTATGGAACTGGCAGCTTGCACATCTGGGAGCATCAATGCTGAAAGGTACATACAGGTTTTAGAGCAACATGCACTCCCATCCAGATGACGTCTTTTTCAGAGAAAGCCTTACATATTTCAGCAAAACGATGCTAAAGTGCATCTATTACAATAGCATGGCTTCATGGTAGAAGAGTCTGCCTGCAGTACAGACCTTTCACCAGCTGAAAACATCTGGAACATCATGAAATGAAAAATATGACTAACAGCAGGACTGTTGAGCAGCTAGAATCCTCTATCAGACAGCAACCAAGGAATCATGTAGGTCTGGGCGAGAAGAAGTCTGAGAGGAAGGGATCCGGCCAGGGAGTGGCACATGCAGGCGTGTCATCAGGCAGTGATTTCCTTTTTGCTTCCTATTGGCCGATCACGTTCATTTAATTGCGGGAAACGAAAATCCCGATCGAGCTTAAAATTCAACTGATTGTGCAGTCCTAATTTTAACTGCAACACACGACCATACAATGATGATTGTGTGTTGCCTTAAATCCTGCACCTGCTGTATTTTGCACCAACACACATACACAGTGGAAGAGTATCGTACCACAACACGGCCAGTTTCTTCTCAGAGATGGTGGCTGAATGGCTGGTGAAGTTCTTTAACCTCATGGCATACCTACAGTGGAGAGATGTAAACACACAACTTTTAATGTTATAAAAAGTGGATACATGTTACCCAACAGCAGTCAGCAGTTAATGATGAATTCTTTCTGCTTACCAGCAGCCACCTGAAACCCTGTGGAGTGTTCTTAAGCAAAACAAAGTTAGCTTTCTCTAACCCTGTGGGTGAATACGGTCCTCCTTCGGCCAACCCTCGCTGTTCAGCAGCACACTTCATCAGTCAAAATCCAATTCAACAGTCATGAATCGATTGAGAGTTACACCTTAACACTTTATTGATCCCTGAAGGAAAACTCCTGTCCTTTCCTCCTCTCAGGGAGTTCAGAGGTCAGAGCCACCGCAGCTGGTAACAAGTCAGTGTTTTGCTCAAGGACACTTCAGCAGAATGGATGAGTGCAGACAAGGAGATCTTGAACCTCAGCACTTCAGTTAAAAGACTCTGTCCCGCTACACCACCCTTTCCTCAACATGCCAGCTTTCAGACTTAGCAGTCATTAGTTACTCTCAGCTTGCTGTCTTAAAGTTACACTCAGCAGCCGCACACACCAGCAGCTATCAAAGGATGAAAACCTGCCGAGTTCCTGTTATGCAACAAATTACACCCATTAACATCTGTGCATGTCGGTGAGGCTACTGGAAAACAGTCCAGCTATCCAGATGCTACTTTAGTTTTTATTTAAAAAGCTTTGATTTTTGACAGGCAAAAATGTGATTATACATCACCGCATAATATTACTAAAAGGTCCCGTCCTCAGAATATATCTATCAAGTTTCAGCTCAAAATACCTCACACAACTTTCACTGGAGTGTGTCCACACAGCCTCTGTTCACAGGCTGCTTCAGTATCTGTAGCTTTAAAATAAGCTGCTGCGGGACACCCCCCCCCCCCCATTACTTAACTGTCCAGCAGAAGCAGTGTAAATAAAAATAATTAAAATGACGGACTTCTGTGTCAGCCTCTCCTGTCCTGACATCACAATGATCTGCAAACCAAGACAGCTCACTGAAAGGCGCTCGGCCTTTTCTACAGTAAAGGAAAGAAGCCAGGAGAGGATTTTTCTCATAACTTTGTGAGTCTCTACACACACTGAGGAGGCCTTAAAAACAATGCAAAAGAGAGTTTTTTGCATAATGATTCTGCAAATACTGTGTTATGTTTGAATAGTATACACATAACTTCGCCAGCTCCACAAGTTGCTGTCTCGAGTAACTGCTAAATATATGTAAAAAATGACAGACCAGTTTTAACCTTGTTAATTTAAATATTTGTTTTAACACATATTTTTAGATAAGGATGTCAGCAGCAGCGTATCAGGCATTAGGAAAGAAAACATTTTGTTTTCCTGGATGTATCTGTGCGGAGTGTATGAACACCAGTGAAGGAAATGTCTTTTATTTTGGCTTTATTTGTTATAATGTGCAGAACTTCAATCTACATGTTTTTCCTTTACAGATTTAGTCCTTTACACTCACAAATCCTGCTTTCATATAAATCTACAGAGTGTCCTTGTATCAAGGTATCTCAGAGTAGCTCATTAGGAGCAGATTGGACCTGTAATCCACATACAATAAGAAAACAACACCGTTAATCACTATTGATTTGAATGCATTTTTCATATATATTTTAATAGGAAGTGTTGGTTATAGTTATGGTTGTAGTTTTTACATGTCACCACATAGTTTAGAAAATATGTTTGATTTAGCTTCCTGTTGCAGTTTTGTTGACAGGTCTTCTCTAAGTACAGTAAGTCTGTCAGCGCCCATCACTTTGCTGGCTTCACGTATGAACCCTGTGAGGTGTAAATCATCATCGCTGATGAGCCCAGTCCTCACGCTGTGCTGTCAGAATATGTACTTGTGGTTTTGAATTGTTCTCCCAAATCTTGGCAATCATGGGACGAAGAGAATAATTATTCTGACACGCATGAAAAACTATTAACATTTTTTCCAAAACAGCTTTTCTCAAAAACATAGGGTATTACCACATGTGCAGTGCTTTGAATGAACCTTTTCCAAATAAAATCTCTGATCAGTTCTATTCTGCACATTTGTTAGGAAACTAGAGAGCGTTTATTAGTCTTTTTCTGTCCATCCCTACCTGATTAGCTCCACAGTCTCGGAGTACATCGTATACGGTGATTTGGCCTCTAGTGGATCTCGCTCCATGGCATTTCCACACTCTATGAAAGAGAGCGCGCCGTCTGCGTAGTTCACTGCTTTACCAAATTTGTCCATCTGCAGGCAGAGGGTAAGAAAGGAAAGAGACGGACAGAAACGGAGACAAATATGAAATGAAAAGGGATGTAACAGAGGAGGGAGAGAGAGAGAGGAAACGTAGCATAAGCGACGTCTTGACAGCACCGTGGCAGCAGCACAGCAGTCGCTGAATAATCTCCCACTAAGATGCAAATCCCCCCAAAAAAATCTGAGGAAAGAACTCGTAAACACAAGATAAATTCCAAGTTAAATAAATCTCATTTCATCGTCCGGAGGGGGGGGGGGATTCTTTTGATATTGTATAATCTTGCAGACATCATCAGTCCTTGAATGCAACGTCCCCTTATGGTGCAATAAATACGGTCCTTCATATGAAATAGATTTTCATTCTGCAGAGACTTACAGTGCAAACAATATTACAGTCTAGCCTGTAGATGCTAACACTGCGCGCTTTCTAATCATTTGCTGCTTTTACTGTCTGCCTCCCATGCTTTAGCACAGAGAGCTGAATGTGTGCGTCTACCTGTATCTTTCAGTCATCGATTTTTGTGTTGAGCCACACAACATCTTACCAAGGCATCGGCTTTGTGCTTCAGTCTCTTGGCCTCCTGCATATAGTAGTCGGCACTGTGGACCCTGGAAACATAACGGGAGGGGGCATAAAGAACATAAAGAGCATGTCTGCACTGACATGTTATTTAACAAAGACTGAAAACAACACCCTGCATCATAGAGAGCGATTTACATAATCACTGACTACAAGTAGCTCGCAGTGAGCTACACACAGTCATCTACTTAGGTATACATACCTCAGGCTTAGTGTAACCTTAGTATAACAACAAAACACGTTGCTTCATGAATAATGCAGAAGCCTTTTGGGACGAATATGTAAGATGATGTATCATCTTTCTACATTAATGCATATCTGGACAAATGATAAGGCTGGAACAGCTTTCCCCATCACCATACACTAACAGGCTAGTATCTGGCCCTTTACTTGAAGTTACAGTAAACAGGGCAAGTTTTGCTACAACAGACATGAGAATAGAGCAGAGGGTCCCATACCCGAGATCCAAATCATTTTTAGCATAACCAGAAATAAGGTCATAATGTCCCCTCCTGTTCCCGAGTTATGGCGTTGATTAATGGTCAGAAAAGTGTGTTTGATTTATGGCCAAAAACATGTTTTGTGAGGTCACAATGACCTTAACCCTTGAGGGCCAAATAGAAATCAGTCTAACTGAGAGTTTGGGCCAAACTGGAAGAAATTTCCTCAAGGTGTTTCTGAGACATCAGATCCACGAGCGTCAGAGGGAGAGACAGTGCAGCTGCTCCCACTGGCATGATAACAGACTTCCCAAGCAGACCAGTTAAGAGCTGTACTGCAATTGATTATTATCTGCTAATGACGTACAGTTAGGCCCGTGCAGTTTTGGACATTTACAAATCCTTTGATATTTTAGTTGTTCATCAAAACATTTTCAAGTTACAGTTTTTATAACGATTTTGGCTTTGCATGCAGACTTTCAGTTCAAACTGGAAGGGGTTCAACAAAAATATTGCATTAACGTTGAGGAACTGCAGCATTTTTTAAAATAATCAGTCCCCTATTTGAGAGCCATAATGTAATGTGGTTTAGCAAGGTTTTGCTGGAATATGCAAGGCCTTATATACCTGTATATACCCTTCAGCATTGATGGTGCCTTTCCAGATGTGCAAGCTGTCAATCTTGATTCGCGTGAACATGACACAGTTTTCCACTTTACCTCAGTCCATTTTAAATGACCTTTGGCCCAAAGAAGACGATGTTGTTTCTGGATCGTGCGGCTTTAACCTGCATTTGTGAACTGTGTTCACAGACAGTGATTTCTGGAAGTGTTTCTGAGCCTCTGTATTTGCTTTTGGGAAGTCTCTGCTTTATTATAGACTTGGATAGTGTTACGCCTACCTCCTGGGGACTGGTCTTTATTTGGTTAATGTTGTTAAGGGGATTTTCTTTACTATGGAAAGAATCCTGTGATCACACACTAACAATGTCCACTTTTTATGCTGCCAAACTCATGAGTGTTTTCTTTTTGTCAGGATGTTGATTTTGCCACTCTTAATGTTCCTGCCTGGAGATGGCCTGTTCACTAACAGCTCCTTTAGTGCCTACAATGGGTTCACAGAAACACCTTCCAAAATAAAATGCCACAGTTGCATTTCCAGACCTCTGGCCTGACCATTTAAATATGTTTTAATTTAAATATTGAAGAAGTAGAAACTTCTTTTGAGTGAAGTGTCCCTATGAAGAGGGCGCTGTGCATAAAACTCTGTTAATAAAACAATTTTGTTTCACTTCTCAAATTAAAGCTGAAACTCTGCACTTGAAGCCCATATTCATCACAAAGTGTGACTTATATGTTTTGGTAAATGAATAAAATAACCAAAAATGTAGTAAAAACAATTCTATGGACCCAACTGTATGAATCATTAAGTGTACGATTTGTTTTTTAACTTACGTGTCACTGTAAGACAGTTTTGGCCTTCGAGGTTCTGCAGGGTCCATCAGAGGTTCCGACCACACCTCCGAATCTGAATGGATGTTGGTATGGTAACCGTCTCCACCGGGCTTCTCGCCATGGGAATCCATTTCCTGCAGTAGACAGGTTATTGAATCTGTGCTTCTAATTGTATTAATTAACGTTATATTGGTGGCTGTCAGTGACCAGCTACTTAAACTTTAGTATTGCCTTCTCATTCACAGCGCTAGATTCACTTTGCCAGCTGAATTACCCATAGCAGTCGTGATCTCGATGTTTTACTCAGTCACCCTTTCCTATAGTGCATCTCAGCAGTGTCATAATCTACTATGACACATTATTAAAAGCTGACCACCAGGTCTGTATCCACAGAACTGTATGTACTGTAACATATAAGTAGCAGTAACCTTCTAATAAGCACTTACGTTGCCATTTCTCACATGCGATGACGCCTTTCCTTCACCTCTCCTGTGTCTGTGTGAGGAAGAGGAGGTGGAAGCGGAGGAGGCGGTGCAGGGCACCTCCTGGCTGAGAGAGGAGCTGCCATCGCAGGCTCGTTTACGTGGGGGGTCATCAGACAGGGGGGACAGGAGAGGGGGGAGCAGCTTCTCGTCGTGCCGTCGAGACTGCTTCCTGGTCAGAGAGCTACTGAACATGCACACACACACACGCACGCACACACACACACAAAGCAGTGAGATTACTGGTTTACTTGCGCAGATGCACTGAATGTTTGATGTTTTGTGTAGAATCTGCGCTATAATATTGGATGTTTTAAATAGAATCCTGCTCCTATGGGTTACTCATGGAATGCTATTCTTAATGTAGCGCTTCCTGACACTTTTACTCCAAAGACACACACCGGGTGTAAGGGTCCTGAAGTCCTCGTGTGGGGCTGTTTGCTACTTTTTAAAAGAGAATGAGACACCATGCTGCCCACCGTGATACAGAAACCACTCCTATGGTCCTGTGAGCTGCCCTGTCACCCTAACCTCCACCCAGCACCCTTCAAAACTGCTGTTGGACTTTTCAAGGACTTGTGTGTGCATTCAATTTATTATTGGATTAAGGCTTGATAGTGGCACAAAGAAACACTTGCACACAAGACAGAATTTAGGGACTAATTATTAAACGTACCTTATGTTTAAATCTGTAGAGTCTGAATGATATTTTTCCTTCTAAAATTGTTGGAATTCTACCTTCCCCGGTAGCGCGTCGATGATTATTCCCTCAGCTGCCTTATTGTAGCTCTTGTGACTCATACTGTTTGCAGCACAACAGATAATATTTTTATGTTTTTCCTCTCCCTGGAAACTCTGGGGGTTTGATGCAGCGAGAAAGTTGCTGAGCTCGCAGAACAGGGCCCCAGGCACCGACATTAGTGATAATAGACAAAATCAGGGAGACAAAGACTAATTAGTTGCTGTGGAGTGTGTGCGTGTGAAGCACGAGTGTGTGCTTTTGTGTCTGTGTACCGCATAATTGATGCGTCTGAGGCTGTTTGTGCGCATATATATGCTAATTTGCGTGTAGTGGTGTGTGTCTATCTTTAAGTGGATGCTGATGTGTGCGCAGGCAAGCAGGTGAGAGCACTCAGAGTTCTTTTAAAGGCATAATAAGTTAACAAATTGAGAGCCTCTTAGAATAAAATGACCACAGTATATCTGCCAAATAATTTCCTCTGTAATGCATTTGCAGTGACTCAGTGAGACGATTTATACTCCAACAGGAATTAGATTTCATTTTTTTTTGCTCCGCTATGACATTCACATCAGTCTTTAAATCACTTTAAATCCTTTGTGATACAAATTAAGAACCAAACAGCAGAATACCATAACATTTTCTGGTTTTACTTTTTCAGTTTGTCGGGTCGACGCGCGTCTCCTCCACACAGAGCAAAAGTAGGATGTCAGCATAAAGCAATTACATCAGCACTGTATCAAACTTATTATCTGACTTAAGCTCCTTTCAGGCATGCACTCCTTTTTGATCATCTAACTGCATCTGTTGGCTTTACAGTATGTATGAATGAGCCTACTGGCTACTTTTCACTAAAAGCACCAGCAGTCATTTAAAGTCTACAATAATGACATCGTTGTACTTTTAGTGTGACTTTGCGTTGCATCCTGTCACACCAAGAGCCGATGCGGAACTGGCAAAAGCTGCCACTTGAGGCAGGCTCCAAAAGAGAGTCAATCCCAGAGGCTCCCACGTTAAAATGCCAAACTTTAGCATTAAAAAGCATATTTACAGCCTGGTACAAAGAATGGTTTTGGTCCCTCTGGATAGCTGCCCCTTCACAACAACTCTGAGAGGGGTTAAATTTTTATAACTCATCCACCTGAATCGCTGAATAAGGGGCGTGGCCTCGTTGACTGACAGATGTCCAAACAAAGGCAGCTGGAGTGTCTGCTAGGCCTCATCCACTACCACGAGTCATTAAACTGCACCTCTTCACTGTGTGGCTTAAGCATTTTTAATGGATTATCTCACTAATATTACACTTTGGCGTGAGACATCTGCTTTCAGTCACAGTTTCACTGTCTCATGCTGCTCAAACTGATCTAATGCCACTTAAGAAGACACCTCAAGCCCTCATCTTTATGAAAACAACAATTTAAGTCAAACTGTTTTTTTCTTGCACACATTAAATTACTGTATTTCAACAAATAAAAGAAAGACAAAGTCCACTTAAGTTGTAAGAGGCACATACGGACTGAGATTTCCCCCCAGTCACTCTGCTCTACAAATCTACTTCCAATACAGACTGAGATGTTTATATAAAGTTCAGGTTTACAGCAAAGCTCCTAGTGCAATGAACATAAAAGTCTATGACAGGTCAGATTAACTGAAAAATGTTAACAGAAGCCAAATTCCCTCTAAGCTTTTTACACACCAGCAGCAGCATCAAGTGAGAAAGACGCTTGCAGGACTTCATTAATTACTAATGATAAATTACCCATGACACTGAGACAGGATCTAACAGCAAATGACACTTTTATTAAAGTTTACTGACGTGTGTATGGGTGCAGCCCCAAAAGTGAACATGTAGCCTCACTAGTAATCAAAGCGGCTATTAAACTCCTACCTCAAGCATTTCGTGCCACTTATTGTACTGTTTAATCTTGTGCACAGAAATGCCGTGCCTCGTTTCATTGATGTGTCCCAGTGAATATTAACGCAGAAGTGTCATATTGCTGACTGAGAGAATGCCTGCCAGTGAAACCAGCAAGGTTATGTATCCTAAGTATGAAAAGGGCTTTAGAAATAGAGCCCGACCAATATGGGATTTTTAAGAGCAACACACGTATTTGGTGATTTAAAAGACCGATATATTGGCCGATATTTTTTCTCTTCCAGACGCATGAAACAAACACATTTTCCTGACACTAGTTACGCTAGTTGTGAAGCTATTTATGAGTCCTTACTGAGATTATAAAAATGAACTTGTTTACTTTTGTGAATTACTCGTTTACACTCAGATCAGCTGGTTGTTGCATTTGTAGTGTTCCCAACACGTGTTGTCAACAGGGAAGTTGCAGAGTCCCCTCTGGTGGACAAACTATGCAACCATCAACACTCATAACATCGTTGAAGAGTGTTTCTGCTGTTTCTTCCTTTTTAAATTTTAATTTATCAGCTGTTATAAATGCAGATACCGATATAGCAGAAAATGGCTGATATCAGGCGACATAGCAGTGTCACAATCTGCGGGTTTTGCTGTGGGATTTTTGGGTTTTTAGGTTATTGATATTAGGGTTAGGGTTAGGGTTAGGGGTTAGGGTTAGGGTTAGGGTTAGGGAGTGTTCTTTTCTTAGTTTCACCTGTTTGGTTTTGAGTTTTCAGTTCTGGTTATTCTGCACCTGCGCCTTGTTGCCCTCCCGTGTCCCTGATTACCTCTTTGTGCATAAACTGGCCTCAGTCTTTGTTTCAGTGCATGTTTAGCCTCTCAGTAGTTTCTCACTGTGTAATCCTGGATTTCTGTTTGCTGTCTTTTGAGATTTTTGACTTTGTGTTTTGGATTCTTGTTCAGGACTTTGCCATTTTACTTTTGAGGCCTTAGCATCGTCTGTAAGAAATAGTTCTCTTCGTTATTCAGTCTGCAATTTGTCTCAATTTGTCTCAATCCTGCAATTTGTGACAATCAGTGGAACTCTATTTAAAAACATAAACAAAAAAAAGAATGCACTATTGATATCAGTTTGTTGATCATTAGTCACTCAGCTGCAGCGCATTAAAGAGCATGTAAATGTGGCTGTAAAGGCCTCTTCCCGGAGCACCCCTAACAAAACTGTGTGGCTATGTGAGTTACAGCACCAGTTTGTTTACTTTGATGCTTCCACCTGAGATTAATGTGTTAGCAAGCTATGTCGAGCTTGTTTGTTTTTTTAAACCTGGCTAAATCACTGTGGTAACAGGGAGCACGTTATGTTCCAAGGTTCAGTTTAAAATTGGCTGACTCTTTTATTTACAGCCTGCTTTAAGTAAAATATAGATTCTCTGCTGAGGGAATAGGTCTTATAGGTGCAAGCTGTTCAGCCGTGCCTAAAACCGCTGAATGAAGCGCAAGCTCTGTGTCGAATTGTCACGGGAATGTGCGTGTATTAATTTGGTGATGCAGAAAATGAATAAATGTTATACTTGATTCTAATCTGGCGATAAGTCCTTTTACACTGATGGAATTAAAGCTACTAGAACACAAACACACACCAAGAATACCTGTTTAATTAAAATTAAATTCCCTTTGATCTCCCAACAAACTGAAGTGATTTCCACGCCTCCTTTATCAGGCTGCGGGGCAGTAAGCTTTAATGTTTAAATGTATTAAAGTGCCGGAGCTCCAATGTCCAGCTGTCACCTTAGAAATAAACAGCAGCACTGAAAGCGTACTCAGCCATAATTAAAAATTGTATTTTACTGCTCTGCATGCTAAATCACCAGATAAACAATTTTCTGCAGGATTAATCTCTTATCTTATTTGCAACAGTGTTGCACTTTACTTACTTTTAGGTTCTTTATAGATTTTTAAACACCTTTTTTTTTTTTATCAGTATCATCATCTGATAGTGTCTCTGGAGTAGGTGACACTCATAGGGATCATTTTGTGCAGAAGAAGAGTCACATGACACGCGAAACTGGAACATTCAGGCATCCTGAAGCCGAAAGCCGGGCTTAACAGAGAAAGCTGATAACCACCTTCGTGATACCCGTTATCTCTTTCTGGGGTTTGAGGTTGTGTCAAACCAGCTAACCCAAAGAAAGCTTGGGTGCGTTGAACTTTGTTTCACTGTATACCCCTCACAGCTCAGCCTGCAAGCTGCTGTCACGTCCCTTCAATTAGCTGCTTCCTTTTTATAATAAAATCCGACACTAACCCGTGACCCAGTTAAAATGGCTTAAATTTACTCAGCGTCAAACGCTTCTTCTGACCCAGTTTTTGTGTTATTGTTTCTCTTACACTGTAAAAATATTGTTTTACAGTGTAAGTGTATATGGACCACAACTGGGCCAATTTGGATCCAGTGATTTTAGTGTGTAAAAACAGTTATTAGAAAACACAGGAGATTTTCCATCATTCCAAAAGGGAATCACTAAAAGTGATCTCAGTTTCTGGGTGAAACCTCAGTCATATGTAGGCACTGCTTATTATCTGTTATCTTAATATGACCCAGCCGATTAAAACAGGTAGGATGATGACTGCCAAAAGTCACAAAAAACTGCTAACTGGATCTGAGGCGGATGATCACATCCGCCAATTTAGAGCTTCCGCAAAAAGCCTCCCGGATGATAAACAGGCTGCGACGACTACACCGGTGTCACAGGTTCAACTCTGGGTCACTCCCTCTTTTTTGGGGCACCTCTTGCTGCTGTGTGTGCTTTGATAACGCTGAGATGCTATAAAAATATTTCCTCTGTAGCTGTCATGTTGAGGCTTATTTATAGCGACAGCCCGCTTAGGCTGTTTTTTAATAATTCACACGGAAAGCCGAGATTCGCGGTTTGTCATTCCCGTGTCACCGTGTGAATTGAACTCGCCTGTCTAGTGGCTTCATCGCAACATTCAAATTTTTAAGCCTTCCTAAAAATACCCAGTCTCCAGTAAACTTGTCTGATTACCTCTACTAGTGTCTATGTCAGTCACAGGAGGATGAGGAGTTTAGCAGGCGTGCAGGGGAAGATTGAATCAGTGGAGGCAAAGCAGAGCCTTTTCCAGCTTTCTGGAAGTTTCATTCACAATAATCATAAATATACCTATTTCCTGAGATGATTTAGACATATTTTACTAATGAAACAAGGCGTGTGTTAGTCAGTAAGGAAACTGCTCTGCAAAGGGGATTTGAACATGATAACCACATCATGTGTTGTGATTAAACTTGTTCTGGAGAGTTAAAGGTGTTTTGAAACAAAAGGAGGAATTTTGTTTAACCTGTGACCATCTAGGTTTCGAATTTGGTGTCCGCCCCTGTCCCAATGGTGGATGCCCATATTAAACAGGGCCAAAGTTTCAAATACTCAAAGAATATCCCAAACACGGGACAGATAAACATTTGGTTTCAGACACTGTTTTCTACTCTTGGCTCTGTATGATGTCAGTAAGAGCTGATGTCTCTAAAACGGTCATCTCATGCTGTGAGTACAGCAGCTCCACCCACCTGCTGTTTAAAATAGCTGTTTACGAGGGGCAGCCAATCAGAAGAAAGCTGGCTTAAAAGGCTAAAAGGAGCTAAAACAGTTTACTTTCAGACCCCTGATGAACTGAGGGGGTTGCAACGAGTATAAGATAAATAAGGATTATTTTGTATTGAAAACAGTCCGAAATTTAAAAATATGGAGCTGGAAATCGAATGAGATTTTATTAGCTGTGTAAGTACATGCAGGTAAAGACGTGACAAAAATCCACTTTTGATTTCAATAAACTCCAGTGTAAGAGACTGAAAAACTGAATGCTTCTGCTGATTTTTCAAGTCTGTGCATCTATTAGAGCGAATATCAGCTGCTCTGAATTTCTTTGAGATGAAAGATTCCTTCAGTATCTAATGACCATAAGAGCAAGACATTTCCTCTGAAGAAAGAATGTAGTGTTGCAAGAGCCAGACAGACTAATGCTCGCGTTTATATCCAGCAGGCACGACTGCAGCAGTGCTCTGGTCTTCCCTGCAAAAAAGTTATAAATCAATTGCAATTGATTCAGAAGTCTGCTGATCAGGACCAGGAGAAGAGAGAGCACATTATACTTTTGTATCGCCTTTTGTATCGATTTTAACAAACTTTTACTTGTCTTTAAAGCACTACGTGTCTTGCACCAGCCTTCTTGTCTGCCGTGCTTCTAATCTATGAAGCAGGGTGGTCCCTCAGGTCCTCTGGCAGGACTCTTTTATTTTTTTTTTTTTAAGTGCAAAAAAAAAAAGGTTTTGGTTTTTGTTCTGTAAGGTTTACTGCACTGAGGACCTGAAGGCAACTCTAACTGATGATGCAGCTTTAAGCCAACCTACGTAGCTATGCTTCTTTTTTTTTTTTAATTCTTGGACTTTGCTAGAATAGATTTGCATGAGTCACAGATGAAAATAATCTTTATTTCTCTTTTTTTGCAGCCCTTCAGTTCATCCAGCATCTAATACAAGCTGTTTCAGTTCCTTTCCCCTCCCTCTAAGACTGCTGTCTTTTGATTGGATGCAGTTTGCAAATAGAAGCACTGAACGGTAGGTGGGTGGGACCAGAGCTGCGTGCTTGAGATGAACATATAGAGAATATCCCCTCTCAGTGATGACATAACCAGGTGTATCAGAACCAGGAGTAGAAAAAACTATCAGGAACAGAGGGTTCAGCGCGGTCTGCAGCCTGATCTGTTGGCTCACGGGGATTACTTGTACATATGCTAATCTAATTACTTGAAACTTTGGTCATGTTTATATGAGCATCCACCACTGTAACAATGTATATGTGACAGAAAATAAGAAAAAGCGAAATAGGATGATACTCTGCACAACATGTCTTGAGGCTGTGTTGCATTCTGATCTATTGAGGCTACTGTTAGTGGATTGGAAGCAGCACAATTAGTAACAACCCCTTGGACATCTGGCTTGTTGATAATGAGGGACTGATGCCAAAGCTTGATCTATGTACTGTTTCAGACTTTCATTATAGTACAATCTCTTCTTCATCCCACTGAGTCCTTTCACTGAGCTAATCTGCTGGGTGGGTTGTGTGCACTGTTAATGCTTACTCTGTCGAGCTGTTCTTATGGTTGTGTATTGGAGAGATGCAGGGTGGGAGGAGCAGACAGTCTTTGTCCAATCGCAGCTTCTTGTTGCAGTTCACTGATGAGTCTCCGTGGTCCGACTAGGAATAGAGAAACCAGAATTCACAGATGTGAAAAGGAGTAAAATAAACAACTAACAGAACGGTTAGGGAGTTTTCTATGTGAAAAATGCTGCTTCACACCTTGTGTTTCCTCTTGCTCTTGCTTGTGTGTTTCTCAGTTGGAACCACCATGTTTGCAGCTGCCTGCCTTCTGTGTTTACCTCCGTTCTCTCCTCTCTCCGTCCTCCCAGCCAGCCTGGGATTATTCTGCTCTTGCACAGGGGTGTTGTCCAGGACCCCCAGACCTTGGTATATCTTCTCTCTGTCCCTCGCTGTCGTCCTCTCTCTCTCCCCAAGTCCGAATCGTTCCCTGTCCTCTCTGTCCGTCTGCCTCTCTCTCTCTGTTAATCTGTCTCTGTCACCTTGCCTCTCTCTGTCCTGCGCTAATTGCTCATTTTCTTCCTCTTGTCTCTCTCCTTTTGTCAGCTTCTGTCTCTCCCTTAGCCCTGGCCACTCTCTCTCTTCCTGCTTCTGTCTTTCTCTCTCTGCCACACCTATCCTCTCCCTCTCCCCCTGTCTCTCTCTGTCTCTCCCCTCACTCCCATCCCTTTCTGCAATTCCCACCCTTGATCTTTCCCCCACACCCTGGCCAGGCACCCTGCTGAGCAAACTCAGGTCAATTTTCACCCATAAACTCTGGATCTCATGGTATTCCCTCAAGGGGGAGAGAGGCACCTCATGTCCAAGATTGGAAGGTGGTGACATGGACTCCAGGTCTTTGGTCTGCCCTCCTAACCCTCCGGGATCAGGAACAGAAGTGCCAAATGAACCACTTATGTTGCTAATGCTCAGGGAGTTACAGCTACTACTGCTGCCATTACTACCGCCGCCGATGCTACTATTACTACTGCTGCTGCTACCATTAGTGGGCACACTGCTACCATCTTTGACTCGAAGTCCCTTCCCTCCAAATGTTCCCAGACTCCCCACACCGCCAGCAGAGCCAAGGCATGGGAGAAGAGGCGTGTGTATGTGCGTGTTGGACAGAGTCTGTGTGTTAATCGCGGAGCGTGTCGTCTGAGGCGGCAAAGCTGGGATTTTGATGGCTTCCTCTGTATCCGACTGGCATTCTGACGAAGAGGAGGAGGAATCTGTTTCGATGAATTCTCTGGACTTGGGCGTGATCCTGGTGCTGGGACCTCTGTGTTTCCGCTTATCCTGAAGAATATATAGAAATGAATAAAGATAGTGACAGAATAACAGATCAAATGTGACTGCAGGTGTGCAAAAAAAGCCACATATAAAACACAAAGGAAGCTTTTAATCTTTTTGAAAAAAATCATTCTTATATGCCATCCACTGATGCACTTTTACACCCCGACAACAAAAAAAAAACCTGCTGTAGACAAACATTATAATCAAAAGCAAAGCACATACAGCGAATAACTGAATGTGATAATATCATGCAAATTAGGCAGCACAACTTGCCAGCTTGTTCCACTAATCTGTGAAGCAAAATGAAACATGTTTGACTGTCTCGTTTTGAATGTTAGTGATATTCGCTGCACACGAGTCACACAGTTGAGCGCAGGCGGTCTGTTTGTCACATGCAAATTAAAAGATGCATCTCACATTTCCTATTTGAATTCTTTCTAAGATGCAACTGCACAGTTCAAAAAATAAAAGTGCATCTTTAGCATGTGAGCAGTGATCAAAACAACTCGGAGCCAGTCCATAAAGTTGGCCAGTCTTCCCTTAAAGATCATCTTTTCATGCCCCTCTGGATCGCTTCCAGCAAAGCAGCAACTTTTTTCCTTAGCTTCCTGAAAGTCATGTCCTGACCACCTGCGCTGTGAGCTTGGTGATGTCACAGCGGTCCTCAAACTTGTGCAGAGAAAAAAAAAAAACTGCAGAAAATCCAACGTGAGGCACAGCAGAGTGTTTTAACTGTGCAAACACAACAACTTACTAGCACACTGCTTGCAAAAATTACCACCCCGCAACTTTTTTCACTTCCCCAAAATGAAAAATCAAGTTGAAGGATCATCATTTTGACATGCTGACGGAGATCAGGCACTCACTGGTGAGGCACAGATCTTCCAGGGAGCGATAAAGCGGTCTGGAGGTGCCAAAGAAGATGATCTTGAGCATCAGCCAAATTTGAATCGGGTAAATCGTTTGATTCCCAGAACTTTGTGATCATGCCCCATAAAATAGATTATTGAGAGTCCACTAAAGGAATCTGACATGGTATGACCAAGATGTATAAAACACACTTAAATTTGTATCCAGTATGAGCCAAAATGAGTGAATGAGCCCATAAACTCCACAGGAAAGTGTTTACACGTTTTCTTCTACAGGACCATCAGTCTATCGTCATGTAGCAGCCTTCGAGTAGAGCGAAGGTTTTTAGGTCCTTCTGCATTGGCTTCGTTTTTCTGTTCTGAGACTACGTCCATGTTTTATGTCTATTTTTTTTTTCAACAGACTTCTTGAAATCACAGAAGTATGATACTTTAATAAACTAATTTAATAAACTGGCTTCTTTTAACTAGAGAAATACATTCAGAAGTCCATTAGCTTACACTGTGTATGCTGTCTACCTTTGAAAATGGAAACTAGGTGAAAGGACAGAATAACTTCCAATGAAATCACAGCAGCTTTTCTTACCTGAAATATTTTTCTTGATTATGCATTTGAAAGAATATGCAATATTCTATATTTTTACAGATGTGTCGAAGTCCAAAGATGTGTTAGTCTAACATCTTTACTCTTTGGATTTCAGCCTCAAGTCTGGTTCATTTCTCCCACAGATAAAAATCTTTGCAAACAGGTCACACATATAAAGTTTATGGCTGCAGGGCACCACAGTTTAAACCAAACCTCACTCAAATAGGTTAAAAATAGGTAATGAATGAAATAAAAAAATAGGTAAATTTGTTGGGGGATATTTTATGTTGTAGTTACAGCAGCAGAAATGCCAACCTGTTTAATGCTTTGGGGGTTTTGGATAGCAGTGGATGCAGTTTGAGTTTACGGGCTTTGGCCTTATAGGCAGTATTCATTTAAAGGACTGATTGATGGTTTGGTGCTTTTGATTTTTAACAAAAAGGGGGAAAAAAAATCCCCTTCTAGCTGTTTGTGTATCATCAGTTTAACTTTCTGACAAATCTTCTACTTTCTTCTTGTGTGAGTAATGTGTGCCAGCTGGCAGAAGCAGCCACAATCCCCTCAGTTCATTTTCATTTTTGGTGCTGCGTAGCTACACCTGCATCCCCCGGCCTTGTCTTGTTCCCAATCAAAACTGACCCTCTGATGTTGAATGCTTAATTTTAGACATGTACTGATCAATTATCCTCAACCGAAACAAAGGCGAGTGAGGAGCAGCACTGTGTGTGCAACAGCAACATGAGGAAGCAACTACAGAGGCAGATGCAGTGAAGAAAACACCGCTAATGTTCCCAGTCTTCAGCATAAACCCACTCGCTTGGCAGACGCAGCCCTTTGGAAGCGTTCCAATGCATGTTGCCATCTGCAAAATCCATTCTCAGTAAATGCCATGTAGTGTTTTGCTGAAAACGAAGAAAGGGGGAAACTGTCCCTTGCACAGAGCTTATTTACTTTTGCTGGCAAAAGCTTTTCCTTTCTCGAGCAAAAGTCCTCTGGCCTGTTTTCTGGATAGTTCACCTCCTCTCTCTGTTGACATTAGCTGTCTTGCCAGCTGCTCTGTGCAACTAAAGCTGGCAGAGAATGAAATGTTCTGACAGCACTTAAAGCACAGGTTGCAGATGTTAGCGCTCATCTTGATTTTCAGGTAATTTAAGAAAGGTTATATCTATTCGTAAAACAGGGAAATTTTCAGCTGTGTACACTTGACAGGAGAGGCACCTCTATATGTAGACCATAAAATAGCGTATGAAGTACGACAGCTCGAGCTTTGATGTGCCTTTAAAGTGGACCTATTGTGCTTTTCTATATTATCTATCATATATAATGTTACAGTGGTGGATGCTCAAATTAACATGGCCAATGAGGTCAGTGTATGTACAAGAGAGCCAAAATCTCAGGCTTCAGGCTGCTCAAACGGCTCCGCTTTGGGGTTTTCTACTCTGCACGACGTGAATGAAACAGGATGACCCTAATATGGGCCTCTCAGGCACACAGCTATGGCTGTGAGCACAGCAGCGCCACCCCTCACCCCGTTTGTGAGGGGCAGCCAATCAGAAGAAAGCTATCTTACAGGGGAGGTGGCTGTAAAGGGCTTGCTTCTGAATTGAATGGATTTACTGAGGCTTAATATAAAATAAAGGAGGATTATTTTGAAAATAAGCACATTAGGGCCCCTTGAAGCTCACGCACAGCAGGTAAAATCTTCCAGCGGGAATGTGTGCGAAGATATTCCGATTTTTTTATTTTGATTTCCTGAAGTCAGTCATTGTTGAAAAAAGAAAAGCAGAGCCTGCTGATAAGTAGGTATTAAATTATTAATCAAATGCATTCATTCTAAGTACTGTGTGAATGAATTAAAGTTTGGAGCTCTGAAAGGCTGTCGGGGTGCTTGAAGCTCAGGCTGCTAATGAAGAGGTGGCAGTTGTCAGAGTCGGGCATGTCATGGTGCCGGGTCACTCTGCTAAGTCTTCTCTGTGGGCCGCGACGGACGAGCTGCGGTTTGCTGGTTACTGCAGTTTTCCTTTTGTAACCTCGTTGTAACATCAGTGACAGCTGTTAGTGTGTTAGCTGTTAATTTGCCAGCAGACGAGCTTTGCAAGAATCATTTCCACTGACAGCGCAACAATGGAGAGGACATTTGTTCTCAAAGCAAAACAAGTGATGATGTGAGGCGGCAGTGTCACAGAGATCAACAAAAATCGAAACATCAGAATGCTGAAAAAAGGGAACAAATCCTGACACGCTTTGTTCTTTAAAGAAAATCTGTGTATATTACTTTGCAATCTTTGCTTCATTGTTAAAACTACATAAGGCCAACATTTGAGACATTTTTTAGCACCCTGACCTTATATTTCTGTTTAACCATTTAACTCCTGTTTTTGAACTTGTGTTAGGAACACTGCAAATATACACTTAGCAGCCACTTCATTAGATGCACCTTGCTGGTACTGGGTCGGACCCACTTTTGCCTTCAGAACTGTGTTAATTCTTCATGGCTTAAATTCAACAAGCTGCTGGAAACATTTATCAGAGATGTTGGTCCACGTTGACATGACAGCATCACACATTTGCTGCAGATTTGTTAACTACACATCCATGATGTGACTCTCCTGTTCCACCACATCCCAAAGGTTCTCTATTGGACTGAGATCTGGTGTCTTTAGAGGCCATCTGAGTACAGTGAACTCACTGTCATGTTCAGCAAACCACTTTGAGATGATTTGAGTTTGCGACATGGTGCATTATCCTGCTGGAAGCAGCCGTCAGAAGATGGCTATAAAGGGATGGACATGGTCACAGCAATACTCTGGCAGGCTGTGGTGTTTAAATAATGCTCAGCTGGTACTAAGGGGTCCAAAGTGTACCAAGAAAATATCCCCCACACTATTACACCACCAGGAACAGCCTGAACTGTTGATACAAGGCGGGATGGATCCATGTTTTCATTTTGTTTACACAAAATTTGGGTATTTTCTCTTTTTCAGACCATTCTCTGTAAACCTTAGCGATTGCTCTGTTGGAAAATCCCAGCAGATCAGCAGTTTCTGAAACATTCAGATCAGCCCGGCTGGCATCAACAACCACAAAGTAACTCAAAGTTCAAAGTTTCTTCCCCATTCTGATGCTCACTTTGAACAGCAGATCGTCCTGACCCTGCCTACACGCGCAAACGCACCGAGTTGCTGCCAAGTGACTGACAGATTACACATCTGCATTACTGAGCAGTTGAACAGGTGTACCTAACAAAGCGGCCAATAAGCATATGAACTGTTGATCTTTTGCTGTTTTAATATAAATATGTAGTATTACATGTGTATGCTCATCCATTTTTACCGGTCTACTTCCAGAAGCCTACAGGTTAATCTGCTGTCAGCCTCAGGGGACAACAGCCAGTATTTTTCCAGTGCAGTTAGTGGATATCCAGGCTAAGACTTCCTGCTGCGACCGTGTTTAGATCACTTTTTACAAATGCAGATTCATTTTTAAAAGCTAGCTAATAAAAAGCTAAATTACTGTCAGATGATAAGGGATTGTTTTGAGATTGCATTTAGGCAAATGAAACCATTTTTGGATCTCCACACTGACTGTTTATATAACTCAGACTATATGATCTGATACATGCGCCAGACTTGGTGTTGAGCTGTATTCCAGATGTTTGCAACTTTCCTGCAGTACCCCCACACACACACACACACACACACACACACACACACACACACACACACACACACACACACACACACACACACACA
>JAVDPK010002245.1:418575-434260 GCA_034780415.1 Cichlasoma orientale | reverse complement strand
ACACACACACACACACACACACACACACACACACACACACACACACACACACACACACACACACACACAAACACACATTGTGTAAATGGACGTAGAACAATAACGACTAATATCAATAGCATCATTGATCAGCACCATGGACAGCTACAGTCAGACTTCAGGGGAACGGACACTTTTATTTAAACTTGTGCTATAAACTCACACCATCTTCTTCAACAACCACAGGCCCCAAACAGATGTAGCCTTGCTACAGTACCGTAAAGACAACTGTAATGTCTATAAGCACCCCCCCCCTTAAAAGTGTGCACCTCCTTACCTCACACTGAGGTCTGCAGAGCAGATGCTCCAGGTTGTCCTTAATTGTGGTACTCTGCCTCTTCACATCAAAGAAAGCTACTTTCAGCTGCTCCCTTGTCACAGGAGGTCACCACAGCAGGTTTGATTTGGCAGAGTTTGACATTGGATGGCATTCCTGACACAAACCCAAAGGCTTTGTGTCTCCAGCTGGAATCAAAACAGCAACCTTTTGCTTGCCAAGTAAACGTGTTAACCACTACACTGTGAAGATCCTGCCACATCACAGCAAAAGCTCACCAACACTGGACACTTTTTAAAGAACCCTGAAAACATATTTTTCTTGCTTTGTTCCTTTTAAACTGGACTGAGTTTTAATTTGACTTTACTTCTGTTGTTTTATGTTATTGTTCTTTTATCTGTAGAGCAATTCGGTTAAATGCGTTTAGAATCGATTTCACTTGATTACCTTAAGAAAGGTTAAGACGGCTAGAGGAGGATTTTCTGGCAACCTAAAACTTTCTCTTATAACTGTACAGCTGATGTTTAAAGCATCCATAAGTGATTTATTCAACTCAAACGAACCCATTCATTAGAGCTAATAAAGTAAATGGGACAATATGAGTAAGTGGTAGCGTTTCGTTTTTCTGTCTCTTTTCATAGAAGTCACTGTTTTACAGAGTTTGACATTCATCTTCATTGTGCAGCAAAGTCGATCACAGCCAAGTGTGAAAACCAAGTGCGTCAACATTTCACTGTGGAAAAATTGTCTGCAGCAGAAGTTAAAACTCTGCTCAACTTCAGATGCTTCCAATGCAAAATCAGCTGCAGTGTGCATTCAGAGAAAAAGGCAGCATTTGTGTGAGTGTGCGTGATGTGTGTTTTTTAATCTCACTTAAAACCAGTCAACACACACACACACAAAACTGCAGTGTCTGTTGCTTTCTGTTCAATGCAGATATGTTACACACCAAAATGAAGTAACACTGACTGTCTCACACACCAGCACACATATAAAATACTGTACCCTGTTATCTTTGCTCTGCTTTGCATGTTAGCAGTTCATTTGAGATTAGACCATACTGAGATCTAATCGCTCTTTGATCTCAGGTTTTAGCTGCATCAGAAAACATGCGCACACACATTCACACACGCATTCAAGGGCATTCAGTCAGCCCGACACAAGCAAATATTCACTTACTTGCCACACTGCAAAACATTTGTATCTGCAATTCATAAAGGGGCCAAAGTCTTTAAAGAGTATTATGATGAATGAGAATGGACTTGAATAAGAGATGTGGAAAACAGAAGATGAAGTGTAAGACAGGAGTACAAATAATAATGTTTTTCTCTTTCTTTCCTGGAAATAACACATAAAAGCCATCTAATTCCAAAATAAGGAAGGCAATATAGCTCATACATATAGGGACGATATCATCTTTCTGTTTTCCATCTTGGTTAATTTTGTCCCATGATAACATGTGGCCTTTAGTAAGAGAGAAAGACAGAGAAAAATGGATGATGAGGAGAGGAGGATGCTAATGACCAGTGTTCGAGTTAACACATTAGGACATATAATGCGTGCCACTGTGTAAGTGTGACATGGTGCAAGACTCTACAGCTGTGTCTGTGTGTGTGTGTGTGTGTGTGTGTGTATGTTTTGTGACTTTGGTGTGTATGCACCAAATACATGCAAAGTGCAAAATTCTGCTTGAATGAAAACAGTATATGTGAATGCTTGTGTGTATATGTAGCGGCACAAAATGCGCCTTTATGACTTCCAGGCATTATTTCCAGCATTGTCATGCCTGTGCAGCAACTGTCGAGCTCATTAGCACTTTCAGTGAAAGGGGCTAATCTAAGAAACAGTTCTGTCTGTGTATAAATGCAGTTACTTCAACATCATTAGCTGCACTGTGATATTTTCTTTACAATTCAGCATATCTGCTGTGTAAAGGAAAGCAGCTCTCTACCTGAATATGTATTTTTAGAAATAAAAGTGCACATAGATGAAAAAGCAAGGTCACTGAAAAGTTGAATATGAAAATGAATCATACATACATACAGTACTCCTGAGGCTCTGCCAGAATGAGCCTGGTAGAAAAAGAGCATAGGAGTAAAAGTAAGAAATGGAAAAAAATGAAGAAGGTAAAGATTTAAAGATAATAAATTGGAAATGCAACCAAGGAAGGTATTAAAATGCAAAAATGTGCCATGGTGACCCAGCTTTTAGGTGAGCTGATTTTTTATTTATTTTTTCAAATCAAAAAATCAACATTTTCTTTAAGTGTTGAAGTGCAGATTTTCAACTTTATTCCAGGAGTCTGACAAGAATTTTGCTTTGGGGAGTTACCCTCATTTTTATACACAGTCCCCATTTTACAGAGGCTCAGAGGAAATTGGACAAACTAAGTTATCAATAAAAAGGACTATTTTTAATAATTCAATGAACTTTTTTCCGGTCAGTGACTGCCTGAAATCTGGAACCTATAGACTCAACAAATACTGCATTTCCTCCCTTGAGATGCTCTGCCGGGCATTTACCACAGCCACCTTCAGCTGCTTGTTTGTGGGTCTCTCTGCCTCCAGACACGTGCTCTTTTGGGTTAAGATCAGTGACTGACATGGCCATTGAAGAATATCGCATTTCTTTGCCTTGAGAAACTCCCGGGTTGCTTTTCCAGTGTGCTGTGGGTCATTATCCATTTGCTCTGTGAAGTGCCAGTCGATCAGTTTTGCAGCATTTGGCTGAATCTGAGAGTACAGCCCTGTGCACTTCACCTCAAAATTTAATCCTTCATTTAAGGAAAATCTTAAGCTTTGATACATCAACTGCAGAAATATTAATAATTTTTGATGACTGTGGTAGAGTGCATCGGTCCAAGGCCTCACATACTGTAGGTACTGTTGACTGCAAAGGTCAGAGCATGTGAATCACATCATCCATATCCTCCTTCATCCATTCATTGGCCTTCATGCTCTATGGATAGTATTATTGTTCTCCTAGAACAAACATCTTCCATCACAATAGAACAGTTTTCCAAGAACAAGACAGCAAGCAGGCCTACAAAAAAAAAAAAAAACCCAACAATATAACAGAACCACTAAGTAACATCACTCTGGTTCTGTAGTTCCCCTGTTACCTACCTCCCTTCACTGACTTGCAGTTTGTTCAGGATCCAGTTTCAAATTTTCACCCTCACATACAGAGCATGTCGTGCTCAGGCTCCCGCATATGTGGAAGATCTCCTTCACCATCACTCTTCATGTCTCTCAAATATGCTAAAAATTTCTTGTCTGTACAACACACCTACTGAAGGATCCGTGATGATCAGGCTTTTCAGGCAGTGGCTCCTGACCTGTGGACTGCTCTATATGCCCACATCACTAAGATTGCTCATTCAGTGGATGCTATTAAAAATCACCTTGCGGTGATATAAAAGCAGGCCATGTGCATCCATGTCTAGCTTCATTGCTGTACTGTTTTATTGTTTTTATTCTTACAGAGTATATTCTGTGTGAATGCAGTATATTACTTGTATAACAAATCTTTATTTTATCTTTACCTTTTAAATTGTTGTATAGCTTTATTTAGGATGAGTGGATGTAGCTATGGAGATAGAACAGGTCATCTACTAATTGGAAGGTTGGTGGTTTGATCCCTAGTCTGCATGCCAGAGTGCCCTTGGGCAAGATACTGAACCCTGAGTTGCTGCTGGTGTGTTCATTGGAGTGTGATAGTGTATATTAATGTTAGACAGAAAGTGCTTGTATGAGTGTGTGAATGAGATGTGCTTTGAGTAGAAGTGTGCTATATAAGAACCAGTCCATTTACCATTCCCACTAGTGTATATACTGCAGTAAACTGGCTTTGTAAAGCACTTTGTGACTCATCGCTGTGAAAAATGCTGGACTGTATAAATAAATGTATAGCATCATATATGTAGTCAGCTGGTTTAGGGGTTCAGTTTTTGCCCTGACTTTGCCACCCATCTACAGGTGTGAGTCACAAAGAATAGAACATCTGGCATCACGGAAAAAATGCAAGAATTAGTTTGGAACCTATCAGCTTCAATTTGGTTTCAGGTGCTCAGATGAAATACCTCTGGATACTCAGTAATCAGGCTATATATGTAACATAAATAAATTCAGTCTTAGCGTTTCTTCATATAGAGCTTTGAAGATGTACAGCTACATAAAGTGAAACTTGTCGAAGTCAAAGTGAACAGAACTGCAGACAGAACTTTTATAAGATTTATAGATTTTCATAGACTTTCAGATAAATAAGGAATGATTGAACTGTAAGATCAAATACTGAAATGACTGAGAAGTGGGAGCAAAATGCTGAAATATTTCAACCAAATGATATATTAAATGTATGCTGCAGCAAGAAGTGAGGAGCATGGAGTCTGTACAGCAGAATAAACAAGATTACAAGGGTGAGAAAGGCTTGCAAGGGAAGATTAGAACCTTCTTAAGCCTTCAAGCTTAATGAATACCTCAAATTGTTAGTAACTGAAGAACACCCTCATAATTACCCCCCAAATAATCACTCGGCTTCCTAATCCCCAAACTGTTTTTTAAACAATGTTCTGGTATCAAATGATTATTGTTTTCCTTTTGTTTTTTATGATTAGATACTTTTTTTCAGTAACATTATTATTACACATGCCAATGTTGTAATTTTGATTTGACCTTGTGATGGCACTGCAGACTCAGTGTTACAGCGCCTAAAATCAGACACAGTAATATAGAGGTTTGTCCACCTGGCCTATTGTAACAGTAACATGAAGGTGCTGCAGGTCGTTGCAGGTTTAATTCAGAGCAGCACTTTCTTTGATAAAATTCTGCATTTGGAGATTCACCTGAAGTTGCTGCTGATGAATAGTTCTTTGTGATATTCATGAATCAGGTCATTTAAAAGCACAACGGCCAAATACACTCAGTTCAGAGCCTTAGTGAGGAAATCACATACATACCTGTTACCTCATCTGCCTTGTCTGTGCTCCAAAAAGTGTATATATATATATATATATTTTTTATTTTTTTTACTATTACCAAAATCTCAAAGTCATGCTATTCAATTGCAAACAGTGTCACTGAGCTGCTGCACAGTAACCCAAGCAAGCAGCTGTAAACAGTGATCGCCATGTTGGCTCTATGAGACGTTACAGCAGGATTTGTGCAAACTAAGAAATGAAAAAAATGAATTTTGTCTACACTGAGAAAAAAATAATGAATTCAAAATTTGTGTTATTTGTAAATCTGCTCTGTAAAAGGTTACAAAAGACACTATTTTAAATCCCAGTGGAGAGCTGAAGTATGTAATGCTTGTCTCTTCACATAAGGATTACTTGTTTAGTTTCTCTCTATTTTGACCTCATTTTCTTCATAATGTATCTGCTGCGCTGTGTGTGTAGCTGATCCTGTAGCCTGTTGACTGCAAATTGTAATAATCAGCCTTTAAACTGCAACTTCCTTTCAAAGAGTGTCCCAGATGGATGGTTGCCAACACGTTTGTGCTCTCTCAGCTGGCAGGAAGCTGTCCATCAATCTCTCCTCTACTTTTCTGTTTATATAATGTTGGGAGTGAAAAATCTTCTTGTCAGCAAATATCAAGCCTGCTGAAGCATTCTCAGCCAAGGACTGAACCTGAGCACCTTGAGTGCTGATGATGCATATACTAGCTGACACCTGACCTCTCAGTGGCAGTCAGGTGTCAGCTTCTGTAGATGAGGCTTTAACTTCAGTTCAGTCAGGACCAATATAATCAAAAGAAAAGTTATTTCCAGCTGCAATCATTTATATTTGGCGGTATGGTTCTTTTCTGGGTTCTGAGAGTGACAGCAACAAACATGACAATGTTTAACTCACATACACCATGAAAGGAAGAGCTGGGGTGGACGTGGGTTGCAAAGTGGCTTGCAGATATGTAAGGCAATTTAAATGTGCACGCCATCAGCTGAGATCAGCTGATCTGCTGGATTGGGGTTGGGGATGATTTAATGGAATGCAACTATGCTCAATTAGGCAAGGATTTCCCTATAAGGATCACAAAATGTCGCACTGCCATTTTTCAGACAGTATTTATAATCTATGTGCTGATCTGTATAAAAATAATTTTGAAGTATGTGATCACCTACCACCAGCCTCCTCTCTGTT
Source organism: Cichlasoma orientale (assembly GCA_034780415.1). NCBI lineage: Eukaryota > Metazoa > Chordata > Actinopteri > Cichliformes > Cichlidae > Cichlasoma > Cichlasoma orientale. The sequence goes on along the minus strand of JAVDPK010002245.1, from coordinate 427,804 downwards.
GTCTCCAATCACAATTTGTCTCCTTTTACTGCAGCAGGTGCTACATCAGAGCAATGCAGCACAGCGGGGGAGACCGACACAAGGAAATGGTAGTTCCCATCCATATGGTGTCCAGTTATACACACACATACACACATGCACACACACACACACACACAAACAGCGAGAGAGAAACAATCTCTAACAGACTATCTTTGGCCAACTGTAGCTCTCGCCCACATAAATGTCCGCTTGGCTCTGCTCTGATCGCATAATTGCTCTGTGCACACCTCTCCCACTCGCACACACGCACAGAAGTAGAGCACACATCCAGAGAGCATAGACTGAAGCACACTCAGGGCGTTCATGCACGCATACTCTTAAAACCTGGATATACTGTATGCACACACACACACACACACAGACACACACACACACACACACACACACTCAAAGTCACCGTTTGGTATGGCAAAAAGTGGACTCTTCACGCACACATGCCTACAAGCATGCACACTCACATACATGGCAAATACCAAACAAAAACTCCCACCAACTCACCTACCCACACACACACAGTCAGCAGGCTGTAGTGCAAGTGTGCCAAAGACAGACGTGGAGAGAAGAGAACGTAACTGACTACTTTTACTCTCTTAATGCCATCTTCACTGAGTTTCATTTTCATAAAGAAACAAATGTTAAGAAATCTTCTTTTTTTTTTTTTCATTATTCCATAAAATTGTACCCTGGAAGAAGGACTTTACGTGGATCTCAGGGTGGCCTGGAAAGCATTTTGGCAAGCATCTTTTCAGCTTAACTCTCAGTGACTGGCTGCCAGCTGCAGGGTCTGTTCTGTAGATGACCCTGACCTTTGAGCGCCTTTTAGAGAAAGTCAACCTTGGTCGGGATTTCCTTTCAGCTTCATCATTTTAAACTATGCAATTGAGGTAAAAATGATAAGAAGAAATACCTTTAAAAAAGTCATGAGTGGATGGGTATTTTGTATTATTTTAAAGTGAATGTTGAGCATACAGTGTGTAATTATAGTAGCGTAATAGCAATACCACCTTCTTCACCGTGCAATTCTGTCTTCCACCAGGTATAAAATCTCCAGGAAAATGATTGCCACTTTAAAGTGTGTTGCATGCAATATCCCATCAAGCATATCAAGAAGCTACAAACCACAATTTTGTTATTCTTGCAGTGGTTGGGTGAAGTGCTGTAATGTAATTCTCAGATGCTGAGTGTGTGTAATTACAAAGAATCTCCAAAGTATTGTTATGGTTACCCTCAAATTCCCTTGACTAAACCGCCAGGACCAACACTCTCATAAGCAAGCAAAACAGTGTGACGGGATTACATTAAAGGGGAATCAATTCTAACTGGATTGTAATAATTAGATGACCTGAGTTTGCTAAAAATCGCTGGGTAATTTTCTGTGTTTTTATCACTTTCAGGACCTGGCAGGAGTGTGTGACAATAAAATTACAGATGCTGAAGGTAATATTTATAATTAAAGATTCCCTAAGTGTAACACTACACATGAAATGTTCTGTTCAAGCACAAAGGCAGAATGAAAGGGAATCAAAATGCTATGCAGCTCACCTCTAGGTCACACGTACCGTACTGTGCAAAAGTCTTGAGTCACTCTTGATTTCTTTATATTTTGCTAGGAAAATGGGAGACAGAAATGGAAATACAGTACCTAATCCAAAAACAGAGTTTGTACAAAAAACTAGCCTGAAAGTCACTATTTGATCTTCAGCACAGCCTGAACTCTCTCAGGCAGCTTTCTTGTCATTTCTTTAAGCAGTTTTCAAGAAAAGTTCTCCAGGCTTCTTGAAGGACATTCAAAGCTCTTCTTTGGATGTTGGCTGCCTTTAGTTCTGTTCTCTGTCAGGATGATCCCACACTGCTTCAATAATGTTGCGGTCTGGGCTCTGGGGAGACCAATCCATGACTGATAGTGTTCCACTGTGTGTTTTTCTATCCCAGTGTGCTTTTACTGCATCGGAGGTGTGTTTGGGATCATTGTCATGCTGATAAATGAAGCTGTTGCCAGTCAGATGCTTTCCAGATGGTATTTCATGGTGGCTCAAAATCCGGCAGTACTTTTCTGTGTTCATAATTCCATCAATTTTGACAAGATCCCCAACACCACTGGCTGAAATGCAACCCAAACCACGGCAGAGCATTCACCGTGGTTTGGAGATACACTTACTGTTGTACTGCTCGCCTCTGTAAATATTGTTGACAATTTGAACCAAAAATTTCACATTTTGATTCATCACTCCATAAGACCTGTTATTGATTTTCAGTCCAGTTCTTGTGTAAATTGACATACCTCAGCCTTTTCTCCATGTTTCCCTTCCCTACGAATGGCTCGTTGACAGCTTCCACTGAGACCATTTCTGATCAGGCTTTAGAAAACAGTAGATGGATCAACTGAAGGGTCAGCTGCATCCTCTCAGGTCCTGCATCAGGTCTTTGCTGATTTTTTTTTCTCATACTGTTTTATCTGCTGAGACAGTTTTCAGACCTGCCACTTCTTGTTTTGCCCTCTGTTTGCCCAGTTTCCTCAATTTTTTTAAGAACACACTGCACAGTATACCGAGAAATGCTAAGTTTTCAGCTAACAACTCTTTGGGAATCACCTTGTTGGCGCATAGATGCTGTTTTATGTCTGTCACACTGTGTTATCTTTGGCATTTTTAATAGATTCGTTTAAAGAAATGGGAACAAAGGATGTGTTGTTGTAAAAGCCTGCAACAAAGTGCCTAAAGATATTTAGGCACTTTGTATTTAAAAATGTGTTCTTTGCCAAGTTGTCTGACACCACACTAGTTTATCCTTGAGTTAGGTGGATTTTTTATGCTTGAATGATTCATAGGTCAGTGTTAAGTAGTTTAACAACCAAAAAAAAAAAAAAAACATTCCTCTGAAAATGGTTGGTTACAGGGACTGAACTGAAAATTAGTGAAAAAGCAGCCAATGTCCGAAGAAAAACTTTGAAGGTCCTTCAGAAAGCCTGGAGAACTATTTCTCATAACCAAAGGCCTGGCTCCTTTGAAGCAAAACATAGAGAAATGAGGGATGACTCAAAACCTTTGCACAGAACTGTACTAAGATCACCATACAGTATCATACAAAACTATTGATGCCACACATCAATAACCCAATCAAACTCCTTCTGTCAAGGTGATCGGCGAGACACAACAAATCGATTATGAATAAGAGACTATCAGCAGATCTGTCATCACCTAGCCTGCCGATGCACAAATGAGCACAGCGGCAACAACAATGACAGCAGCGATCATTACACCCCCTCAGCAGAAAAGGAGAGGGTTGGAAATGGAGAAACAGCCATTCTGAGCTCTGAAATAGAGTTTGGAGAGGAGTGTTATCTGAGAAAGGCAGAGGTGGTGATTGTGAAAGAGAAAAAAAAACAGCTTGAGCAAAGTAGGAGCGAGTATCCATTGCATCAACTTAAGAGATGTCAATGTATCAGAAAGGACGAGAGCAAAGAAAATTGCTGGGGAACATTGAGAGACACCCTGTATTTGACAGCAAAAAGGAGACTAAGAGTGAGGTGGAGTATAATGAGAAAAGACAAGAGGTAGCATTATCGCAAGAAGACTGAAGAGTGCTGGCAGTGAAAGAGGATGGCAGTGAAACAAAGAAAGAAAAACAAAGGGAATATCAGTAAGCAACAATAAGCTCCAAAAATAAAAAGCCCGAGAACGTTCAAGAGAGAGAGGCTCGTTTTCAACAAAGGAGAGTGCACCACGAGACAACAAATACTAACGCTCTTCATCCTACCTGAGTTCCTCTTGGAGATGTACTTGACGTCGTCACAGGCTCCTGAGGCGAGGAGGAGGAGGAGGAGGAAGAGGAGAGATAAAGTCTTCATCTCTCTGTTCTCCACTGGCACCTTTGGGAAACAGGACAGAGTGCAAAGAGTAAGAGACAGCACAGGATATCACATTCTCATGTAAACCCGGCAATAACAAGCACGCAGCGTAACTGCGATGTTACTGTACATGATACTTCAGTGTGCTGAAATTACTAATCTGTATTCTGCACAAACTCTGTCTCACTGACAGGTCATCATCGTGTAAGCATTCCCTGATTGTCATGGTGTTATTTTTTTTATTTTTGGTATTTTTGGTAACATTTGGTTACAGTTTTTGGTTAATATTTTTCTTGTGCTGCACATTTTCCTAGTGTCTCTTCGCGGCTTTGGTGGGAGGGACTAAGACGGAGAGGAAACACGAGGAAAGAGGAGCAGGTATTTAACAAAATGCGACGTCCTCAGCCTCATTTTAAAGTGATGCCAATTAAACAAGACATTTGACACAATTGTATCATAAATTGTTTTTGTTATAGACATGTTATAGACTTGTTATAGACATTCACAACATGGCACAATTTGACAAGATTTTAAACATTTATTTTAATCACATGCAGAGAAACAGCAAAGGGCAGACAGTTTGATCATCTTAAATAGCTGAAACAACATTTGAATATATAGGATGAGTTGCTTATAATGTCATCCTGTCACCAAGGTTTGTATAGTCCAGCTGTGTGGCACTTCCAGAAAGTATACACCTTTAAATCTTCAATAATAGCTCCTCCAGCGAACCTCATCTCTCTTTCTTCCTCTGTCCTTCACATGCATTTCAGGAACTGAGACATCCTACAGCATGACATACTGAGACTGATTTCTGGGTAACAAGTGGGAGGACAGGGGAGAAATAAGAAAAAGTTTCTAGTTTTTGTCTCCCTCTGTTTTGTCTCTGCTGGCCAGACTGACATTTCGCCTGCGTGACTGCAAAATCCTCATTTGATACTAAAAAGCTACTGTTGGGAGGTACGGCGTCCTTGTGGCTTATGTATTTGTAGGACTTTTCAAGCACATAATTTTGGGAGGAGAGTATTTAAATGCATCACACAAATGTGATTTACTAAGGTTTGTGCCACATAATTTACTGCAAATTGAATTTAACATCTTATTTTGCTCCTGATGTGGTTGTTATATGTCGTTGTTAACTAGGAGAGTTAATTTATTTGGAATGAGAGGGAGAGAGCCTGTCAGAATGAGTTCATAATTGGTGCGGATGGATGACTCAAAGCTGTGAGCGCGGCGCCTAAGTTTTGGCTCTGCCTTCACCGAGTCCTCACCCCAACTGTTTAGAACACAGCCCTCCATTTTTCTGCTCATCAATAATAACTGTGTTTTAATCATCATTACACCTAAACATGAACTAAAATCAGTAAGGCCAATTACATCAGTCCAGTCCTAATGCATGTTGGCCAGGGGTCAGTTTAAGGTCCACTCAAGCAATTTACCTGCCACATTTAAAGAGAGCAACAATAAAAAATAAATAAATAAATAAAAAAAAAACACTGTTTCTAGTCTACTGCTTCCTCTATAGGCTACATGATGTGATTTTGAATGGCTGTAGGTGGAATACAAAAAGGCTGAGGTAGCCATAAAAAATACACCTGTGGGTCAATACACTAAAAAAAAGTTTTATTACTACTATGACAGGAAGATAAGTAGAAAAAAAAGATTCACAGATTTGATGTATTTTCAAAAACATTAATTATTCTATGAAAAAAATCAAAATATTGAAACCAAGTCAGATTTGCATATGGGCTATGGATCACTTTGATAGCACACATGACGTCGCTTTCTGTGGTTTCATAAACTGTCGTAGCCTATCACACACAGCGTAAATGAGGGTAAGATTGAAACAGAAGATTAGCCATGTGATGTGCTTTTCATACATGTGAAGCTAAAATTGAACTGAATCTCCATCGTGAGTCCTGTTTGAAATCACATGAACAATAAGGCAGCTGATGATAAGACTTAGAACAGTGTTGATATGTGTGCCACTATATCTTGCTTTTGAGTGATGGGATGGGATCTAAAACCAGAAGAACAAAGCCAAAAGGACACACGTAAGATGAAGAGTGTGTGTGCATGTGCTTGTGTGTGTGCGTCTGTGTGTGTGTGTGCATGTGCTTGTGTGTGTGTGCCAGTTAGGCATTTCTCAGCTCTGCTTCATTTTTTTTTACAATATACAGTGCTTCTCTAACATGATTTAGTTTTTTAATTAAAAAAAAAGAAAATCTAAAAAAAATCTGTTTGTATACTGGTTTAGAAGAACACAAATCATACAAAAGCATGCAATAATCCTTTCTTCCAGCAAACATTTTGACATGTTTGTCACAACAGGAAGAGCACAGGTGCATCTAATAACGCTAATGATGGCTATGTTCTATGGAGTGTTCCAATAAGCCAGCTCTAGCACTACCAGGGCGAGCTGCTGAAACAACTAACTGAACTGGAGTGGTACCGTTATTATGAACATTGCTGCACCTGTGTTGAACAAGTCAAAATGGCCGCTTCTGTAACATCGTTGCTTCTGGTCAAACATTGTACGGCTTGGGGGAACTAATTCATTCAGTTATTATTCATTTAAAAGCCAAAAGATGGAATTAATGAACATTTTAAATTTATGCAAATGTAAAACTGTGCTCCTAATAAATAATGAAAGCAACAACTCTCCTAATACTGTATGAATGCAAACTTGAGTTTTTCAAGAGCAACATTTGATGTACTTTCTGGTGATTTTAGTCAGGAGGATTCTTTTTCATTCACATCCACTCTTATTTTATTTCTAATTTACACAGCGAGTAGCTCAAAGCTTGGTGTCAGTTACATTCCATGTTTTTAAATTGTTTCATTTTGTCCACTAGATGATATATCTGTTCTGTGATGCCAGTGTTACAGTAGGGGAAACTGTGTTGGAGACTGCACCACAACCAAAACAACAGTGACTTTGTGAAGTGAACTTGCGATCTCATTGTTTCGGTGTTTTCATCCACCTGAGCTAATATTTCAGCAGCTAAAATGAATGATGGAACAGTGGAAGCTATTTTACTATTAGTTCCCGTCTTTAAAAAACTGGCTGTAATACGTGAAGTTGTTGCCAATATGTCCGAGAATCTGAAAGGTTTCATTAGGGTACTGAGCACTTCTTAAAACCACAGTAGCACCATATTTGTGGCTGTTGTAATCAAAAAAATACAACTCATAACACTGTATTACGCATGTGAGGCACAGACCTAGAAGATTTTTAAGTGTAAATTTTCCACTTCCTGACCTTGCTAGAGTCAAGAGGAGGCAACATAACCTGACAAAAAATAGTTTGAAAGGTTATGTTGTAACTGAGCTAAATTGAGACTTCAGGTAAAGATGGAGGAGAGAAGACACTCACTGACAAGTAACTGTGAAAAATCTTAAATGTGAGTCAGTGAGAAGTATTTCTGAGGTTTTTCTGGTAAAGAAAAAACTTAAAAAGAAAAAGACAAGACATGCCAATAGAGCTTGGCATCAAGGTGTTACATTTCTGAAACATAAACACCAACACCAGTTGGAGGATAACGTTTATCTTTGCCTTCCTGAAGAGGAATATTAGAGAGCAGCAAATACCTGAAGCTGGTCAATCCAGCTAAAGGACACTTCAGAAAAAAAAACTGTCAAAGCCTAACTGACAGTTAAGGACACGTTTGAAGAGTATATTTTAATATATAATAGTACACACCACATACCAAAAATGTGACATTATGACATTTCATATAAATATCACACTAGTTGAGGCTCATTTTGTTTTGTTTGTTTAATATCTAAACATTTTAAGCTTTACATGAGAAGCAAAAAAGTTAGGGCTAATTTTACGTCAGGAATTCGGTCATTATTCAAGGATCGGCCTTTTGTTCATGCACAGTTTCATTGCAACAGGATAGAGATACCATAAAAGGACATATTAAAGACACATGGCACAAAGATGCTTTAGACTTTTACGTTACTTACGACCAGGCATTGTAGCATTAACGACATGGAAGAGCAGACTATGAGGGCTTTTTTCATTCCCTGTTTGACCCTTTTAGTTGGAAAAACAGAGGCCTAGTGCAATTACTAAAAGCTATGTGTTTGTGTGTATGAAGTTTTTTCTCATCTGTAGAGGAATGTAGAGGGGATACCTTTAAATAAAAAGCTTATAAATGAATTAATCACAAAATTCCTGCCACCGTCACTCATGGTTTAGGAACGCAAACTAGGCTGAGCATTTCACTCAAGCTTTGGATTTTTTGTGCTTTTAGCCTTTGACAAGCCAAAAACTTAAGGGGCAATATTATGAGAAATTGAGTGAAGAGCATTTGCTACAATCTTATCTAAATTATAAACCACAGCTCAAACTCCACACAAACTGAGTCTTCTGCAGAGATAAGTGCTATTTATTTGAATCCTGTAAGTGCTGGGTGTAACTCTAATGACTGAAAGAGTTGACAAATCCAGCATTAGCTTTTTTCTGCATTGATTCACGACCCTGTAGCGAGTAGCTGTCGAGTGTTTGCAGACATGTCGAGATCTTCCATACAAACTCCAAGCGACTGCAACAACCTGCCAAAGAACCAAAGAAATCCAATGGAGTAGAGCATACCTCTTAATGACGGATTTCCCCTACCGACAGCAAGCAACCGTCTGCAACTACTCACCAACTGATCAGGAATGCACATTTTTCCCAAGTGACCAGGGGTTACCAGGGGTCATTACATGTTCTTTAAGCCTGTGTCACAGAAATATTTTGTTATTCTCTGTATTTGTAACAAACCAAACTGCTTGAAATTGGTTGTCATGGTGATGATTTTTTAACTGTGTGTAGACCTTCTGCCTCCACAGACTAATAAGTATAGGAAGCGTGGTTTTCCCTGAACAGTATGGATACCGCAATGATGCAGCTTTCAAATAAAGAGCAGTTACAGGCGATCACAGGTAAAACCAGGAGATTGTTTATAGATTTAAGGAACATTAACAGTAAAAGAGAGAGAGACAAACTGGCAGACAAAGTAGGAATTGTAATAATTTTATCATGCATAATTTCATAAGTCACTGCCTGACTGTAGCTAGCAGATAGCACATCTTTTTCTTTTTTTCCTCACATAAACATTAAGCTAACCTTCTTTGAATCATAGAGAGTGCAGTCTTCCCACAGCACTCTTATTCTCACGTAGGCCCCCTCATCACCAAACACTGAGCTCTCTTTATCTTGTCCTCTCCATCACCCCCTCCTCACTGCCTCACATCTGTCCCATACATACACACAGTGGTGGACAAAGTACTCAACTCTAGTACTTAAGTAAAAGTACTGATACTCGTGGTCAAATTTTACTCCACTAC
>JAVDPK010002245.1:384866-418475 GCA_034780415.1 Cichlasoma orientale | reverse complement strand
AGTAAAGTAAAAATACTCAAAAATTGTACTTAAGTACAGTACTCAAGTAAATTTACTCCGTTACTGTCCACCACTGCATACACATACGCCAAGGTCAATTTCTCTCTTGCTCTCTCTGCTCTTTCATACATGAACCCTGACATATTTGCTCAGGCAGCAGCTCATTTTCAGGTGAGATCCACCGCGAATGCAAGCACAACACAGTAGCAAGGATGAGAAGAAGGTAAGGGTATTTAAACAAGGCCCTCGTGACCAAGAGAACAATTATACCATAAATAGGTGAAGAAAAGGAGAGAGAAAAAAGAAATTAATGAACAAAGTAGTTGTCAGCTCAGGGTTAAAGTATAAGTGAGCTCTATTAGTGCACAAACAGAGAGGAGAGAGTGCAGCGCAGAATAAATACTATCAAAGCATGACAATCCCCCATATCTCTCATCCTCTCTGTTGCTTTGCTTTTCTCTCCGTCTCCCATTATGACAGCCGAACACTGGAGCCAAGGGACCTCTAAGCAGGGTTAGCATCTGTGTATAATACACTACACGCATCCAGGCAGGCTGCAAGTTAAACATGCTTTTTTTAAGGGATAGAATGTGTGGCTTCATGTAAGTGTTTAATTTTCAAGCGCCTATTTTCTGTGTTTGCTTAAAGGAGATGTGAATATTGTGTGCAAAAGCAAGCAGGGTATAATCATTAAATCTTATCTCACACAGCCAATTAAAATTTTTCTTTTAATGTAAATTCTCCCAAATTTGTTTTGTTTTGTTTTTTCTGGATGAGTGTCTGTGTGTGTGTGTGTGTGTGAGAGAGAGAGTGAGAGAGAGAGAGAGAGAGAGAGAGCGAGAGTGGGAGTGAGAGAGTTTAAAACACAAATTATAACTGTGAACACTGTGTGATGTTCCTGGGCGTTTCTAGGTTTGGATTTCTGAACTCTAGTTTTGTTTATGTTTGAGTCTGAAGTTATGATTCTAGGGTTTGATTTTCTGTTTAGTATTTTAATTCTCAGGCTTCTTAGTTTTGATTATCTGCACCTATATTTAATTCCTTGTTCGGTTATTATGCTTTCCCTGTGTTCCACGTCCAGTAAAGTCTTCCCCGGTGTTACTGTATTTCCTCAGTGTGCCTACCTCCCTGGGTTCAGTCAAGTCTGCATTTCTGCCATGTCTAGTCACTTCCTGTTTTATTTTTCTAGTCCCTTGCAGTGTGAGCATTGCGTTTAATTTAGCTTCCTTTGTCTTGTTAGGCCCCGCTTACACAAAAACAATCCACCGGAAACCGTGTAATTTTTCCGTTTCCGTTTAACGCGTTCAGACGGAAACGTTTTAAAAACGATCTCTATTCACACAGAAACGCAAGACATCAAATATACTGTAGTTCCCAATGCCAGGCCACAAGTTGGCGGTGTGGGTGTAGGTGTCGCAATTATAGTCAAAAACGCTCCACTCTGGAACCCATTTTCAAAAAGTATCGTTTTCAGGGACTGTAAACACCATTCTCCTGTAAACAGGAGGCCAACGAGTATCAAACCTTTACCATTTTCACCTTAAAACATTCTCGTGTAAATGGGGCCGTAGTCTCGTTCTGTTCACCTGTGTCTTCTGCTGCCCAGCTGTCTCCACTTCTCCTAATTACCTGGTCTACGTATTTAAGCCCTCAGTTTTCTTCAGTTCTGTGTCACATGCTCGTCATTGGTTTGTGTGTGTTTTTCAAGTTTCTGCTGCATTTATGTAGTTCTGGCTCACAGCCAGCCCAATTTATGTTTCGTACCTTCCCCTGTAAGATACAGCAAAATGAAGCTGTGAATTCTGAGTTGAAGTTGTGTCTCCAGATTCCTGTGTTGAGGTCCAATCCTGCCTGCCACACACGTTACATGACTCAATATGCAAATCCTTATTAACTTAAAAGTAGTAGATTGAAAAGCATGACAATACACACATGCAAACTTCCACCCCCAAGCCCACCCCACATCCATGAACGAACGCACACACACACACACACACACACACACACACACACACACACACACACACAGATAAGAGGCTATTCTTGTCCCAAACAGACTAGTGTTAAGCCATTAGGCCGCTTCAGCCACACATCCAATATTAAAGACAGCCTCCAGCCCTATTCTGTCACACTATCTATCTCTCCCAAACTGCATGAGTCATGCTGTTTTGGTTACAGAGGCAGTCTGTGTTTTACATGGAAACATAAGCCGCCTCGTCATCATTATGAAAGATTTGATATCCGTCCTTTTAATCTCTGCTAGAGGAGGTGTAATTGGTTTCAGTCTGGTGTCATGCACTCTTATGGGAGTCTGTTACACTTTTTCAGGTTTTGCGCACAGTGTGCAGTTTTTCAGACAGCATCCAAATAATTGTTTTAATGCAAGAAAATAATTACGTGTGTAAAAAAAAAAACTAGAACATATATTTTATATTGAACATGCTCTCTGCACACTGTGGGTCGTGGGAAATGTAATTCAGTTCTCCGCCCATCTTGTTGGCAGCAATTGACAACAAAAGTTGAGTTGAGTTAAATAGATTTTAGTAAGTAGCCATTTTACCAAAGTGTCCTTGAGCAGAGCAATTTATTCACTGACACAAACGCTTCTGGATTGCATTTCAGCTGTTGCGTGTGACCTAGACTCAGACTGAAATTTTGTGACTTGGAAATCTCTGAAAACAGGAATAACACAGAGAAACAAAAGGAATTTAAATAAAAGTGAAGACAGAACAAGCAACTGACTCACCGCTGTTATTAGTTCCCAACAATAAACCTTAGCATGGATCTGCACATCAGAGCTGGTTCATTTAAAGCAACTGACGTTACACAATCCACAGTAACCCAGATTTGATTTAACTTTTAAAGTTATTTCCCATTTAATAACAACTACAACCACTCTGACTGGGGTTTCAGTTCTTTTACAATAAAACAGCAGCTTTGCATTTAAAAAAAAAAAAAATACATCTACTGATTGATAGAACATTTTAACCCCATAAAAGCTATGAATGAAAATGTTTTCCCAGTTTTTTTAAACGACCCCACAAAGATTTGGTTATGTACTCTAACGATTTAATTTCATGTCCATATTCAGTATTTTGGGGAAGACACATTATTCTGGCTGAAAAGTGTTGGCTGGCAGTACAGATTTTGCTTTTCATTTGAAATTTCACTGCAGTGTAGTCAGAATATAAAACCTCAATGTTTAAATGCAGTATAAACACCCAACTTAACTATCTCACTGCGATTTACATTCTATAACTACATCAGGTCATTAACCAGAGACGTTCTGAAATCGTACCTATTGTAAGTCTACAGAGTGCTGCATACAGGTGTCAGCGGGTACTTTTTTAGTGAGGTTTCCTCTTTAAGGCACAGGTTTGTGACTACTTGCAAGTGTGCATTATTTGTACCATGAAGGTAGGATCTCAGTCAATAGGCCCAAGATGATCCAGCCTTCATGATGAGAACCAGGTTACAAGAACTAGATCTATGACTAACTAGAGCCCAGAGAAAAGTGGAAGAGCTTACAGTCCCCCCAAAAAAAGAAGTTATTTCAGCTCAGGGACAGGTGGTATTTGTTTGAACAGAGTATGTATGCTAAATCAATCCAATTTGTGAACAGCTACAAGGTAGAAGCGATCTAGCACCCATTCAGAAATGACACTAGGCCATTCCCTAGCCTATTCCAGCTGTCATTTGTTGAGAGGTAGGGCACATTCTGGACAGGTCTTGTTCTGTCGGTCACTCCATGCTGTTATGGAGGGCAAATTAATACAAATGCATTTCTCCTTTAATTGCTATTGCAGTCTCTTATTAATAATGAAGCAATTGAAATACCAAAGATTTATCGAGTGATTTCCTAACAGAAAAGAAAAGAGGGACAGAGTTGAGCAAAATAGATCTTGAATGTTCCTTATCAACATTAGCTTTTTATGAGGATGTACAAAATGCTTAGATGGTGTGAAGTGAAGTTTTTGCATTATTTAAATGCATGTCAAATACTATTTGATTATAATTAAAGCAGTAATTACAGCAAAAGCCCATGAAAACACGATATTGCCATTATGTTAATGCGATGAAAGTTTAATTATATTACCACTGCTGCTTATCATAATTAAGATCATGAACATATAATTCACACAGGTTTTTACATACACGAAGAACATATACTCACAAATTATATTCATTTTATGATGCTACTGTACGTGGAGCTAGGAATTAACCACAATCTGCACTGAGTCAGCTCAGGTACTGCTTCTGACCACCTTCTGTCACTCACAAATGCTTTTAGGATGCATTCTAGTTGACAAACTCCCTACATCCATCCAACTGCAGCAGGATGAGGCGTGAAAGGTATGACCGTTCCATCTGCAGTCCCTAATTTGAGAGATGTGGTGCACAGTCATCAAGCCCTGTGCAATTATGCACGCCTCTTCTAATGTGAGTACCTTGATTAAATCTTGCACAAGCAGCACTAGGCTCTCCAAAAAAAAAAAAAAAAAAAAAAAAAAAAAGGCACAGAAACATCTGTGGCTTGTGTAAGCTGCAAACTGCTTGGTTATAACTCTGCAATCTTTTCTAAACTTAGAACAGGATAAAATTGTCACTTTCTGAGCACAGTTTATACATAATTTATAACAAAAAACAAAAAATTGCAATCACCATGTTGATATGTGATCAGTACTTCATAATGTTTTTCACCAATTAGTTTTAGGGACTTATCAGACTTGGCTGGAATCCTACTGCAGCAATGTGATTGCATTCTTTCAAATTTAACAGAACTGTGTTTAAATCAAAGATTCCAAACAATGAGTGAACAAACTAGAAGTGAACATTAAAAGTTGCACGACTTGAGATTTAATAATCTGAATGCATTTTCTTTCAAAAAAAACCTCCTTTTATTAATTTCAAATCATTTTTTACCATTCTCAAGGTTTTGCAGGCTTTTGATGCATCACTGCCATCAGCTGAATCACTACAATGATGTCAGTGTTGACAAATATGTTCTTATAATCTTATACTGACTATAATACTGTTTTAGGGATGTAAAGATCTACATGGAGTGAGTTGGAGAAAGAAATTCTCCATATATGGAAATCACTTTCGTCTTGGGACAAAGATGGATTGAACTCCTTGAAGTGTCCTCTTAAAAAGCTTTAAAAGTAAAAAGACAGGACACATCTGGTCAGCAACAAAGCTTCCAGGTTGCACAGTGTAGCACAACTGGTGGGGCTAATCAGACCTGATGCAAGCCAAGAAAACATTTCCCACATCATTACCCCACCAGCAGCTTGTACTTTTGACAGCAGGAAGGTTGGAATCATTTATGCAGTTTATGCCAATTTATGACCCAATCATCACCATGTACCTACAGAAAGACCAGGCAGCATCGCTCTAGTCTTTTCTCGATGAATAAGGATCGTGCAGTCATCTGTATCGTCTCATATAAAACTAAAAAAACCGGAGGCCAGCATCATCTTTTGCTGCTGGAACACTTTCACTTCAAGGTCTGACAGCTGCATTTTTTGCTCATCACTGTCGGGTTGTTTTATTTGTACTCTCTCTTGCCGCTCTCTCTACTTTATCAGCATAGCAAGTTGTGCCCTCAGGCCTGCAAATGCTTATCACGCCAATCCCTGGAAATTCCAAACATTACAGAGCAAGAATGGCAGCTATTTCTGGGATTCTGACACCAGTAAAGGCCTTCAGAATCGCATAAGTCATATTCCTTGGTAAATTAAACTCTTCAGTCTGTTGGAAGGGACAGAGCATAAAATAGAGTATGAGGTTCTAACAATCCATGATTTACTGAAAGAAATTTCTTGTTTGAGTGTGGCTGATTTTTTTTATAGAGGGAATTTTGCAAATACATTTTAAGGTTGGATGTGTGAGGCTGCTGAGTAAATAAATTGGTAGATCTGTGAAGATTCTGTTGATTTGTGCTGGATCCTGTGTCTACCTGTCTGTGATTTTTGTCCACATGCAGTTTGGCATTTCACTTTAGTCAAGCAGTTATGTCTTTTGCATCTCACCTGTCTTGTGCTTGTGTTAGCAATCAGTCTCTCTGACTTCCCTGTAATGTTTTGAACTGTAAACTGGTAATAATAATAATAATAAAAAAAATACTGGATGGAAGGATGAAACAGTGAAATACTGAATCACCATGAAAATATTATATTAATTTTAATGTTTTTCAATTCAATTTTCTTTATATGGTGCCAAATCACAACATCAGTTGCCTCAAGGTGCTTTATATTGTAAGGTAAAGACCCTACAATAATACAGAGAAAACCCAACAATCAGATGACCTCCTATGAGCACTTCGTGACAGTGGGAAAGAAAAACTCCCTTTTAACAGGAAGAGGGGTAGTTATCTGCCATGACTGGGGTTGGGGCTGAGGGGAGACCAACCAGCAGACTGAGAGGGAAGGGCTCTACTGGAGCGATATGGTACTAGATGGGGCCTGATTATTCAAGGATTTTAAATTCAATTCTGGATTTAACAGGGAGCCAATGAAGAGAAGCCGGTATGGGAGAAATATGCTCTCTCTTTCTGGTCCCTGTCAGTACTCTCACTGCAGCATTTTGGATCAGCTGAAGGCTTTTCACAGAACTTTTAGGACAACCTGATAATAATGAATTACAATAGTCCAACGTAGAAGTAATAAATGCATGAACAAGTTTTTCAGCATCACTCTGAGAAAGGATGTTTTCCAATTTTAGTGATATTGTGCAAATGCAAGAAAGCAGTCCAATAGATTTGTTTATTATGTACATTGAAGGACATATCCTGGTCAAAAATGACTCCAAGATTTCTCAGAATGTTACTGGAGGCCAAGGTAATGCCATCCAGAGTATCTGGTTAGACACCATGTTTCTAAGATTTGTAGGGCCGAGTACAATAACTTTAGTTTTATCTGAATCTAGAAGCAGGAAATTAGAGGTCATCTATGTCTTTATGTTTTTAAGACATTCCTGCAGTTTAAATAATTGATGTGTGTCATCTGGCTTCATCTGCACCTGCATAACAATGAAAATGTATGCAATGCTTTCTAATAATACTGCCTAAGGGAAGCATGTATAATGTAATTAGAACTGGTCCTAGCACAGAACCCTGCACAGTACCTTTAATACCTATGGCATGCTCTAATCTCTGTAATAAATTGTTATGGCCAACAGTATTGAACGCTGCACTGAGGTCCAACAGGACAAGCACAGAGATGAGTCCACTGTCAGAGGCCATGAGAAGATCATTTGTATCCTTCTCTAATGCTGTTTCTGTGCTGTGATGAACTCTGAAACCTGTCTGAAACTCTCCAAATAAACCGTTCCTCTGCAGATGATCAGTTAGCTTTTTTATGACTATTCTTTCAATATATATTTTTGTTAGATAAAAGGAAGGTTGGAGGTTGGCCTATAGTTAGCTCAGACAGCTGGTGATGACTTTTTAAGAAGTGGTTAAATTACTGCCGCCTTTAAGGCCTGTGGTACGTAGCCCAATATGATCAACTGATCATATTTAAGAGTAGCTACTGCAGATGAAAGTCTGTCTCTCCAGTATGTTGTTGCACTGACATTAGACATTTGGCAGATTTTGTCATGACGTAAGTTGTCATCACCCATTTAATTTGTACAGTATATCACAAAAATGGATTTATTCATTCTTATTTTTTTCTCAGCTTCATCCTTTAGTTAGTTTCTGGTGGTTAGACTTGCCAGCATGATACTGTTCTTTTATGGTGTACCTACTGTAATCTGCATGAACACTTATTGTAAAATATGAGGAAATTGTTACTCAACTTGTGGCTTTTCTCTGATTCACCTGACACAAACACAAAATGAAGATGCTTTCAAAATGTCAGATTTTATTGCTCTGTTAAATAAAAGCTGCAGTAAATATCCTATATGGCTCCATTTGCATTTAAAGCAGCAGCCATTCATTTTGGCCGTTTCAGTGTCTTCTGTCTGTTCGTGTAATCTCAGGCTAAGTTCATTATGTTAAAATCAGGGCTCTGTTGGATAACATAGAGTCTGTTGCAGGATGATAGTTCTTTTTGCCTCTGACTGGATGACTGAGCTGATTGTCAGCCACTCATTGACCCTTCTCCAGATTCAGAATCAGACCACGGGAATGTGTTTGTTGGTGTTCTAACAACTTTAACAAAAATGTAGAGCACATACTGTAAAACCAAGGGGCTGAATGATTTTAGAGATGCAGTCAGAGTAAATCACATATAATGCAAAGGTGGAAAAGGTTATATCATGAAAAGGCTTAGGGAATATTTTCTATGATCACATCTGATGAGTATTTGATGTGAAATCTGAGGTTATTTGTTAAGCTGGCGCAGCAGAGAATTCACTTCTTCTACAAGCCTAACTCCTTTTCCGTCAGTTCTGTCATTCTCTGTCACTTTTATCAATCTTTTATTAAGTCTCCTGAGTTTTTCTTTTATCTACTAGTTTCACAGCCTTACAGGGAGCCTGATCTGCATTGTTAAAACATGTTCTAAGATCATCAGAATAAAACAAAAGATAAGCGGAAGAAAATGGATACATGGGTGGGATTCCTTCTGCAGTCTTGCTACTACAGGCTGTATAGGAAGTTTTCAGTGCTGCATTTTTCAGGTAATTTTTTTAGGTAATCCTGGCCTTTTATCATTTGATCTTTCCTGGCCAATCAATATGTGAGTATAGACTGTTACGAAGTTCATTCCACATTTAGATTTATTTCAAATTTAGCTTACTTGTTTGTTCCTTGTGTTCACCACTGTGTTTTGAGTACAACTAGCTGCTTCAAAGACGTTGTCCCAAGTGAGATTGCAGAAGTTCTTTGTTCTTCAGTGTTATATATTGTATTGCCATGATGCAGAATGAATTTGGGACTGATCAGAGACCTCTTTGATGGTACTGCATGAATCTACACTTCAAAAGTGCTACAAAGTCGCACAGTTGAGATGTTTGTTGCTTTTTTGCTTGTTTGTCTTATTATATATCATATTACATAGCACCTACATGAAAAAACAATGTCTCAAAGACTGCGGGCTATTGTAATTGCCAGTTTTACACATTCCAAACATTATCATCATTATTATTATTAGCAAACTGGGGCAAGTGGATAATTAATTTTACAATTTATCAAAAACCACCTACTTGGACTTTATACGCATACAAAACTTTGAACAGTTTTTAAAACAAGTGAAAACAATGCATCATAAAACTAAAACACAAAGGCATTAACAATGTGTAAAGCTGAGGGGAACTGCTGTCAGTCAATCATTTTTAAGCTGTTTCACCAGCCCTTTCAAATTGCACCAGGTTATTTCTGGTTTTATTGTTAAAATCTAGATATTGTTGGGTACAGCTTCTGTCTTCTTCTGCTTATCCATTTTAGGGTCACAAGAGCTTATCCCAGCTATCTCAGGGCACTGGGCAGGGTACACCTTGGACAGGCTGCCAGTCCGACACAGACATTTACACCCGTGACCAATTTAGAATCACTAGTTAACCTAACATGCATGTCTTTGAGGGGAACCAGGAGCACCCGGAGAACACTCACACAGGCTCAGGAAGAACATGAAAATTTCCACTGGGAAAGGCCCCAGCCGGCCAGAGGATTAAAACCCGGGAAACCCTTACTGTGAAGAAACCTCCACACCACTGAGCCACCCGGCTCTTAAGCAGCGCAGTTTAAAATCAGTTTACAATTTAAATGTCACAATAATTACAGAGTTATTTAATAAAGACATTAAAGGCACTTGACTTTGTACAAGACAGGTCTCCTGTCTATTTTTTTCCCCCTGGAAAAAAATACACATCTGCTTGTTAGCTAATCCTCGAGTAGTGTTTTCTAGCTTTCTAGCTAAAAATCAATAAAAATATGAAAAATGGAGAGTGAATTTGATGCCACAAATATCTTTGATGAGCCAATAAGAAGAAGAAAAACTTCCCAAGCAGAGATCAAAGTCTCTCATCACATAATGAATAAGCTCCACATTTGGATAGTAGTTACTGTTTTGCATGTGTAACTACTACTGCACATTTTGTAATTTAAATTAGTGAATAAATTGTGTTGGGAGTATCTTGAGATTCTTGCCTGCAATTTATGTAAACATGAGGCTCAATCCACTTCTCATGGTTATTAATACAGGGCTTATGGTACCAGAGGAGGCAGCTGCCTTTTAGTCAACACACTGGGAACAAGAGTCTCCTGTGGCACGCAGTTTGGGTAGGAAAGGGACACTAAATAATAAATTAGTATAAATATTTACAAATTATTTGAACTGGGGAAGAAGAGAAGGGCTCTTGCTTTGATACTAAGGAATTTAGTGCAAAACTAAATGTCTGTTATGATGCCTGATTGTTCTCTCAGAGAGGGTGTAAGGTTGCAGGACAGAAGCACATACGCCTGAATGCACAGACCCACACATGCACTGCACAGGGTGTGTGCTAATGAATGCAGCGCCACCTGTTCAGTGAATGATCTAATTGCTCTCAGCAGATCCCCATTTCCTCACTATTGCGCTGTTTAACAGCACCATTTAGCAGGTAAGAAAGGTTGCTGCAGAGAGGCACCCTCTCTGTCACACCTCTACCAATTTAACATTTAGGGGCACCTCCCGTTTTTTCACACAAGGGGAGGGAGTGTGGGGAGAAGACATGTAGAAAAAGAAACTAAGAGGTATAAGAGAAAAAAAAGGCTGAAGAAATGAGGTTAGGATGGAGTTGAAAAAGTTGTGTGTTCAGCAGTGACTCTGTCAACCCGATTAAAAAACCTGTTTTGATGGATGCACATGCAAATACATCTGGTATATAGTAATGGTGTATAAGATGCACATAAGGTTCATGCACACAGACAAATGAATGAGATTTCAGCTGATTTATGGTTGGGGCGTCAGGAAGGATATTTCTGGATGATCTGTATTTTTCTTATCAATAAATAAAATAATCAGCACGGCTAGCCTGCTAACAAGTGTTGCTGGCGTCTTCAAAGCTTGACTGATTTGCCATAGAGCTCCATTGTGGAAAATGATTAAAAATACATTGATAAGCCACACTGTGACACTTTGACTGCAGAAACTACAAAGACATTAAAAGTAATGTTATTAGTCTGTGAAGTTGTTTATAATGCCCATATCTTATTTGTAATGAAGAATCACAAGGCCTGGTACAACAGTTTGGCTCTCTGATACATTTTTGTTGGGTTTTGGATGTGATTGGAGAAGAAGAATTTGGATACACAAGCACATATAGAAAAAACCTTGAAGTTAACTTACATACTGTACAGTCCTGTGAAAAACTGAGTGCACGTCACGATTCAGTAACAGCAGTAACTATTAGTAAATTTTTTTTTTGGCCTTGTAGGCTAAATAATTCCACTTTCTTCTTGTCTGTCCAAATGAATGCTTCGGATCAGCAAAATTGCCAAAATATCTGCTTTTACAGAGGTGATTACACTTGCCAATGATCAGTTAATCAGATGCATTTGATTACTTACCTTCTTAATTCCTATGGACGCAGTGAGGGTGTACTTGGGCCCGTCTAGCGTGTACAGAGAGTCCTGTGAAAACTTTCTTTTTCACATGACTGTATATGTTAGCTACGGTCTACAGTGCTAAAGTCACTTAATGCTGGAATATATGATTTATGTGCATATGTGTATGTTTGCTATCAAAATAAAAACAACCTTATTTTAACTTTATTTTCTTGAGTGTCCATGTCCCTATTTTCCTGGGTAACCCAAAGCTCTTCATTAAGGCCGGCGGATGACAATATCTGGGGCTTTTTCAGCTACCGGGGGCACAGGACAGACACACTGCTCTCCAGTGTCAGATTATGTATATTCTTCAGCCTTCTGTCTGTATGAATTCAGTAGAAAGGCCTTGAACCACATACAGTATATTTTCAAGTTTCAACTCTAGTTGGAAGCCACTAGGAAAGAAGTTAAGAAAATGGATGGATGAACACAGATGGATAAATGACTGTTAACATATTTTCTTCATGAAACATGACACAATTAGGAGCTACAGTAGTCGGGTTCAGTAGGAGCATGTTCCTCTGTAGCCACATCAGTTCCTTTATTAGGCATGACTCACAAGGTCTGTGGAATCTAAAATGACAGTAACAAGTAGTTCTGTTTTTTTTTCCTCACGGTATCCCACAACCCTCCTCAAAATAGCACCAGGCCAAGACAGGCTTCTTCATGTACACAAATACCACTGGACCTGTCCAAGACTGTAGGAATAACATGCTGCTGCTCCTTGCTAACCTTCCCTGATAACTCTGACATTTGGATGTTTGACATTTTTCACTTTATACTCAAACTGAAAGCAGACATCGCCCTTTGTATGCAGGGTGTCTTGTCATCACGGATCAAAAACAATTCACGGTATGGTATAATTTCCAAAATGCACAGTTGTTCCAAATAAATGGCAAATCAAGCATTGGCATATAAACTTAACATTTCCTGTCAGAATGTAGATTTTTGCCAATGCTGCCTGTCTACTGCTTTCTTAAAGAAACATGTTATAAAGAAAATGATACCAAGTAATTAAAAAAAAACTCCTCTCAGTTTTGAGACATAAAAATACAGCTTTGATAAGGTGCTGCAGAAATTCCCGTGTGGCTATTACCAGTTTCTTTCTTCAAAGCAAAGCCCAGGTCGACATAATGACAGCACATGAAAACACACAAATCAGCGATACGCAGCATCTTTCCATGTTTTGACATGAAATGTCTCAGCAAAATGCCAATGATCATGGAAATGCCAAACAGTGTTTCCATGGAATCACGGAAAAAGTCCGCGTGTTTATCGCAGGTGCACATACTGTATAATTACAGGATCACTTACATGCTCCTCTGCAGAACCACGGTACATGTTCCAGTGAAAGTGCTTTTATGTTAACAAGAAGTGCCTCTTTACAGCATTCTTGTTTCGACAACATGGTTTATGTAGAGCTGTGGGGTCATGTGTTCCCTGAAAAGTATTTGGCTATGAATAACTGTGGCCGCCTTATGTAAATATCTCATATCCATATTGTAATTATACCATCAATCAGAGCCAAGCTGGGATCAGAGTGATACAATATGGGCTGTCAAAGCCGAATGCAGCCCCTCTCTCCTCCCTCTCTCTCTCTCCCCTCTCTCGCTGTCTCTCTCTCATTTCATCTTCAATATTTTCATCTTCCATCTTTCCCTCCTACTGTCTTTCTCTCTCCAGGAAACCGCACTCTCTCCTTTTATCCCTATTTTTCTCCCACGGGTCACACCAACACCACCGCATCCAGAGAAAATACCAAAAATTCACCAACAATGTAAAAGCCAATATTCAAACAAAGGTAACAAATAACTTTTACTTTAAATCTCTGATCCAATACCAACAAAACCTCCTAAAGATGTTTCACATTAAAATTAATGTGTCGATATGATGTGAAAATTTCACACTTCCCCTCTACCAGTTCAAAATTAGCTTTTTTACCAGTTATTTAAAAAGCTGAGCTTCAGAATATTTACACTTTATAATTTATCAAAATAAACAATTCAAGTAATTTTTTTTTACAACAGTTACCTCAAGATGCTTTATATTGTAAAAGTAAGGACCCTACAATAGTACAGAGAAATCATTAATATAGAAAGCAATGATTAAAGGTATACTATAATGTAGATTAAAATAGTTTAATGTTAAGTTTCATCTAGTAATAATTAAAGATCAGTTTCAACCACTTTAAATAAAGTTATTGATGAGAAAAAGGAAATAAAAGCTCTAGTTAATATTTAGAATGAAAGAAATTACAGTACATTAAAGAATCTTTGTAATATTTCGAGAACCTTTCCCTAACCTAGCCTCCTCCATATCGCTCTCCTTCTCTCTCCAGATACTTGCTGTCAGGTTGGAAGTAGGGTGCTGTCTGCCTGTCCGCCCACACGAAGCACCAGCCACGCTGATTCGACCCACCACTGACAACCACACATACACGCACGCTCACACGCGTACATGCTACACACATCATACACAGGAAGAGGCAAGGAAACACACATTAAGCACAGATACAGTCTTCTTAAAACGCTGTATGAATATACAGAAGACACATCCAGTGCTGTGTTTGTGTAGGCAGATGTGAAAGATCTGCAAAGAGAAAGGAGATCAAAGGGGTTTCTCTCTTAAAAGCAGAAAGCTTTGTATACTGTATGTGTGCATATTGATTTTTCTTAGCTTCAGATATAAGTTTAAGACATTCCAAAAGTTGTATTAGAATTGAAAAAAAAAACTCACACATAAATGCATATATATATATATATGTTTGCACTTAAATGTCTCAGATCATCAAACAAATTCATCCAAGCTATCCAAGCCTACCTGGCCCTGTGTGAAAGAGTAATTGCCCCCTAAACCTAATAATTGCTTGTGCCACCCTTGGCAGCAAGAACTGCAATCAAGTGTTTGTGATAACTGGCTTTCACATCACATCACTGTGGAGGAATTTTGGTCCACTCTTCTTTGGAGAATTGTTTTAATTCAGCCACATTGGAGGGTTTTCCAGCGTGAACGCCCTGTTTGAGGTCATGCCAAAGCATCTCAATAGGATTACATCTCAATAGGTCACTCCGGAAGATTTGTTTTTTTGTTTTGCTTTGTTTGTTTGTTTGTTTGTTTGTTTGTTTGTTTGTTTGTTTTAGCCGTTCAGAGGTGGACATTGGTGTATTTTGGGTCATTGTCCTGATATATAACCTTGACCTTCAGAGCACAAACTAATGGCCAGACATTCTTGTTCAGGATTTTCTTCTCCTTTGAACTCTTGCCATTTTTGCCCAGTCTCTTGTTGTTGAATCATAAACTCTGACCTTAACTGAGGCAAGTGAGGCCTAAAGTTCTTTAAATGTTGTTCTGGATTCTTGACCTCCTGGTTGAGTCTTCAATGCATTTTTAGAATAATTCTGATTGGCTACTCCGCCCACTTGTGGGAAGGTTCATCGCTGTTCCAAGTTTTCTCCATTTGTGGATAATGGCTCTTTATTTTTCATCCGTTCTTCAGGTTCTTTCGGTCGTGGCCTGATATGTTGCTTTTTGTCAGACAGGTTCAGATAGGGTCATGTAGGTTTGGATAGCTTTTTTTTTCCCCTTAATAAATGAAATTATCACTTTTAAAATTGCATTTTGTATTTACTCAGGTTATCCTTGTCTAAAATTTGTTTGATGATATTAAACATTTAAGTATGACAAAATTCAAGAGGGGGCAAATACTTTTACAATGTGGTGTCAACAGCATGGATCCATAGACCTAACCTGCTTTATGTTAAATATCTATAGTGGAAGTGGTGGTGTGAAGCTGTGGGGAATTATTTTTTATGATCAATTTTGATCCCTTACAGTGTTTTGAATGCAGCAGCCTGAGAGTTGCTGCTGACAATATCCATGTCTTCATGGTCATTTACCATCTTCTAATGACTCTGCTGCTCAAACTGCTTCAGTTGGATCCATTAGAAGACCTTCGGGATATGGTAGAACAGTCAATTGGTTGTATGAAATCAGAAGAAATGGTGTAATGTAATCATGTGAATATGGAGCAGAATCTCAGAAGAGTGGTGCAAGTGTTTGTGGGTACACACCTGCAGTAATTGTACATCCAGTAATTAAGCTTTCACCCAGCAATGTAATCAGGTTGTACCCATCTATGTTAGAGTGTTCAGTCTGTTAATGTTCCTGTTTTCATATGATCACTGTCATCATCGCATTACAATGAGTATACCTTTGTGTTTGGACCCATCAATACATTTCTCTCAACCTGAGTCTGTCTGCTGATCATTAGACATGTAAAACAAGTCGCTGAAATGAAACCCTACACAACAAATGAAAGCAAACCCCTCGACACAAAAATCTTCCCCTTTGCCATCATACCACGATGAAATAACAAAACAAATATGAATGAGAAACTTCAGACTGACGCCTGGGGAAATTACTCATTACGAGTGTGTTTTTGTGCTTCGAAAATTAGCATAAGCCAATGTGATGGGATCAAAGAAAGTGTGTGTTCAGTCTGAGATGTGACAGACTGCCACACTCACAAATTTCTGTACACACTCTGTTAATATAGTGAGAGTCATGCCAAAGACAGACACTCAAAAACAGGATAATAACAGTATATGTAGGGTGTCCATATTCATAATGCTGCATATACCTTTGCCTCAGACAGAGGACACAAAAACCAGAAGCATCAATCATCCCTAAAGAAATTTCTGCAGTCAGTTTTTGTGCTTGCGCTCAAGTTCTTACATTCGCTTCACTGTTGTCTTTTAAACAATCAGAAATTGATGCAATTTGAGCTGAATGGGAATCCTGCTTCTACAGTAGCCTCTGTTCCAAGAAAACTGATGAAAATGGTGTAAAATAAAATTGATACATGTACTCAAAAACCAGCTGCAGTGGAGCGACTTTTCTTCTCCAGGTCTTTTATAAACAGACCGGCTGACTCAGTTTAGTTATATAGTAGCAAAATATTTAGGAGACAGAGGAGAATAATGAGAATAAATAGAACTATTTTACTGATGTCATTACAGTCATGAAACAGTCGGTACAAAAAAGTGATATTTAACTACTATTTTTTAATATTTGTGTCTAATGTTTTATGAGCTCATCTCTACTATTTTATTAGAATGGTTGAATTAGAACCATATACACTGTGCTCACAGCACTATATTAAGAGTAAGAGTACATTTAGGAGTATGAAATCCTATTTAGGACTAAACCATAAACAAATCCATGAACCCAAGAAAATCTCACGTCAAAGCCCAATTTATTATACAGGATTTTGTCAGTGCACAGAAATGTAAACCCTCACACAACCAACTTAACTGCCATATCAGCAGACTGTGCTAACCAATGCATGGTTATTTGTAGCAGTACAGCAGAGGTACATCATTAGACATGCCACATGTGTGCATGGATATTATGCTTTGACAATGTTTTTCCGCGAGGCTTACTTTTCTGCAAGTCACACAAACTTGTGTGTCTTTTGCTTTCCCTAAAGTTTACTGAAAAATTAGAGCACAGTATGGTATGTGCATCCAGCCAGTATATTCTGCTTCATTTTACATATTAGCATGCTGTCATATTCTTCCTACTTGGTTTGCAAATGTAGCAGTTGTCACATTGTGAGAATTTATGCCTAAACTTGTGTTTGAATGTTGCTGCTGGTCAGCAAAGCTCCAAATCCTCTGTTGACGTGTCTCACAGTCCTCGCGGTCTCGCAGGACCGCTGTTTTTGGAATGCCGCCTAAAGATTTTATCATGTTTCGGTCACGACTGTCAACTTTCATCTCAGCCAAAAATCACACAGTGTGGGGGGACTTTTACAGATCTGTCATCAATGCTGTTAGCTTCTCCCGGCATGGGAAGCTGAAATGTGAGATGAGAAAAAGGTTACTGTTTTCAGAAAGAACAGAACAGACAAAGAGAGCGGGCTAAAAACAGAGATAATAGTTCTTTGATATCAGCCGACTCGTTTCACAACAGATTTATAGACTTGTTGTTGTGGCTATAATCTAAAATCCTTTTTTTTTTCTGTGTTGGAAACTCACAGTCTCAACAAAGTTTTAGTTGGCTCAAACCGACAATATTTGCAGATACTTATACTTGGCACCCTTGTAAACTGAGACAAGTCTCTACACTTGTTTTTAAGATATGTCCCTGCTTAAGTCCAGAATCAAAAGCTGTCATAGTTGTACTTTGCACAGAGGAGAACTCTGAACAGCTGTACAATTATTCTCTCTTCGAGTATTCCTATCCCGCCTACTTTTTATAGCTCCAGCTTTTTCTCTTTTGCCTTTCAAATGTGCATGCAGCCGAAGTGAATTAATGAGAACAGAGTGAAATTTTCCTCTTTCGTATTCTCCTGTCAACAATGCAACAAACTTTCTGCTGGAAAAGCCCTCTCTGTGAATGCTGCAAAATTCAAAGGACAGAACAGAGTGCGTGACAGCATATAGAAGTGCTCGCATTTTCTTTCAAGTGCTCCAAAGGCTAAAACAGGAGTGTACTTTTAGGGGAAAACCCCATTTACTGCTTTTAAATGGGGAAACAGAAACAACACAAAATGCCGTAGTTGCTAGTTTGAATACTCCCCCTCCCCTCAATCATTTGAAGCTGTTGTGCTGATGTTTGCTCATCTAATATTTATTTGAGGCATTTTTTAAACACCTGAGAGAAGAATAGAGAGTGAAATCACAACAGATGAACACGCCACCTCTTGTGAACTGCTGACTTTGACTTGTTGTAGAGGTACCAACCAGACAAAAGTGTGCTCTGAAGCATTTCCAGGTGAGCTCGTTTC
The DNA here is from genome assembly GCA_034780415.1 of Cichlasoma orientale. Lineage (NCBI taxonomy): Eukaryota > Metazoa > Chordata > Actinopteri > Cichliformes > Cichlidae > Cichlasoma > Cichlasoma orientale. Next base: position 400,152 of record JAVDPK010002245.1, on the reverse strand, counting down.
TCCATCTTCTCGTGCTATCTTGCCGATTTCTGTGCAGACCTGCAGATTTTATATTCATCACAATTTTGAGGCAGCCATTTTGCACCACTTTTTTATATTTATTTAGTCCTATTTAGGATGCAGCATGGCCACAGGCAGAGATGCAATCACAACTATTACACACACATACACACACACACAGGCGCAGTATGTTTTGAGTTGCACAAATCAGAGGCTAACTCAGCAGTCAATATTCTTCCTCAGAGTGTTAAAAGACGATCAATAAAGAAATGATGGCAAAAGGCTGTTCATGCAGAACTTAAAAGGAGAATGCCACAAAATTCCAGCTCTCTAATATGTCTTTCCTGTGCCTTAGAAAAACTCAATTACTGTTGTAGCTATAAGCCACTCAGAGTTAGCCTTCTAAACTACAAAACCACCCTCCACAAAGTAGCTGAGGAGTCCCAAGTGAGGTTTCAGCACACATGAGCAGCAGCTGAAACACAGAGCTAACCAACCACTGAACCGCCTAGCCACAGGAAAAAGAAAGCAACTGTGTCCCGGTAGGTTCCTACAATGAACTACAAACACATTAAATTTTAAATGCCAAATAATGAAAATTAGTCGAGCACCAGCTTGGTTTTAACAATGAGGGGAACTAAATAATGCTAAATGTTTTAAAAAGGAAAGTGTTCTTATACATTTATATTTACAAAACAGACAGACCTATTTTCCAAAATACTTGTGAATAGCCTAATAAATGATAAATTCTGTCTTCTTTAAACTAGCATTTATGTCCATAGCTACAAAGTTTTAGCTACAGTATGTCTCAACCATTCTGTGAACCCATCAGCTATAGTGCACCAATGTTTCCTGTTCAAGCTTAGGAAAAGCTAATGAAAAGTTACGCCATCAATCAGACAATTGTCAGTGGTTTCATGACTGTATTTTGGCTAATTCTGACCCTCTATTGCTCTTCACACACACTTTTTATCTGCATGCAACCAAAGTTTAATGTGCTGCTTAAAGAGTCCACATATACATGCATATGCATGTGCCGAGTCTTCCAGCTTAAGCATCTCATAAGAAGACCTTTAGCACATTCATCTTAGCTGAGGCTAAAAATGCTCAGGGATGGAAAAAGTGCTTCCTCCGCTGCAAGATTTATTGCTAAGACCCAACAAACTGGATATAGTGAAAGCAGACTGAAACCTTTTAAACAAAGACTTCACTTCTATTTGTTACAGTATTTGAAGGTGACCCTTATGAGTGTATCAATAAATCCAGTATAAAGGGTACAATGTGCTGCCTTGTCTCTTCATGAATTCTAACCACCCAAAAAATGTGTTCAGTCTCAAGTCATTTGGTTGCGAATGATGATCTAAATCTTTACAAATGGCCCATGGAAATGTACTTTGATTTACCACAGATTTGATTAGCAAGTTAAGGCTGTATGATGGTGAATGTCTTTCGCCAGATGTATCCTTTCACCAGTGCAGACACATATGAGAAAATATCCATATGAATGCCTTAAGAAGTAAATTTGGAAGTCAATAATGAATTACCTATAGTGTTTGGTGGCTAATGTTAATTCAATTCAATTCATCCATCCATCCATCCATCCATCCATCCATCCATCCATCCATCCATCCATCCATCCATCCATCCATTCTCTTCCGCTTATACGGGGCTGGATCGCGGGGGCAGCAATATAAGCAGAGAAGCCCAGGTTTCCCTCTCCCCAGCCAGTTCCACCTCAATTGAATTCAATTTTATTATATTTATATACTACCAAATCACAACAAGCAGCTGCCTCAAGGCACTTTATATTGTAAGGTAAAGACCCTACAATAATTACAGAGAAAACCCAACAATCAAACGACCCCCTATGAGCAAGCATTTGGTGAAGGAAGGAAAAACTCCCTTTTAACAGGAAGAAACTTCTGGCAGAACCAGGCTCAGGGAGGGGCTGAGGGGAGAAAGACAGGACAAAAGACAGTCTGTGGAAGAGAGAAAGTTTTAAGCCTAATATTAAAAATAGAGATGTGTCTGTCTCTCGAATCCAAACTGGGAGCTGGTTCCACAGAAGAGGGGCCTGAAAGCTTAAGGCTCTGCCTCCCATTGTACTCTTAAGTATCCTAGGAACCACAAGTAAGCCAGCGGTCTGAGAGCAAAGTGCTCTTTTGGGGTGATATGGTACTATGAGGTCTTTAAGATGGGGCCTGATTATTCAAGACCTTCTATGTAAGAAGAAGGATTTTAATTTCTATTCTAGATTTAACAGGGAGCCAATTTTACAACAGTTTTACTGGAGGCCAAGGTAATGCAGGATAAATATCTAGTTAGACACCATGTTTCTAAGATTTGTAGGGCCAAGAACAAGAACTTCAGTTTTATCTGAATTTAGAAGCAGGAAATTAGAGGTCATCCAGGCCTTTATGTCTTTAAGACATTCCTGCAGTTTAACCAATTGATGTGTGTCGTCTGACTTCATGGATAGATAAAGCTGGGTATCATCTGCATAACAATTAAAATGTAGGCTATGCTTTCTAATAATAATGCCCAACGGACACATGTATAGTGTAAATAAAATTGGTCCTAGCACAGAACCCTGGGGAACTCCATATTTAACCTTAGTGTGTGAAGAAGACTCCCCATTTACATGAACAAATTGAAGCATACAGATAAATATGAGTCAAACCACTGCAGTAAAGTACCTTTAATACCTATGGCATGCTCTAATCTCTGTAATAAAATATTACAGTCAACAGTATCAAAAGCTGCACTCAGGTCCAACAGGACAAGCACAGAGATGAGTCCACTGTCAGAATTATTAGGAGAATTATCTTCTTTATACTAACAAAAAAGCAAATGTTAAAAAGGCTATGCTATATAGGACTGTGGTGCACACATCAGTTGTTTTGTTGAATAAAAATTGAGTTAAATATAAGTTATTTTTAGAAATGGCAAACCACCTATGAAAAGGAGCCGAGAGCCTGTTTGACAAGGTCGGCTGCTTGTTTCCATTCTCCTCTTTATAACAATGCATTGCCATGGTCCACCACCCTTCTCCCCTTCCTCAGCCTAACCCCCAGTTATGGCATTAATGTACAATTCAACAATGCACTATGAGTTGTGCATTTAGCAGGTATTTTACAGCCACTCGCTACATGACTTCAGCAGTCAGATTTGATAAAACTGAGCATTTACCACTGTCTCCCCCGGCCACTAACAAAAGGAGAGATTTGTCTCGTTCCTTTATCTGTAATGTCACGTCAATGTACAGCCTCCTAGTGACTGAACTGGAAAAGATGGTGGAGCCGACTGTATGGAAGAACCCGTGGGGATTTTGTGGGGATCAGGGCACATTGTAATGACAGCGAGAGCCAAAAAAGCCCAGCTTCCGCTCCTGGTGCCGAACCTGAGATATCAGCTACTGAAGGCTGAGAGGAAACTCACATTTGGTTCATTCGAGACTAGAAGCCATCTAGGTTCCCTGAATTTAATTCTGCAAGATCTACACTCACATACACACATACAAGTAATGCAAAAGAGGCACAAACTCAGAAATCCACACACAAGGCTTCTATGTCAGGTTCAGATTATTATGTTGTCTGGCTGCAGGTAGAAAGTGACCTTCTGGCTGACGATGAGAGGAAAAGAAACAGAGCAACTGACAGATGAAAAAAAAGAGGGAGGGAGGGTTTCTAGTTTAGCTGAGGGGCAAAATATCATCACTACATACAGACAATGTCTCATTTACAGTACTGTGATAGCAGGAGTAAAGTCCTTCCTGAGTGTAAGAAAGTTCTATAAGTACTGGAGTGAACATGTGATGTATACAGGGACATGGTTGTGGCTTGTTTCTTTTGAGTTTGCATAACCATTGTTCATAAGGTGAAAATATAGTTCATAAAGTCTGTGTCTGCGCCCAGCATTATTTTGTCAGATGGAACCTCAGAGAAAGGAGGCTCCATATGAGAAAATTGAAACACCAACAACAGGTTAATACTCATTTCCAGAAGATAACATCCGCAATAAAAGTCAGTTTATGAAATTAAGGTTACTGTCCATGAAACACCAGAGGGCTTTTAATTTGAAATGGATATGGGAAGCTTTTCCACTTCCATTTTCACCTTAAAAAGAAGAAATGCACTGGCCAGCTCCGCATCACCAAAATGCTTGATGACCACAGAAGACAACTAAAGTGGAGGATCACAGAGTTCTTTCCTTGGTTACTCTTTCATTGGTTGGTTATTCTTTTCTTGGGTACTCAGAGTGTGGTATTCACCAAATGAGCAACTTGACTAAGAAGAAGTGGTAATACATTCCTCAAGAACTATGTGACAACCAAAAAAAATATCCTCCATGTTCCGTAGTCAACTGACCTCAATCTGTTAGTACAATAATGAGGGACTTAAAAGAGCAAACAAAGCCAGACATTCCTAACATCACAGGAGCACACTATCAGATCATGCTGGGATAATATGGTTATCAGGGATAACCTCCTTGAGATATAAATAATAGAAATAGTTATGCTGATATTATTGTTTTTAATGAAAAAAAATATTAAATTCACAACTAATGCTAAATAGGAATATCTTAACGAGTGATCCTTCTGATGATTTGTGGAACCCACTGTGTACAGTGCTGTGCAAACGTCTCGAGCCACCCCTCATTTCTTTATATTTTGCTAGGAAAATGAGAACTAGGTTCCGCGATTCTTTGAAATGTGCAAAAATACGTGGAAATACAGTTTATACGGCAAAGTCAGAGGTGGTGCAATTTTAACAAGCTTGAAAGTCAATGTTTAGTATGATTCTCTTTATTCTTCAGCACAGTCTGAACTCTCTCAGGCGGCTGTCTTGTAATTTCTTTAAGTAGTCTTCAGGAATAGTTCTCCGGGCTTCTTGAAGGACACTCAAAGCTTTTCTTTGATTGTCGGCTGTTCTGCTCTCTGTCAAGATGATCCCACACTGCTTCAATAATATTACTATGGATCTATCTATAACTGAATGATTCATAGGTCATTCAGTTATTCTCAATAGATTCACAGTGTTAAGTAGCTTAACAAAAAACAAGGGCAAGACTTTTGCACAGTCCTGTATACCAACAGACTAGGTAACTTACTGGCTTACAATAAGTCAGCGCGGAAACACTCGTCTCTGCTATTTACCACCGTCCCCCATCTCCTTATGGAAACCCAGAAAAAGCCCTGTAGGTGTTTACACACCAAATTCAGATGGAGAGTTTCTTTTACTTGCACTGCCAAGAGCTTGAGGACATTTAACTCACCATGCTAAAGAAATGAACTCTAAAAGCACACAGCGACTGCTGAGTTCACAGTACTGATAAGCCTGGAGATATTCCTGCTAGCATGACATGATCATATGACACACAAGCCGAGCACACTAAAAACACAGCTGTTAAACACACTAAACACACACGCATCAGATCAAATGCTATTTGCTCAACCGGCAACCTCGAGTATTTCCTGGAGTCTGTTTAGTGGACTGAGGTCAGATACACATTCAAATGTATACAAAAGGGCACAGAGGAGTAGGCACGCACGTTCACACAATTAAGTGTGGACGTGAGGCCATTCATAAACACACATGCACGCACACACACACACACATGCACGCACGCACGCACGCACACGCACAGAGGTTAAGTGTGGACTGTGAGGAGATGAGTAATCAGTAGTGTCAGATAGCTTGTCTGCCAGGAGGAGAGGAGGAGGGAGGAGTGTGTGGCTGCACCTCCTCTTGCTCCTTTCCTTCATTTCTCTTAGTACTCCTCCTGTTGTGTCAAAGGAGGGGAATAGAGTAGAACACTGTTCCCCCCCAAGGTGACAGAACAGAGAGAAGCTTCTGCCTGGATGTCACGCCTCCTCCCCACTCTCGCCTCCTTTCTCCGAGGTTCCATCTGAGAAGCATTTGGCCGATCGCTCCCTCATCTGTATTCAGAATAAAAAGATGAGGAGGAGAGAGCTCAGTGTGCATTTGATGCGCAACAGTGTACACGAGGCTACCGCATCTAAACTTTGGGTTAATGTGATGTGCGAGATTGAGCAACAAATGCTGAATATATCCACAACATGACATTATGATAAAGAGTCAGAGTCAGATGACAAAAGCGTTTAGAGGCTGGAATTGTCGAGTTGGATAATCACAAGAAAAAACCCTCAGTGCTAGAACAAAACCTCCGGATGAGATAGTGCTCATGTGCCTCAACTCTTCCAGAGCTTTTCTCTTTGTTGACTTAATTTGACCTAATTTGCAACAGCCTTTAAAAGAGTCATCTCTAAAACCTGCCATTCTTTTATATTCTTTTATTATTCTTTTGCTGTAAATTATAGAAAAAAACACATGTATGTAGTGTAAAATGTGTTGCTATGGTCCCATCTGACTGCAGTCGGCTCAGCTCTACAGAGCATCCTGACGCATGCTCAATGATCCAGGTAAGGAAATCCCAGAAAGTTGATTCGGTTCATCTGGATGCAACATTTTCAGTGGGAGAAACATTTAACTCCTTCAGTTTTAGCTGACAGGTTCGCCAACTATCACCATGTGATGGCAACTGTGATTAATAGACATCTGCATATCAGTGACCATGAAATGGAGCATGGCTAATTGCTGTGCAATGCCACTGATTGTTTCACAACTTCATTGTTTATAAGGTTGAGGAACCTGCAGTCTTGTGAGACTAAAGAAGTCACTTGGATGAGTGATGAAACCTTTCTCCCAGTTAGATTAATCATTTTCTGGGGGCCCTACAGAGTGTTTTAGCATATTTTAGCCAAATGTTTTCGCTTTCATGGACCTGAACTGCACTGTACATATTCAAGTCTGTTTTTTAAACCCACTTCTACCCACAAAGCACCAAAAATCAGGTGAAGTTAGCAACTAGCTGGTGAATGCAGTAAAGGATTTAGCAGATAAAGAGCTAGAGGAGTTGGTGGAGACTAAAACAGAGCTAAAAGAGAATACTGGGCCTACTTACTTTCAGGCAATGCTTTAAACAAAACAACACTATAGGGGGCGTCTCACTAGACATAATCTAATCCACAAGTAGAAGTCTATCCTATCTGATTTCAGGGACATTGGATATATCAAGTTCCTAGTACTTCTATAGAACAAAAGTGAAGGTCATGATGAGTACAGGTGGACATATTGTAGAATGAGTGTAAATACACAATGTAAAGACTTTAAAACTGGGAGGTCATATGTCAAAGCAACACATGTGATCATCTCTGTTCTCTGAATATTTTTCCTGTAAAAGTAAAAAGTAAAACTTGGTCTATTAATAACAGTTATGTGTTAACCCTTGTTTTTGGACATCTTCCCCTAGCTGCTAACTTCAGCAGGTATAAGTTAATTTTGAGTGTAAGTAAGATTCAGTGCAGTTCAGTCTTGTCCTAATTTGATGGTTTATGCCAAAACCTGTTATGATCAGTTTAAAATTTCAAAAGGCAATTTGAACCAGTGTTGATCTGTCACATCAGTTACTTGGATTTACTGTATTTGCATTAATTGTGAGCCAAACTTTGCAAATCCCTGTAGCGTTAGTAGCATTCAGCATTTTGTTTTCTCCACTCCCTTTTCCCTCCCTCTATCATGGTCATTTTCTGTTTACTAAAAAAGCCAGAGGTAAAACGGACTCTCTGGTTTCTCCTCACTGAGCTCTCAGTGTAAGATACATATTTAATCAGTGTTTCATCTCATGCTGCTTCTAGCTACAGGTTACGAACATTAATTAGTGAGTGAGTTTATGACTTTAGATTGCCTTTAGCACACTTTGAAACCCAAAGCTGAAAACATTTAGTTAGGGAGTCAGAACCAATAAAGAGTCAATTAATACAGACTATTATTATTATTGTTGTTTTTAACAGTTTCAAAATTTGGTCCCTTTAATCGTCAGGTCCCTGCAACTGCTAATCTGCTCGATTATTTGTGTTTGTAGTGTTGGTGTTTCTTTAAACATTTTTATGCAATTATCTGTCAAATATTATGAGTTGATGTTTGGTGATTTGTACCAACAGCCTCCCCAAGGAGTCAGTGCTGCAGTGATTTAAATTCTATTATTTTATTTATATTTTAGCACTAATCAGAGGGGATCTGTGTCTCTGTGATGCACCCATAAATCCACCCTGTCAGCCAAATATGATAACTTCTGGCTCCAAAATAGCCACTGTGTCATCTTTTATATAAAGTCTGTGACATTCTCTTTATTTATTTGTTTTTTGCAACATTCACAACAGTTTTAAGTGCACCCTCCATTCATTTATTACACTTATAATGCAGAAGAGAATTTGGGTTGAAAAAAAAGAGAGAGAAGAGCGGATGGCGTGAGAGATGGTGGGGAAACTGGAGCCTGATAGATGGAGGAAGGGGAGCAGCAGGACAGCGATGAGTGGTTTGTATTTTTTTTTTTATCATGAGCACTCTCACTCTTGTCCCTTAAAATTCCACTGCATGCATTTTTAATTTCTACAGATAGCAATACAGTGGACCTAAAGGTTCAGAGAAAAAGACAAATGGGAGTAATGGGAGGGAATGATGTCCCAAAAAAAGGACAACAAATAGAAAATGGAGCAGAGGGAGTGTTTAGAGGTGGAAAGAAAGCAAAGCAAATAGTGTTGATACCTACATACAAGTGAGAAAGAGAAAAGAAAGGACAGAGGGAGGTATGAGAGAGAGAAGCCACAGGTTTTATACAGTAATGTCAAAAGAACAAAAGCAGAAAAGGGCTGAAAATAAGTGGACAAAAATGGAAAAGAGTGATGAGGGTAAAATATTGAAATAGAGGAAGGAGAAGAAGAAAGAGCTCTGACAGGAAGTCAAATAAAGAGCGAGAAAGTGAGTATTGATGGGAGAAGAAAGAGAGATTTTTCTGTCAGGGTAATCAGCATCTGCTGAGTTCGTTGGAACTCCAGAGTAACACACACACACACACACACACCATCTGTGGCAAAAAATATGCAGGCAGATGCCCACATTTTTTGTGTTCGGTACCCCATTCAGGGTCTCCCCTAGATGTTTTTCATGTACTTGTTTGGAGCATCTGAGATACAAAAAACACCCCTGCTGACATAAACTCCTCAAAATAAGAAAGTGTTTTAGGACAGAGGTCACCAGTGAACACAAAACAGACTTCCCATCCCCATGTGAGAAGGAGAAATGGCTGGAAATGTTAAGAAAAACAGTTTTTTAAAAAAATCCCCTGGATCACGGACGTTACCACTGCACAGATGCACGCAAAAATTTTTTGTGTAATAAATACTGCATTTAGTAAAACAGATGTGAAAAATACTTTAGAGGATGTCTAGTTAACCGGCCAATTACAGAAACAGCCACGACTTTGTTGTTAAAGTCACAGGTGACTTTTACTGTTTCTGCAACAGTTTCCCTTTCACCTTGTTGGCGAGCTCTTGTTAAAAAGCAGATTTGTGGTTTACGGAAGCAATTTATGCAAAGCAACATGGCTTCTATAGCAGAGCCATGAATTTCAGGCTATCGGAAGGTAAAAGCTTAAACAGGCAACGAAATCAGGGAAACCCCCTTTGGAAAGTAATTATTTTCTACTGAGGCCTTGTTCAAAAAAAAAAGAGAAATGTTTCTTTTACAGCACAGGACAATACCTAGACAGTTTTAGTGCCACCTCTGCTATCCATGATCCAACCCTGCACCATTCAGCAGGGTATTGTATTCCAATGCAATCCTATTGACTAGGCAGCCTGGTTCTATTACTAAGAGGAGCAATGTGATAATCTGGGTAAAGAGAAATGGATTTTTCCTTAAAATGCTCACTGCTGTGCGAGGGCTGGCGAAAGACACAGAGGAGGAGGTAGAGCATCAGAAAAATGAAAGAAAAAGGATTAGTGAGTGAGTATGGAAGACAATGCAAGAAGGACAGAGAGATACCAGGGGAGAGAAATGAAGAGAAAGAGAGGGAAAAAAAAGACCAGAGACTGGGACACATTTACACCTATGCCTGAGGAAAAAAAAGGGGCAAATCGATGGCTATTGCTCAGCATTCACCACAGCATCAGTCACTTGATTGCTAGTCAGTCTAGATTACAGAAAGGAGTTTACAATTACTTCACTATAGACCAAACTGGATGCACACACACACACACACACACACAAAGAGAGAGAGAGAGCCGCTGAGTCACTCCATGGCAAAGTTTTTTGGGGCTAATTTTAATCAACAGATTGTACCCTTTTTTTTATAAATTAAATTGTCTTACTAGCATCAAGTTAATCTCGTCAGACACTGATCCAAATAAGCCACAGTCACCTACAGCAGTAAACATTTTAACATCCGCTATTTACTTATAGCAAAGGCCAGACAGCTGCTGAGACAGCCATTCTATCATCCAGGCCCATATGTCTTTGGGTGCACTCACACTAGGCACGGTTGCTGTAACCATGCCCAAGCACGACTATCCACCCTCCACACTCCCCTACCGGCCTGTACTCTTACTGTGTCCAACGATCCGAGCCCAAGTACGCTTCAGTTTGTCTCAGCATCTCAAATCCACCCTCTCATGCCTGCTCTCTCTTTCAGTATGCACAAACATGCTTTTGAAAAATCACTCTTGCACAGTATAATCATCTTCATGAATTCATGCATTCTGTGGCTTAATTGTGACAGTTTTTGGATGCAGTCACAAACTGTCCTCTCACATGGCTTATAGATTTGTTGGTCACTTTAACACTGCGATTTTCATGGAGGCAGCTGTCATGGAGAAAGCGGTGGAATTCCTGGCTTAGCAGCTGTTAGCAACCACACTGCTTGCGTGCAGTAAGTGCTTACAAATACAAATACATTTAAGAATGCTAATACAAGCTAAATCCTTTTCATAGCCACTGGCTTTGAGATTGTATTGTGGGGATCTTTTATTCACTCTGCACTTGGACTGCTTAATTGCCAGCAACCAAAGTCTGCTCAAACATGACTGTCCGAGAGACTTCAGCGCACTAATGGACTACATGTGGAAACTAGGATACTTTAGGTACCAAAGATCTTTTGTCCCTTGTCTACAGATTCTGCATATTCATATGCAAATACAGTATATGTGTAGAGAAACCCAGCTAGTGACCTCGTTTTCTAGTCATTTTGTCGCCTTAAGTCATCTGTTCATTCATCAAATGAACAGATGACTCAAGACTCGTAGTCTTGTCAAAAAGTCAGACAGTCAACTAAGCACTCATCTGATCAGCTAGATAGATACTAAGTCACTAAGCTGCCCTAGTCAGAGTTGCCCACTGTGTGACCTTGTACAGTAGTTCCAGTCATTTGGTCAAACGTCACAGAGAACTAACCAGCCTGTCTCATACAATCATCTTAGTCGGCTACACTGATGTTCATCCACCAACTTACCAACCCATTAGAGCAGGGCAATATGAGGCGATGTGTCAGATGACAAAATAAAAAAGGTCTACTGTTTCATATTTTGATCATTTATTTCATGTTGTTGCAAAATACACTGTTTATAGCAATAATTTTTCATCATTGGGATGATGATTTGCAATATTACGTACTGTAGCACCGCACAGGCAGAAATGTGAATATCAACAGGGCGAGTGAATGTGAGACAGAGCCGAACAGGACCAGCCAAGACAAATCGATGAGCTTGTTCCTAAACGAGGGGGTTCCTCTGTAGAAAGGACGCACGGTCTGACGCAGACCAGAAAACTGTTCTTTGCAAATCATGCTGCACACCAGTCCTCACAACATGCCCAAACACCACAAACCTCTTCTACCACCTACGCAAGGAGTATGTGAAAGCATATCGAGACAGTTTAAAAATGAGAAGCACAAAAGAACCATCAGGTGCTCAAAGTAAACCCCACAGTCAAATATTAGAAAGTATAATATTTACATTTGGTATTTTATATAGTAATATTTTACATTGACCCTGTAGTCATTTGCTCTTGAAAAGTGTTTTATACTATATTTTATACATGAATATTTTATAAATGTTCATTCTTAGTTAAAACATTTACACAGGCATTCTAAATATAAGGAGAAAAAAAATAATCACATATGAATTAGTACTAACTGGTGATGGCTAAGACAGCCGTGGTGATAGATGTAGCGATACGAAGTGACAGCAACATCTGGAAGGAAAACGAGAAGCTCAGGAAATACCAAGGGCTGAGAGAAGAGCTAGAGAGGATGTGGAAGGTAAAGGCAACACTCGGGGCACAGTCAAGGCACTGACCCCCAAACTGGGAGAACAGCTTCAGCAGATTCCAGGAACGACATCTTCTCTGTCCAGAAGAGGACACATCACTTTTAACTTGTACTGAATTTATTTTTAAACTTCTTAGATTTAAACTAACCAGGAGCAGCAAATTAAAATGTAAAAACACCGGTGGGAGCACCGTTTTGCACATTCATGTCACATAATAATTATGCTTATGAACATGTATTTCTTTTGTGAAATGTATGAATAAAAATAGAGCAAGCAAGACAGAGACGTCGCTGAACCCTTGCAGTGTCTGTATGAGTACGCTCGTGGTCAGGAGAAAGTGTATGGTTTGTGTCTGTGTGTGTGTGTGTGCATGTGTGTGTGTGTGTGTGTGCGTGCGTGCGTGCGCGTGTGTGTGTGTGTGTGTGTGTGTGAGACTGAGAAGGGACACAATATGGCACCATTAAGCCACTTCTAATAACATCACATTCAGCATGGAGCCTCTAAGACCACAGTGGTCCCTGAGCAGGCCTGACTGAATGTTTCTGTGTAGGCATCTTCATCTTGTAAATGCCTTTGTGTAGGTGTGTTTTGTAGCTGTGCCTATCTATAGGTCCGTATGTACAGTAAATAATGCATTAACTTTCACAGTCTTTTCAGCTAGAAGGCTTTTAAGGACAGAGAACTGACGACCTCAAACATCACAATAAATCACCATGAAAAATAATACTGTAACTCCAGTGATAACGATCAAGAAATGTATATAATTTAATGCCACTTACAATGACATTCTGGGATCATTGGTTCAAAACAAAAAAACATCTGCGTTTCTGTCATGGGCAGCAAAGAAATTACTTTATTTCAGGTTGGTGCCAAATCTTTTTCTGCTTAAGGGTAATAATGAAAGTGAATGAGGGTTAGGGTTAGCAAAGTAAAATGTTCACTTTCTCATTAAAATGTCTGTTTTCTTCCAGCGGGCATGAGTACGTCACAAAGCTGTGAAATAATAAAGAAATGTCTGTGCTGACAAGCACAGTCAAATGAATTTAACCTGATCCCAGAAACTAGTATTTGTCATGTGGCATCAGGAAATTACTTTCATTAATACAGGGGAGTGTTCTCATCAGTCACAAACCTATTTCAGATATAATCCACCATGTAAGTTAGGTTTGCGACATTTAATTTGTGTTTTGTGGGTGGGATGTGTTTATTTTGTCCTTTTCACACTATTTAACATGACAATGTACAGTATTTTATAGGATGAGATCACAGGTTTCTTCTGCTGTAAGCCCCAGATAGGATTCATGGATTAGGATGAAAACATAAATTACTTCTGCAGAATGGAGTGCATGCAGATGTATTTCCAAGATGTCAGATTTGTATATTTAACTACAGCATCCACACTGATTGCTGTTTTAATGAGCTAAAGTAGAGTAGATGCACATGTGTATGCTACTTTTTTAAGAATAATTAAATGAGAAACTAGTACAACCAACAGGAAGTGGAGAGGTATCATTGTACATGTCATGTTTCATAAATACAAACTCTCCGCCTCCCATTCTACTTTTGGACACTATAGGAACCACAAGTAAGCCTGCAGTCTGAGAGTAAAGTGCTCTGTTAGGATAATAAGGTACTATGAGGTTTTTAAGACGTTGAACATTTTAAATGTGAGGAGAAAGATTTTGAATTAAATTCCAAATTTAACAGAATTGAAATCAAATGAAGAGGAGCTAATATGGAAGAAATATGGTCTCGCTTTCTAGTACCAGTCAGTACTCTCACTGCAGTGTTCTGGATAAACTGAAGGCTTGACCATAATGAATGACGGTAGTAGCCTAGAAGTAATCAGTGCATGAACTAGCTTTTTAGCATCACTCTGAGACTATGTTTCTAATTTCTAATTGATTGCCCTTAGCCAAGTGGTGGAAGGCGTCTGCCTTGGTGGACTCAGAATCTCATCTCTGCTTTTTGCAGATGATGTGGTTCCGTTGGCTTCATCAGGTGGTGCTTTCCAGCTTGCACTGGAGTGGTTTGCAGCTTAGTGTGAAGTGGCAGGTATGAGAATTAGCACCTCTAATTCTGAGGCCATGGTCCTCAGCCTGAAAAGGGTGGTGTGCCCACTCCAGGTCAGTGGCAAGTACCTACCTCTAGTGGAGGGTTAGATACCATGTTTCTAAAATTTCTAGGACCAAGTATAATAACTTCAGTTTACACAAATGCAATTAGCTGCAAAAGCTGTTGAAATAGCTAGATCACTAGCAGTGTCAAAATTGTGTAGTTGATAACTGAGTTATAAGAATTCTAATTAGAAACAGGATGGAAGGACTGAAAATAGAGTTGCCAGCGGTAGCATACTCCAAAAAATTAAATAAAGTTATAATCATTCTTTGTACATTTTATGACATTCCACAGTGCATCCAAAAAAGCCAAGTTAAGACTTTTTTGGTAAAATTTAAGGCTTTTTTCAATCAAAATGATATGAGGATGAAATATGATATGAAAAGGGACAGCACAGTTGTGAGGTTGTCTTGTTTGCATGTTCTCCCTCTGTCTCCATGGGTTCTCTCTGGATACTCTAGCTTTCTCTCACAGTCCAAAGACATGCATGGGGTTGACTGGCAATTCTAAGTTGGAAATAGGTGTGAATAGTATGTGAATAGTTATGTGTCTCTCCGTGTTAGCCCTCTGACAGACTGGTGACCTGTCCAGGGTGCATCCCAATTCTCCCCCTATGATAGCTTGGGGGGATCTTCCCCATGTGCTGCTTGTATGTGCTGCAGGTTTGACCCCAAGTTCACCCATGCAAATTAGGCAGTGTTTCTCTTGTAGCAGTTTGCTCTAAGGGCTATGGGAGAGCCGTGAAAGGCAATCAAAGTCACCGCTGTCTCCAAAGAAAGCATCATAAATTCTCTTGAAATAATCTCTGTCAAAATGTCACAAATGAGGCATTAGTAACTTATTCAGTGAATAATATTGATTTTGTTTACTTTAATTCACTTTATATTTCCATTTGCATGGCTGCAACATTGCTTTTTTCAATCAGGTTGAGGGCATTTTCTCTGTGAGACGTAACTGTCCACCCATCTTCTAGTCTGTTGCCTT
>JAVDPK010002245.1:372840-384806 GCA_034780415.1 Cichlasoma orientale | reverse complement strand
TTCCTCAGTTGAACGTGGCTTCCCCCATGCTGCATTAAATTCTTCAACTTTAGTGTCCCTTTTTCAGTGGTGGTTGAGCATTGCAGCTTTGGGAATTTATTACATTCCACCACTAACACCTCCAGTTCAGTTGCAGAAAACGTCTCCATTTGCTGTGTCAGTTTGTACACTACAGCCATGCTGTTACTTTAACCTACACTTAAATTATGTTTGACAGACTACAAATACCAAGCTACCCTGCATTGTTGTATTGTTCTGCCTAAGAATCACCAAGCATGTTTGTTTGCAACTCAAAAGTAAATTGTGCTGCTTTTGGGAAATTGTGTTGGTTATTATTGAAATGATTTTTTTTAATAAAAAAAATTTAGTTGACCATCCACAACACTTTCTAGTCCCATTGCTGCATTTTTGCAATTACAACCTCATGCTGATGACCCACTTACTAAATCTGTCCCTTAAGTTTAGTTTATAGTCACAACATTGGTTGATGTCTGCGTCAACTGTGACATCACTACAGTCCCTTTTCCATTTGTACTGGCGCTTCAGGCACGGCAGACTCGTTGCTGAACAATAGGAGCCACCGCTCAGAAAAACAAAAAACCTTTGTATCAGCACTGGTATAGGAGAAGGAGAAGAAGGTCAAATAAGAAAACAATGCAATCGCAGAGTTATTTTCAAAGTGTTCTCCAAAAGGTCTCATTGATGTTGTTTGAATTACTTAATTAGTATGCAAGCACTTAGCTAACCAAATGATATGACACAAGATGATCCAAAAAGAGAAGCAAGTGCACACAAATGAATTTAACCTCTGAAAGATTTTATTAGCTTCTGAAGTAATAAGACAACAGCAAAATATAATATGGAGGAAAATAGAGACATTAGCAGATGAAACAGGGAATCGACTAGCGGTCACTTGGTATTGAGACTTCATAAACCGTCACACTTCCATATGGAAACACCATATGTCCTCATCAATACAACATCCTAATCCATAATGCATACCCACACACTTTCAGCAAAATGACACAAGCAGCAGAAAACTGTTACACACAAATGGACACCAAGGCAGAACAGACACATACACACAGCATGCACAAACACATAAGCAAACTCACACACAGTTTAGTTGGTGTAATGACCCATTTGGCATTGAGCAGCATCTGTTTAGCAAATGAAGACTTGTAGTAGGGATGTTAGTAATTTTCTCCCTGACACAGTGAGCAAACAGGGAAGGCAAGATCCTCTTTAGCACTTACAACCAATGGCCTATCCTGTTTCAGTATGGTGTTGTCATGCTTCTCTATCCTCCCATTTTCCTCTCTCGTAACTATCTACTTAACACTGCCATACACAGAACCAGACTCTTTTTAAAACCTGATGCAAAAATGGCACACATGCACAAAAAATAATAAAAACTACAAGCACACTCAGTAGAGCGCATACCTCACCCAGACCAAATTGTGCCGATAGAGAGCACCCAATGCTGTCAGACTCAGTTATAAATAATTTTCAGCATTCTGGATCATTAGATCTGGAATCCTCCTTTGATCATAAACAAACTTTGCTATAAAACAGAACATATGATCATGTTGCACCCTAATTCATTTTAGAGGATTCTGACTTATGCTCATTAGGTTATATGCAAATATATGAATATTATCCCTGTCTCACAGTGGTAAAGAATCCTGGATCCAGATTGTGATCGAGATCATCCCCAAAATTTAATCAGTTGTTCCTTGCACCAGCCCATCAAAATCCATTCATAATTCTCCGAGTTATCCTGCTAACAGACAAGACTAACGCTTCCAAAAACATAGTTTCCCTCCACCTATCGGTGGGCGAGGTAATTAAAAATACTAAAAATAATAGCAATAATAATTTAAAGCACCTTTACAGCAAAATAGAAAACATCTTCCTGAATTATCTTTCCAGGCATGTTGCTTTTATATTTTTCCTTCCCTTCTTGCTCTTCTTGAGGGATGATCTGGCAATGACAGCCTGTACTTTCTGCTATGTCATTATCAGACAGGAGCCAGTCTGAAGAGAATGATGGCAACTTCCTGCTGAGAGAAAAAGGCTCCAGAGATTTCATTTTCATCATTACAAAGTTAAAAACATAAAGAACATACTGTATGAGCAAAGGTAATGATGTGTAGCCAGCAGATGAGCAGGGCAAGGATCCTTTTAATAAATGTAAAGCACATATAATCCATTTGCCCATAATGGTTCATGCCTAAAACTACTGCTGTGGAGAACACATTATTATTTACCACAAGTTTGCAGTGGCATTGTAATTTACTGTTCTTTTTGTCTGTCATATTATCTCTTACAGTTTCACTTGGAAAATCCACTTATCTGAAGAATCAGTTAAGGCTTCCAAACACTCATCTTAAAACCAACAAAATCTGCACTTTCTTGCAAAATTCTCATAGGTAAAACACAAAGGTATACTGTTATTTATGGAATAAGGATTATATAGTATTTCATAATTATTTTGCATCCGTTTGAGATTATTTGATCTTTGTGATATGGCACATTATCCTGCAGACGTCAGAAATCTGTTCATACTTCTCCGAGTTATCCTTCTAACAGACACACAGACCGACCAATGCGAGCAAAAATATATCCTCCCTCCACCACAGGGTACACTGTGGGCATAAAAGAACTGACATGGTCATCAAACAGGTAGTCCTTTAAACAATGCTCAGTTGGTATTAAAGGCCCCAAAAGGTGCCAAGAAAATATCCTCCACAGCATTACACCACCAGCAGCCTGAACTGCTGATACAAGGCAAGATGGCTTCATGCTTTCATGTTATTTGCAACAAATTCTGATCCTACCATCCGAATTTTGCATCAGAAATTTAGACTCATCAGAGCAGAGTTCTCCAGTCTTTTGTTGTCCAATTTTGGTGAGTCTGTGCAAATTTTAGCCTCAGTTTCCTGTTCTTAGCTGACAGAAGTGGCATCCAGTGTGGTTATCTGCTACTGCAGCCTATCTGCTTCAATGTTTGATGTGTTGGGTGGTCAGAGATGCTCTTCTGTATAGCTTGGTGGTTATTTGAGTTACTGTTGCCTTCCTATCAGCTCAAAGAAGTCTGGCAATTCTACTCTAGACACTGTTGGTATCAATGCTGTTGCAAATGAGTGTCTAATTTTTAGGATCCATTAGAATCTATCAATTTTTTTGAGACCAAAATCAGATATTTTTGTTAAAAATGAAATAAATACACTGTCAGTGAACATTTTAGTGTTATATAAGTGATATTATGGTATTACAGATATTCCCCACTCCCGCACCCTCGAGGGTTCACATATATGAACAAGTGGAAGAGGGCAAGCGAGGTTATAATTGCTTGCCATGCAGTTCAAACACTCCTTTATAGTAGAACACACTGAGGTCAGAGGTCGATGCTATAATAAATGTACTTTTAATTGACATCATTGTGTAAGCTGTACTTTGACCCTGGCACGACACATTCAGACATATAGGAATTTTCACACAAATATACACATGTATGTGTGTGCACACCCAAGTAACTGTAAAGGCAACTTGCCAAAGCTTAAGCAATGCTCAGTGTGTCTGTGTTTGTGGGATGCTGTGCTGGTGCTCTAGCTTCTAGACCTTTGGACCTGCTGAACCTTTCAACTAGACGTCAGCTAAGGTCACCCACTGGCAATAATGAGAATGAGAAGGTAGGAGTGAAAAGTAGGCAGCAAGGTAAAAGATAGATGGAAGGGAGGGGGGGAGAGAAAAGGCTGAAAAGGATCGGGGTCAGGAAAGAGCGAACCGAGGGGAAAAGAGCAATGAAATAAGAGTTGGGTAAAAGAAGTTGAACGGAAAAGGAGTCTAAATGGTGATATGATTTATCGCCTGCACACACACTGGCAGTAGCCCTGATCCTCACAGTGTTCTCTGACTGTATCACTCCTAACAGTCCTGCTTTCCTCCCTTCAAATATATCCAATTTGTAAATGTTAAAACAAATCTTTAAAAAAAACTAAATTCTCTTTAACTGAACAAGAACGCAATTGAGCATTTTCATTTTGCATTTCACAGATTGTAGCCCTTAAAATCTACACTGCCCCTTAAACCTTGTTTTAAAACTCACAGCAGTGAAGAGTCATTTTAACTCAACAGTTTGAGTTTTAACTTTTGGGAACACGTTTCACTGGAAAGTAAGGAATGAATGTCCTAGCATTTTACATGATGAAGGAGGTTTGTTTATTAAAGCAGGTCCTGCATCCACCTTCTGTGGATTGTACACCCAAATAATATGTGCAGTTCCACAAATTCCCTACTTTCCTCCCAGTGGCATGTGATGAGGTTTATGACGGGTGACGCTCTGGCTCGTCTGGAGTCGGATGTTAGCACTGCCCCATGTCGGTGCGGCACGGTACTTTCTACCTCACCCGGTATATTTTCAACCTTACATTTATGACCGGTCACAAAGAATAAACATGTCACACACATTCATTCAATATGTTAGACAGACTGTGGAACATCAGCATGTGTAGCAAATGTGTAATCAAACATGTACATTGGCGATATAAAGAGAGACAGCAATGGGCATGTGCCAACCGCCTGCTTCATTTACTGTATGTGACACAGCGCCACCAGAGGTGAGGCACAGCACTGCACTGCCTCACCCCGCATTTTCTTCCATGTGTTTGAACAGGCAATGCATAAAAATTAAAGTGTTGAAATAATTCAGAAAACAGTTTTATAAAACAGTTTTATAGAACAGTCAGGTGGTCAAATGTATTTTCTCTCATCATTATTAGTATTTTACTTGTCATGATGACAGGGGAGGCACTGCCTCACCTGCCTCCCCTGACTGCACATCACTGTTTCCTCCACAGGGTTAAGTATCCATTGTGGTTCAAATAATGCTGTTGCTATGGATGCTATCCTCACTTCAGCTCCCTGTATAAGATTTATCTTGCCTGTTTTCCTATCATATCATCCCTTATCTTAAATCTGATGAGACATTTGTGGGCAAAATTGCTGTCTAGAGCTCTCTTTCTCTCTCACTTAGTAATATACTATGGTGCAGACCAATCCTTTTTAATCAATTTACAACAGCGTTTACGATGAAATGTACAATAGCATTTAGGAGAAAAATCCTGGGCGGGGAGGGGGGTTGGAACTGACTACCCATTACCTCAGCGATTTGGGGGGCAAAACATTTGGGGGGGGGGGGGCATTATCATAATTTCTAATTAGTGTCAAAATTAAATTATCTGAAAAAAAATCAGTTGGGTGATTGAAAATAGTGGAGGCTTTCTGACGCAAAATGGTTTATACCACCCCACGCTCAGACTTTCCATATAACACACAACAAAACTAATTTATTCTATCAAGGTGACTGCTAATGCGCACTGTGAGTTCTGTCTCTCCCCAGGAAAGCAAACTCTGGATATCAAAAAAGAATCAAAGAAGGAGAGAAAGCAAACTCAAGGCAAGTCAGCTGTTAAATTTCTTTCAAAATAAAGGTGAGCAGAACACAACTAACAGGTTAAAAATAGTTTCGCTATCAGCAGTTGTTAAACACAGTGAGCCAATGTCAGATTCAACACTATATCTATCAAAATAGCCCAGCACAACTGAACAACATGAAGCACATGGCCTTTAATTTCAGAAACAGCCAGAGAGGGTGAAGCCACAGCCGCTCCCCAAATGATGTGACACAAGGTGTTGTTCTAAGGAAACACAATCAAGCAGCATACCAACATACCTGTCTACACTCTTGCAAATGTTTTGATGTAATCACCTTGTATATCTACAAGACCATTAGACTGCCATACATCTGTAACCTTTGTGTTCAATAACATCAAAAGGAACAAAAAAGTATTATTGCATGTCATATCATTGCACATAACATAAAGGTAATTCAATCTAATGTTTTTTAACATAATATTAAATTTGCTTAACCATGGTACTGTAATTTCAGTGTTAAATTGTTATAAACATGAAAACCTTTGGAAACATATTTAAACTTTTAGCAAATATAAAGATAATTGCATTATTTACAATTAGTATGGTGTGTCTCGATGATCGTGTTTGACCTCTGATGTACCTTAACACCAGAAAGGTTAAAAACTGTATATTAGAGGATGTATGATTCATTCTGGCAGAGGGGTCTGTCTGTGTTGCAGATAGTAAGCAAGAAGATGTGGTCGAGGATGATGGAAGTGAAAGGAGAGAGGAAAATGAAGGTTGCCCTGAGGGTAGTGGAAAGGATGAGGAGAGGGTAGAGAGTGTCAGAAAAACGTTAGAACATTCAGATTGCATTTTAAGCTTTTTTATACCATGGAAATCATAAATAATAAAAATGAAGAAGGTAATGCATCTAAGTTTCATACTCCAAGCAAAATGCATTTCAGGGTAACTATAAATTAATAGCTCATCCTGTAGACTACAGAATGTTGTGAAATGAGATTTGAAATGTGAGATTTCAAACTGTGCAGACTTTTTTATTAAATATGGCATATGCATAGTTCATTGTTGGCTACTCCAATCCACTACAGATTGTTGTAAACATATTTTACCTCTTATACTTTATCTTAGTGTATCCTAGTTGCTGTTTGTCCTCTGTACACTGAATTTCCCCATCGTGGAACTAATGAAGGGATTTCTTATCTTCTTATCTTATCATATCTTAAACCACTGTCACCTCAATATTTGTTTAAACCACAAAAGATTTGTGAGATATGGATTCTATTGAATTTTAATTGTATAGAGCCAATCACAATAACTGTTGCCTCAAGGTGCTTATATTGTAAGGTAAAGAGCCTAAAATATTAGTGGAAAAAAAAAAACAATAATCAGATGACCCACTGTGAGCAAGCACTTGGCAACAGTGGGAAGGAAAAACTCCCCTTTAACAGGAAGAATTATTTTGCAGAACCAGGCTCAGTGAGGGTTAAGACATCCCTGCATTTTAACTAATTGGTTAAATGGATACATAGAGCTGGTATCATCTGCATAGCATTGAAAATTATGTTATGCCTTCTAATAATACTGCCCAAGGGAACCATGTATAATGGAAATAGAACTGGTCTGAGCACAAACCCTTTCAAACTCCATAACAAACTTCTGTGTGAAGCACACTCAACATTTACATTAACAAATTGGAGTTTATTAGATTGTAGATAGGATTCAAACAACTGAGGTGCAGTGCCTTTCATACTAGTTCTTGTATTTTAGTTCCTAGAACTAGTATTAAAGGTACTTACTAGAATATTAGCATGTTCTAATCTCTGTAGTAAAATATTGTAGTCAACAGTATCAGTGAATTGAGGTCTAACAAGACAATCATAAAAATGAGTACATCATTTCTATGATTGTTAGAGACCATAAGATGGTTATCAGTAACCTTCACTGGTGCTGTTTCTGTACTGTGATGAATTCTGAAACCTGACTGAAACGCTTCAAATAAACCAATCCTCAGCAGATGAACAGTTAGCTGTTTTATAACCACTCTTTTGGCTTTTGAAGTAATGGTTTATCTAGTGCCAATAAGCCTACAGTACATGGCCCATTAATAAAGATTGACTGATCATACAGTAAAAGTCGCCTAAGTCGGATTGAAATGGACTATGGCATTTCATTCAAGTTGTAAAAAATCCATCTTATGTGTAAGTCGGATGAAATCAGATTCTTCAAAATTCTTCAAAATATCAAATTTCACGGCAATGGTTTTCTGCTTCATCCCTGGATTTGCTTCCACAAATTTTATAAGCTCGTGTTTTTGCTCGTAAGTGTGAGTTTGTAGCTTACGCTTGCCACCTGCGCTTGCCATGATTTAACTGATTCGCCCAGTGCAGCCAATCCAGACGTCACATGACTGTATAGACCCTCAAGCGACAGTGTGTGTATTAACGAGCCAATGCATGGCGTTTGTGTAGATTGTGCAGCGAGCGTGACGGGAGCTGTGGAGGGCTTTAGTGCTAAACTCATCCGACTTATGCGATCACATTTAATTGGAAATGTATTACAATGGGATCAGATTTTTCATGCAGGGTAGGCGAAAATCCAGCTTGTATGATTGACTTAGGAAATGATTTTTACTGGAATTAACCAAGCACTAACTCAGATAAAATCTCTGTGAAATCAGATAAAATCTCTGAGTAAAGCCCAGGTGTTTTGGTTTATGGATGATTTGGTTAAAAGGTTTCCGCCATTCCTCCTCCTCGGCCCATGCTTCAAAGATTCTGACAGTTAGCATGACTTGTGGGTAGGGCTGCACCTATTGGTTATTTTAGTAATTGAGTATTCTATTGATTATTCCATCGATTAATCGAGTAATCAGATAAGAAATAAATTTTTCGTATTAACAATTCATCTGCATATTTTACTGTAACTTCCATATTGCAGTTTTTCACTGTGTAAAACAAACTGCGGTGGATGGAGCAGCTACAAAGCTCTCTTTTCTCCATGTTGGCACCTGCTGATCAGGTGGTTGATGAAGGACCTCCAGCTGTTTCCCAGTAAAGGTTTAATGGTGATTACACGATCAAGCGCTGCTGTTTTGGATGCTAGAAAAATGTTTCCTTTTGCTCCACCTGAGCTCACCTTCTCGATAACGGCTGTGTGCAGACAGACTGCACATAAAACAGCTGCTGCTGTTATCAGTGTTTTTGCTGAAAAACTGGGGGCTGCATGAGCTTAATGTTGTAATGCTTATAATTCACAAGCGTCCTCCTAAATATGTTTCTATTGCAGGTCTATTTTTAATCGCTAATCAGGGATTAAAGCATAAAAAATATTTTAACGGAACCCCTCGGTAGTTCCGGTACCAACCATTCTGGTAGCTACAGCAGAAGTAAATAAAAAATAACTGCTGAAAGTCTCAACACAGCAAGCACAACACACAGCAGAGAGAAGTGGAGGTGTGGGAAAACGTGTCAGCGATAAGCCACTCCGTGTTAAAGGTTTGTTTTTTCCAAATGACGGAAATCCTTTGCAGCGATGGAGAACTTCAATGCCGATAATGCAGGTAAAACGCTCCACTTACATGGTGACACGTGAGCTGCAGAGTTTAACGAAGCAACAAATTTGTGTCAAGGATTTTTTTAACATCGAATTATCCGACATACTCGAGCAATCGTTGCAGCCCTACTTGTGGGTGCTGATTTATTTATTAAATTAAGATATTCATCGTGCTGTAACCAGATTTCAGTAAGGCAGAATAAATCAATATGTTGATAAATTATTAAATCATTTACTAACAGGAACTTAAAAGAGAAAGTCCTAATGTTTAATAGTTCACATTTAATTGATTTACTCTTTGGTGCAATTGAGGGTGTTATTAGTCTTTTTGAGTATTTATACTTAATTCATTTTTTGCAGATTTTTGGTTTTTCTCTTGGTGGTCTGGGAGCAGACAGTCTCTGTAGGGATGGGTTTTTGGGAGGATGACAGCAGTCTTACATGCAGTGAGGCATGCAAGAGTACAACTCTGCTTCCTGTTCTCAACTCTAGATAACCATGTTTTGGGGGGCTTAATGAATTTAGCCTAATTTCTAGAAATGATAGGTAGCTGCTCCATTTAAAGTGGAATGGATGATGTCCCTCCTAACAAGACCAGGTTTTCCCCTGAAAGTTTTCCAATTATCTATAAAGCCCACATCATGTTTGGTGTTTTTTGGACACCACTCAGACAGCCATCCATTTAAGGAGATGTGGCTAAACATGTCACTCCTGGTCCGACTGAGGAGGGGCCCAGCATTGTTTTTGCAAAATTACAGATTGACTCTATATTAAATTTAGTGACCTCCAGCTTCCTCCTCACGGTTGCTAAGCCGGTCTGGTTTTCCTGCTTGGGAACATCTACTAGAGGACAGCTAACTGGGGCTAAGCTACCTTCACCTGTACTGACTGCAGGTGCGTGGCTAACTGTGAGGTTATTTTCAGTGGTGTGCAGCCAGGTCTCCAATTCATTAAGCCTGGCCTCCAAAACTACAACCAGGCTACATTTACCAAGAAAGTAAGGGAACCTACAAAGACTGCTTATGTACAATCAAAGTAAATCATCAATGTCATCTTCTATTTATTTCCTGTCAGTAAAGGACACTGAGATCCCTTATGTTACTTTCAATGACCATTAAACTAATTTCAGTTTTCCAGTTTAACAAACTAACTCCCCTTTAAGGTCACCCAAAAGCCACATCATTCTCTTTCCACATTTTCTTTTTGTCCTTTCCCTTGTTACATTAACCCAATAGCTTTGTTCTCTCTTTTTTTTTCCTTTTCAGAGCTTATAAAAAATGCTATTAGTAATCACACTGATTTCAGCATGTCCCTCCAACTCTCTTCCCCACCCCTTACTCCCCTGTCATCTGCTCCCTTTGTCTCTTCCTCTCTTCTCGTACAATGTTAAGCTGTCGTAAATCAACGTCCCAGCATGTTTCTCTGATAACACAAGACATTTATGAATAATAAATGGATGCTCTCCCTCTTCCTATTACTTATTGACATCTTATGTCATACTAGAATAAATGAAGGGGATAAAAAGGACTGGTAGGCTGTCAGTGTGATCATATCATATTCCCCTTTTGTAAGTATGCGTTTCTTTTATTTTCAAGTAAGTTTCTATTCGACCACCAACTGTAAAATTTTTCTAGCTTGTTTTGGAGAAACTGAAATGAAGAAAAAGAGCTGAGGAACACTATGGTATATTTCGCATTAGTAGAAATACTTGATTTTTCCTTTATATTTTTCCCTCCCTTGACAGTACGTTTCTGCACACTTGATAAAGAATAAACAAAGGCATTAACAGCACCTGAAGAGCAAGACTGACTTGTTTTTGCCTATATTATCATTCTAGGAAGAATGATCATATATAATGAAGGGACTAGCATGATAATATGATCTATTTTTTATGCATTGTGGCTCTCATAATTGCACTGAGGATTTCAGATACCATAAAAAGGGCATCACTGACTTATTGCCTGTTTAATATTCTCTTCTTTTCAGTGTCTGACATACAGTCATTTCTGTAAGAGAATATATTATCACATGCAGCTTCATCCACTGGTCAACATATGATAGACAGTGAGATTAATGAATGAATGACAACAAATGACCTCAGCTTGAGGTTTTAAATGATCACAATATTTTTTTTATTATGCTCTGCAATTGATTGATTGGTATTTTAAAAATGTGTTTTCAGCCCCATTGCCACAGGTCTAAAGAGAATGGCATTGTAAAAGAATGCCACTGCTGCAACAAGTCAGCTCATTATGTTTCATATTATTGCAGAGTGGAAGTGTTTAGCAACTCAGTCACAAAGTCACACGTGAAGTTACAGAGCGGGGTCACTGAGAGCCGAGGCACGTATGTGCATAAAAGTTGTCATTGTCTTGCTGACTCAGAATTTTTAACATTCCCTCAATTCGGAATTCCAACTCAGAAAGTCGGAGCAGTCCCACCAACTCTAGCTTAACAATCTAAGATGGAGGCAGTGCTCATAAACATTAGTAAAACTGTACAACTTGCAGTCTGTGCTGCCACTGTTGTGTATTTGTGACTGTGTCTGTGAACGTGCTCTAGTTGTGTTTTTAAGTGCAAAAAACAAGCACTGCGCTGTATTGCTGGTGACGCATGAATGGCTCTACCCTGCTAAGGAGCAAAACAAATCCTTTTTTTTCCAACTTTGCTACTGGAACCCGCTCAACTGAGGAGCGACATCACTCCCAGCTCCAACATCCGGCTCCCGAGGGAAACGGAACACAGCATCAGGAGAGACCCACCAGAGCTTATTTACATCTGATCAGCTCTATTAGTGAACCTGCAGCACTCCAATCATCGCCTGTCAACTGCTGCTAAATGTTGCTGAAAATGAACAGTGGTCAATTTTCTGTGTGAACGCATCTTAACCTGCAGCATTAGAAAGAAAGAAAGAAAGAAAGAAAGAAAGAAAGAAAGAAAGAAAGAAAGAAAGAAAGAAAGAAAGAAAGAAA
>JAVDPK010002245.1:350394-363247 GCA_034780415.1 Cichlasoma orientale | reverse complement strand
GAACACTTCAGCTACCAAATTTGCCAGAAGCATTTAATAGAACTTACATGATTATTTTACTAGCGCTGAATTTCCTCGTTTTGTTAACACCTTGGCAAACTTCAGCCATCTCTACAATGACTGGCCCTGTGAACATTGTCGTGATCATGGCATGCATCACACCAACCGTTACTGAGAGGAGCTCACTTTTACTATGGTTCTGTTCAAACTGTCACATTTGAATAAATCAGCAGCTCAGTCATATTTACCTTGTCTTCCTAAGTAAGTGAATTGGCCCAGAATTATTTGTGGCAGCTTTGATAAGGGCTGTTCGAATTTAATTGAATTTAAATGCAAAATGCTTCAATGCTTTCCCTATTACCTCCTATAGCATAAAAGATATAATGGACCATCCTTTATGAAAAGAGGTAATGCTGTCCCATAAGTCAGAACAGTGTACCATATGACTGGCCACGAAAACAAATGAACTGAAAAGTGATTAAAATTATCTTATAAATTACTGCTGACATTGTCTTATGCTATAGCTTCCTTGCATGCTCACTGCATATGTTTTGACCTTTCAGTAGTTTGCAAACCCAAACCTATAAACATTATGCTACTGTAGTGAAATCAACTTATTATCAAATTGATACCTTTGTGAAACACTTTGTAATATTATGTTTAGGAAAAAAAGTGCCTACAACAAGGTTTACAACAATTTACATACAGTATTAAAATGATCAGTGAAGTTAAGGTACATTGTGCACACTGGATGTCAGAAGATCGCAGATTGCAGTCAACTGCATTTCCCAATTTAAGTGCATGATCCTAGCTACAGTGGCCACTGTTCATCTGTAGTGAGCTGTCAGTATACTGGGCGTCCATGTCTTTTTACTTTGGGGGAGGCTGTAAAACTTTGTGAAAGGAGCCTGATACGAGTCGATGAGTCAGCGAAGTTCACTTCTGACTGATGAAAGTGATACTGAGGTGAGCTGTTGAGGATATCCTGAACTTTTCTGTCCGTAAGTGCTGCTGTTTTTGCTCCTGTTAACCACTGTTAGCCAGCATTAGTGAATCTTTCTTGGAAGGGGATCTAAGATTGTTGGACTTGGACTCTTAGCAAATTCAATTCAATTCTATTCTGTTCTATTTATATAGCACCAAATCACAACAAACAGTCACTCCAAGGCACTTTGTATTCTAAAATAAAGATCCTACAATAATTACAGAGAATAAACTCTCATACGATGTGAGAATGTACTCAAACTGTTTATCGAAGGGAAAGTGTGATTTTTAGCACACTCGAGTCTAACATTAGCTGGCATAATGTTAGCTTAATACCAGCTGTAGTTGTTGTTTAGCTAGCGCATTAATATTTTTGAGCATGTTGTATTGCTAGCCTTCATATTAATAAAACTAACTTCAGTCATCAGCCCTGAAAACCTTAATAAAAGCAAAAATTTAATCTCTTCAATGAATCGGGAAAATATGAGTAAACTGGTGAGCAACCATTTCACTTTGTGTTTGGAAGACTTTATTCTTTTGTTAAAAATCACACCGTTTTAATTAAATGCTTTTGGCAGGGTCATCCACATTTATAGGGCAAAGCATCTAAGTAAGAGCAATTAGAATCCCTCGTGGTTATCTTTTCCTAAATCCAAATTAATTCTCTTTCAAGTCTTTCATTGCCCTCATGACATTTTCTGTACGGTCAAGAAACTGTATCTAAGAAGGATGTGACATTTTTGACTATTCTGCTGCAACCTATGCTTTTATTTATAGGAAGGGGCACCTCTACAACCCAGACTGATCTCATCTCATTAATGGAGCAAAGCATAGTTTTGAAGGAGTAGCTAGCACGGAGGTTCACTTACTCCCTCCAGCCTGAAGAAGTGTGAGGTATTACTAAGTTTGTTCACTAAAGACAAAACAGACTGCTGGTGTGTTACTGTATTACTTCAGTCAGATTGTTATTTTGTTTTAATAATTGTGACTTAGACAAGAATCAGACTTATGAGTAATTCAGAACGCCTGGTAATTCCATTTTATTTTACTAGTGGCGCGCGCGAGCATGCTCCAGCCTTGCTAATCTGAGCAACGAGGCCGGCTCCTGTCACTGCTACTGTGTGCTTCTGTTTGATGGGATGGGATTTACCTCTGGATGCCTTACCACTACACTCACATAAACACCGTCACCATCATTCAGTGAACACACACACACACGGAGCGAACAAACATCGAAACAATTATAATAATAGATTAGTGTTTTGTGTGATCCAAGTGCTCTGTTTAACCCCAATGGATCTTTTATCATTTACACTGAAGAGAAACATTAGAAATTCATGAAGCGATGAACACACACACACTTTCTATTTCTGTTGCTACCCTATTTAACCATATCCCTATTTATAGGAGACGGGGAATGATGTAACATGAATAAAGACAATCATTTTTGTCCCAGTTCTTTAGAGTAAATGCCTTCAAGCTACACATGGAGTCTCTTGGAATTCCCCAAATTTATTGCCTGGATTGCAAAGTACTTGCTGCTTGCTCAGGATTCATGCATTCAAGGCTTAACTATAAACTCTTTAACACAAAAATGTAAAGCTTATGTGGTGCTCGTTGTGACGACTAAATCTCCTTTCTAGTGAGCATTCACGGTTAAAGTCTATTACTTGTTTAGACAGAGGGGTTTAAATGCAGGATGGTGTTTATGTTCCACCAGAACAAATGTAACTTGAAAAAGCCCAACAGCAAAATGAAATATCGTGGTGTTGCTCAGGTGCCAAGACTGCTTTAATTTTTTTCCCACGCAGGACAAAGAAGAAAAATGTAGTCTCACTCTGGGATCCAGTTTCATTAAAGCAATATTGTGTCTTTTGTCATGTGACGCCACACCAGAAAGAGGCTTGTGACCAAAAAGGTCATATTTATATTGGAACCTGATGGGCAGAAGGTATGTTGTCCCATAAATAATATCTATGCCAGTTTTTAAAGGTTTTTATTGCTCTGTTGAGGTTAGTTAGGGAAGGTCTGAGCTACCACATCAACAGCACTTTGAGGTCATCATGTGGAGCAAACCAACATTCAGCGAGAACATCTTGCTTTAAACCCTCACGTCAGCAGGCCCCCACCCTGCTGATGAGTAAGACTCTGAGTCATTGAATCTTTATCAGCTGTAGGGTGCCAGTCTGAGCTGAGGCTGACCTCCAGAGACATGTGAAATGACCTACCAGCAACATAATAGTTTCATAACAATGTGCTTTACTATTATTCATGGTAGCAGAAGTGGATGTAGTGCTAGAGGTAGCAGCTTTGAACCCCTAATCTGAATGTTTTGCAGTTTGCTTGTGCCTATGGGCAAATGTTGAGTCCACTTTGAAAGCTGGAGTGGGGAGAAGTTCAAATTTAACCTTACCCAAACGCTCCTAGCATGGCACATGGTAAGTGAGCCATAATGCATCATTTTGGCATCTGTGATTCTGTATGCATGATATCTTATACTTACACCACAGGTGGAGAAATGATCTGATTCGATTTTGGAGGACCTTGCTGTATAAATTTGCAAATTAATAAGGAAACACATAAAGTTCAAATTGATAGTGCATATTTATTATTTAAAGACAAATATGTTCACGTGGAAAATTATGTCTAATGCGCTAACTGGACTAATGAGTAGGAAACTGTTACATCTTAAATACATGCAGGTGCAGAGTGGTTTGGCGCTTGCCCAGATCTAGAACTTCGAATATGTCCAACTGATTCTCCGGGATGCTGACGTGAAACAGTGGATTCTCAGTTTAAAAAATAACAGTTGGTCTTATAAGCACAGTGGGAAGGCTAACAATTAGCTATTAGCACCATGAGTAGGATTAACACTGGTGTCAAGCTGCTGTCAATTGCTATCAAGCTGTGCACCACAACAGGGATATTTCAAATAACTAGTGCTTACTGGTTTTTGGTATGCTCAAGGCTGTGAACATGTTGTACATGAGTGTTGACTTGAAGTGACAGAGTGAGTGGGAGACTGAAGATATCGGTCTGAAATCAGGTGAGTTTGGGACACCATGTTATACCTTTTTTCACAAAAACCTTTGTTGAAATTCTCAAAGTTGAACTATTTTAGCTATTTAGAGCAACTTTGGTATATACACTCACCGGCTACTTCTTTATGTACATCTGTTCAACTGTTTGTTAACACAAATATCTAATCAACCAATCACATGGCAACAACCCAGTACATTTAGTCATGTAGACATGGTTGAGGTGACCTGCTGAAGTTCACCCTGAGCATTAGATTGGGGATGAAAGGTGACTTAAGTGACTTTGAACATGGCATGGTTGTTGGTGCCAGACGGACTGGCCTATTTCAGAAACTGCTGATCTACACAACCATCTCTAGGGTTTACAGAGAGTGGGAGGAAAAAGAGAAAATATCCAGTGAGCAGCAGTTCTCTGAGTAAAAAAGCCTTGTTGATGTCAGAGGTTAGAGGAGAATGGCCAGACTGCTTTGAGCTGATAGGAAGGCAACAGTAACTCAAATAAAACAGTAAATAACCAACCAATATATATAGAAGAGCATCTCACCGCACACAACGTGACAAATCTTGAAGCAGTTGGGCTACAGCAGCAGAAGACCACACCAGGTGCTACTCCTGTCAGCTAAGAACAGGAAACTGAGGCTGGAAGTTGCACCGTGTACCCATCTCACAATGGCTGCTTCCAGCAGGGCAACATGCCATGTCAAAGAGCTCAAATCATCTCAAACTGGTTTCTTGAACATGACAGTGAGTTCATTGTACTCAAATGGCCTCCACAGTCACCAGATCTCAACCAAATAGAGCACCTTTTGGTATGTAGTGGAACAGGAGATTTGCATGATGAAGTTTTAATCGACACATCTGCAGCGACTGTGTGATGGTATCATGAAAATATGGACCAACATCTCTAAGGAATGTTTCCAGCACCTTCTTGAATCTGTGACAAAGAATTAAGAAGGTTCTGAATGCAAAAGATGGTCCAACCTGGTGGTAGCATAGATAGATAGATAGATAGATAGATAGATAGATAGATAGATAGATAGATAGATAGATAGATAGATAGATAGATAGATGTTTCTTAAAAACATTATAAAAATGAGAAAAGTTGAAAAGTTATTTTTAAGGAGTTTTAAGGAGTTCTACTGTACCTAGAATATGCAAATGCCCATAGGCTATATGTCATTTCCCACTTCTTATCTAAAAAAACTGGCTTTCTGTTTTTCATATATTCAATAAACAATTAACCACCAGTCATAATGTATTACTGCCTCTTGCCAGCATCCCATTGAACAAGTTCTTTCATATGACACAAAATAGGCTCCCTGATCATTTTATCTTGCATGAGATTAAATTATGCTGGAGTTTCACTGAAGAATAAGGATTCCCACATTCTATGACAATACTTTGATCAAAACTGCTCTTTGAAATGTTGCAATACACAAGTCATAATAGTATCACACATGCCATGCGGCATACAACTGATCAGAGGGTGCTATGTAAAACAGAAGACACACATGCAGAGCAGAGAACAACGGAGCTCCAGAGGAACCAGGTTTCATGAAGTGGGTATAAAGAAAGAACATTTAATTTCCATGAGATTTCAGCCGGACCCTTTAAATCCTTGACTTATTTTTAATTTCCCCCTGAGAAACTCGAGCACCCCAAATTCAGTTTTGACCCACTTCACATCTTTAAGGTCAAAGTGAGATCCTTAGGTTGTCTCTGTTCCCACAGCAGTCCAGGGTGAGAACTGAACAACTGTGAACAACCTTATAATAGTTAATACGTTTTCAGTAAGTTCTAAACTGTCTTAGCTGTGAGAACTAGTGCAACTAGCCTGGTTCTGGTACTGGGACCTTGCTGGACTGAAAGCTTTAATCGTTTTGTACATGTTGCATATGAGTAAACCTCAACTGTTAGTTGATTGGTAATTGTTGATGTCTGAATTTCATTGCTGACACTGAAAATGCCATCTGCAGCATTAGGTCCAGCTCGCCCAGCCTAACTAAGGCCCTAACTCACACTCGCTCTAAACACCTTTCAGCTAGCACACCTTGATCTCACGCTTGTTCTGAATACAGAAAGGACTGAGTTCATAGCATTCTGCACCTCTGCCTGCGACTCTGGCTTCCCTGCAATTCAAACTCTGAACAGCGCACACAATGCCAAGCTTCATGTATTGAATGAATGAACAGTGAAGATTCCCTACATTGTTATGATGCCCAAACAAAACAGCAAAAAAAAAATACATGGAGTTGACTTTACAGTTGAGAAGAAACCGTTTTCTGTTGGTATTCATTTATAAAGCTGCTAAACTACTTGCTTCTCCTCTCCCATTTAGAGCTGCAATTCAAGATCCACTAACACCCTAACTTTATACAACCCACATGTGCGCACGAACCTCACTAGAAGTGGCATCATGTCCTCTGCACATTCAAATGGAAACAACTTCAAACTGTCCTCAAACTAATGCTGAATGGTTTTTGTTCTCAGGTCTCCCTCATAAAGGAGAGTTTTATTTAGTTGAGACTGCCTGATTAAATAAAAATATAATAAATCCAGCAAATATCAACCACGCCTGTGAAAATAAGTGACATTTCTATATAGCGAATCTAAATCGCTTTCCCGGTTATCTTTAAATGTAATGAAATAGCAGCGTTACATTCAGAGGTAACATTTGTGAGCAGCTTCAAACCGCTCGGCTCACGCCCAAGGCTGGGGCTGACGTGTGGTTAGGTTCAGGCAACACAACACCTTTGGGTAAAGTTGGGGAAAGATCATGGTTTTGATTAAATGTACGTTAAAAGAAAGGGTAAAATAGTGTATCTAAAGTTTATCTGTATTAAATCAGATAAAAAAAAATGTTCTAGTACCTAAACACAGCCATAAAATCAGATGTGGAATAATTGGGTAAACACTAAAAGTGGATATTGTACTACAAAGGATGTTTTGAGGTTAAAGCTGCACAGTGGTGGCTCCCACAGTAGCTTGAGGTGACTTTCACTAAAAGGCACGCACTGATGTTAATGGTACAGAACATAACCGATGGTACTGTAACCAACAGCGGCAAGCCTCTCGTTGTCTTGAAGGAGATCCTTCCTCGCTGCTGTTCAGGAAACTGTTTGGAAATAAGTTATGAAGTTTTAAATCGTAATTTTTCCAACTTCTATCTGAGAAGATAATGCATAAATGTACAGCAGTGCAGCTTATAGCGCTTCAACTTCATCCTCCCTATATCTGTCTCCCTTTCTTTCTCTCTCTCTCATTCATCCTGCTGTCGTCCCAGCCAATCTTCTTCCTCTCATATATTTCCAGCATCTCTTCGTGCCTCATCATCCCGTCCACAATTTATGGATCTCTCTCTCTCCTCTCTTCTTGCTTCATGTCTTTAAATCTGTCCTCTCTTCTTAATTCACTGCATTCCTCTTCTCTCCTTATGCACATCTCCTTCCTCCTCAGCTCTTTCTTGTATACATTTATCTCTTATGACATTTTTTTTTTTTTAAAGTAACTGAATATCTACTATTTTAGCTCAGTGTTAAAAGACTTGACCTTTTTTTTTCCCACTAGAGTTTATTGCATTGGCTTAGCGAGGATTCAATATATAAAAGGTGACAAACTGAATTGGTTTCCCACAGAACAATTAAAATGGAAAAAATAGCTGCAATTCCCTCTGCACTTTACTCTTCGTCTCCTCCTCGCCCCCTTTCTCAACACCCTTCTTTTCTGCTCCTCTTCCCTTGCTCACCTTTTTATGTTTCCACCCAGTGTGAGTGGATTGTTCTCCTTGTGTCTGATCTCTCATTGCATCCTTTCTTTTCTCTTTTCTATCTATAATTTTTCTGTCATTGTTATCTCTGGAATTTGAGGGCAGCTGAATACATTAAGTGAATAGTCAGTTTTCAGGTACCGTCGTCATTTTAATGCCTGTACAGCAGTGTGCTGTTAACTACTAAGAAAAAGCCTTTTCACCCTGCAGATCCATGTGGGGTCGAATGTGTTATTAAATAGATTTCAAATGTATACAGCATCGTTGGGCTTCATTACTTCTACATCAAATTTGGTAAAGCTGCAGCTGAGTCAGACTCAACAGGTTCAAATACATCAGTTTCTGACTTATATTTCATCTCCAGTTTGCAGTTATGGTCGGATGAAAAGAAAGCAAAAAGTTTCTCTAATCTCGCTGTGACCTGGTGATGGGGATAAGAACATATGATGATGCTTTTGAAAATCCTCCCAAGTCCTTCTAATCCACACAGCCCGAGGTTGTTCAGCTTTGATTTACAATTGTGAAGTTGTTGCCAAAAGTGCAGAAAATTTACATGTGATGAAGTCTGTATAAATAGCTTCCAGCTTCAGGCATGTTACAAGTGGCATGTACTTTCACCAAGAGTCATTTCTGCTACAAGCCAAAGTGTTATGGTCAGTGTTACAGTCAGGGGTTGAGTGAGGCGACATCATCAAAAATGGCATGCAAAAAGCAAACTATGCATTGTGATAACTCCTGAAAGGACACAAATGTGTGGGTCTTTTTGTTTGTTTGTTTCTTATAATAGTTTGCTCTGTTTGTGACTCCTCAGATTCATCATGCAGTGTATAAATACAGCCGCAAGCTTTGTAACACTTTCACCTTTCTCTGACGGAAACAAAACGCTCCAATCAGCATTTTACTCTACCATCGGATGGATGTATTAAGGTCAAGTCACCTCCACTTAAGACAAGATGGTTTGGAATAAAACTTAATGTGGCAGAGCCTCCACACGAAAACACAAATAGAGTGAAAGTATGCAGGGAGGAGGTACTGTTCAGGGGACAGCCTGGAACTGGGCCTCCAAGTGTTGCTGCTGGGATGTTGATAAAGAGACATTTCTCCTCCAGAATTTTTTGAATTATCTCATTTTCATCTTTTGTGCTTCATTAATCATCTGAGGACCATTCATACTTCTCTTGTAACTCTCTGAGGGGGACCTTACTCTTTGGTTGAGAACCACCTGAGTTAACCCTCTGACGTCTAAGTATATAGAAACCTCCTGCTCCACCTACAAGGCTGATTCTGTGTTGAGTTATCATTAACGTATCATCACTACGCATTATTTTTCATCTATAATAATATTATCAGTCACAGGGACCATTCTCTGTATCATGAGGACAGTTTCACTTGCTTTTGCAGGAGCGTTATTACACATTAATGCACTGTAATGGCTCTCAGTTCTTTCTGTTTCTCTGTTTCCTCTCTTTCTCACTCATCCCCGCATCCCTGCTGTAAATTACCCCCACCCCCTTCTCCATCCTAGTAATAGATGGCTGATGTTGGTCAGTGTGACAGAGTCGTTCTGCTGCCAGTTCATCTACCTACTGATCAGATCTATATGACATCAGCTTCACATAATAAATCAACACACACACACACACACACACACACACACCTGCCGTTTCCGGTGAATGCTCGGTCTCCTTCCATTCCGACGATTGATGTGCACCTTATTGCTAAACGGCCGATATGATTAAACCCCACACATCCCACCCCGGGTCTGTGTTCGTAGGGTGTGTGTGTGTGTGTGAAAGCCCTGCTGGTGCATTGTAATGCACACACATACACAATTAGAATACACATCTACTCTGTCTTCCTTTTTCCTCTCACACAAACTGTTAGAACCATAAACTCACACTTTCCGTCACTGCCTTCTGGCACTACACATGCATTACACACACACAAACACACACACACTCTTTCTCTGTTCATGCTCACACTGAGAGAAAAAAGAGAGGGAGGGATAGGGAGTGAGAAAGCACCTGCTTGGCTGTAAAGCACTCAGACAAACGGCGTCTGTGTTTGGGAAGACTTGAACAAATGGGAAAATTATACAGTGGAACCTAAACGGCACTATTTCACCCAAAGGTGCGTCATCCCGAGCAGCTGAAGAGAAGTTTTGGAGCATATCCATTGATTTTTTTTTTAATTTATTGTTCTAGTTAGTTAGTTTGTTTGTAATGTCTATATTTGTAAAAATTTTAACTAATGAGCATTCCTGAGCAGAAGGCAAATAAACACTATATGAACAGATACTAAAATGGACATTTTATGACCATAAAGACGTGCAAAATTACCCCAAAAGACCCAAAGAGACCACAAAGAGACAAAACAATTGAACATAAAGATAACTGCCTGAAGATTATGCAAATATGGGGAAAAAAAACTGCAAAGAGACAGAAAAGAAAAACAACTACTGACGATTGCAAAGAGGAGAAGAAGACGCTATTTTGTTTTCTGACTCATCATAAGACAAATAGGCTCGAATCTGAGTTCCGAATGAACAATATTTTCTGCATTTATGCTGACTCTTACGTGTCTCTATATCGCACTACAACTCTGGCTGAGAGTCCCCGATCTTCCCTGGAGGAAACGCGCTTCACCCGTGATGCACAGCTTTTAGCGCACTCATGTTATTTCATACTCCCACGTGTGCTTTGATGCATGAATAACAGGCAGCCTGTTGGCCTTACGGTTAATTTAAGAGCCAAAATTTACCAGTCGAAGTGTCAAAGAATACATTTTTATCGAATCAAAATGATATTTTTTCTTGGCTTCTAACTAACGAATGGATGCGCATTCCAATAAACGGCACGCAAGTGTTCTCTCTCCCTTTGTCGTGCGTAAAAATGCTCCCTGCCACTGGGTCTCTCACCTCTAACACACACACACCCGAGAACCCAGAGTGCGCACACTCACAGCGAAGCGAGTCTCTCTCTATCTCGCTCTCTCTCTCGCTCTCGCTCTCTCTCTCTCTCGCTCTCTTACACACCGCATAATGCACACACAGTCCAAGAAGTAAACTCATCACCCATGCGCGCACACACGCGTTAAATCGGAGCGTGACATCCTCTTACCTGGTGTTTCAGAGGAACTAATCCTGAATCCAAACAGATGACAGATGACATTTGTGTCTTGACCAGACACAAATGTTTAAAAAAAATGTTTAAATAATCCCACCACTGGCTCTCTTTTCTCCTCTCCAAAGTGACGGGACGATATAAGCGTAAATAAGCAGCGGAAGAAGGTCGCTTCTTCTTCTCCTCTGCCCAAAAATGAGACTTAGAACCTCAGACAGACAGCCTTTCTGGCTGTGAAAGGAATGAAATCCCTTTCCTCTTCTCTCCTTCCTCCTCCAAGATGTTGGTAGGATAAAGTCTCATCCAATTAATCGCAGTTAGGCATCCCCTCCTCTCGCTATCTTTCTTTTCCTCTCCTCCGCCCTCCGTGTATCCCTTTCTTTCAGGACGGGATGGAAGACAAAGACAAGCAGGTAGACCTCTGTGTTCAGTCTTTCTCTGACTCTGTCCGGGCAATGGTGTGGAAGAGTCGCTCTACTTTGCGCAGCCAAAAATAACTTCCAATCTCCAAACTGGAATCCCGAGAAGCGCTGGCACTCAAATAATCTCTATTAAATTCTTACAATATTCATACTGTGGAGCTGTAGTAGAAATTATGGGTGTATATTTGTCCTTGTTGCACTTTGTGGGGGGATTTTCTGTCCCTTTAATATTTCTACAGTGGGTTTAACGCGTCCGCAGCAGTTAATGTGTGCCCGCGAAACGTTGGGGTACTTAATATTTTATCATTTATGATCTCTCCAAAAGTCATGTATAATTCCTAATAGGAGGGATGTGCTTTATGTAAGGTTAATTGGAAGTTGTATTGCCATATACTCGGAGGCAATTGACAGGAAATTTAGCCATAATGATCAAGTAATAATCAGCATCTTTCAGCTTTGTAGGTTGATATCTTCAATGATTAATCAATTAATCGATCCAGAAGGGTTGCTGGAGAGGTAGCGTTTTATGCCAAAAGAAGCAAGCTGCAGTGCACCGTTCACCTTTCCTCTCAAATGTCCCACAACTCAAAGTTTGTCGGTTAAAAATCTCCAGCAGTCAATCAACCAATCTATCAGCTGATCAGTAAAAGCAATTAGTCCATACTCAAACAGCGGCCAATCACTTACAGTGCAATAATACAAGGAAAGGCTTCCGCTTTCCCCTAATTCACCCAAAAAGATGTTTTTGGAAATAAGAGCTTGCGCGTGCTCTCCATTTCTCTGCCATCTCCTTTTTGTTGTTCCCTTCTTCTTCTCCTTCTTCTTCTTCTTTTTTTTTTTTTTTTTTTTTTTTACTTTTCTTCCTTTCCAGGAATATGCCCCTTACAGGTCGGAGTAGTAAACCTCCCTTCTCTTCCCTGGACGCGATCCTGGAATGTGCTTTGCTGCCAAAATTACCAAAAAAGTCCACTTGAAACGACTTTTGGAAATCCTTCTTGTAGCGCTGGGAGAAAGGGAAGAGGGAGGGAAAGCGCGAAGCTTTCAGCCGCTCCTTTTGGGTTGTCCTCCAACCCGATAAAGGGAGAAGAGGAGAGGGGGGGAGAGGGGAGCAGGATCTCCTCCCTTTTAGCTACAGAATGAACAGAACGGTGGAGAGACCAGAGGAAGAGGAGACTGGAAGGAGGAAAGTGTCCGCTCCTGTGATTAAACCACAGAGGAGAAACCCCACTTTTGGTTCGGTGGCTGAAACAAGTAGAGAGAACACAGCAGATGCGCCTCTTTTCTCCCCTCTTCCAGACAGAAAATACTTACCCTGCTCATTCGTTTCCCTCAGATACTTTACCACCTGCCCAGGGAAAGACAGATAAGAGACATAAAATCTGCCATTTCTCGCGGAGGCTTTTATCCAAAGTGCCTTAAGAGAGTCCACAAGAGAGCGTAGAGAAGCCAGAGAGAGAGAGAGAGAGAGAGAGAGAGAGAGAGAGAGAGAGAGAGAGAGAGAGAGAGAGAGAGAGAGAGAGA
>JAVDPK010002245.1:327738-343547 GCA_034780415.1 Cichlasoma orientale | reverse complement strand
GTGTGTGTGTGTGTGTGTGTGTGTGTGTGTGTGTGTGTGTGTGTGTGTGTGTGTGTGTGTGTGTGTGTGTTCATCACTTCCTTGGGCATCATTTAAAACAAGCACTACAATCAAACTCCTCTAGGAAAGGTTTGACAGCCTCACTGTTAAACGGATCCATCTATCAGCACCAATGGCAGAACATTCCCCCAACTTGGTCACAGACCGTGACTGTCACAACAGATTTGAATAGTGCAGCAGATTCATGACCATTGTCTATTCATGCTGCCATGCTGTGCAGGCAGCAGGCTAAGCAGGGAAGTCCAGATGTCCCTCTCCACAGTAACATCTTCCAGCTCGTGGGGATCCCGAGGTGTGGATTAGATATATAATGGCTCCAGTGTGATAGGTTTGCACAACAATCTCCTACCAGCTAGACATACCAGGAGAACCTCCAGAGGAAGGCAGCTAATATGCATCCTTATGGGGTGTCTAAACCACCTATACAGGAGTAGTGGCTCTACTTCCTTTGGATGTCTAAGGGAGTTCACCTAGACTCTGTTTTTACCAGCCTTAACTTTTTAAGATTCACCAGGAACTCATCCATGGTTGGAGTTGTGGTTTGTTTTAGGAACTAGAAGACGTAACATGTCAAAGGAAGTCTAAGACATTTTGGAATTACAATCTTTTCTGTTTTCATACACATTTAGTAAAAAATAATGAATGCTATCTTTTTGGAGCCTTCTTTCAAGATACTGAAAGCATGTTTTACTTTGCAGAAATGTTGTCAGCCCAGCATATTTTATAGCGTTGTTTCTATATTGGGCTGGTCCATGCCAGTTAATTTGTGTCTGGTGAGAGCATTCATGTTGTAGATGTATAAAATACATTCACCCTTTAATCGTAGTACAGCTGTAATGTGCAGATTGAAGCAAGAATCCTAGTTAAATCCTAAAATGAAATCCTAGTTTTTGCAGGTTTTGTGTTTATTGTATTGACTGTCAGTAAGGAACCTCCTTTCATAAAACCCAGATGGATTTGTTACAAGAGTGAAATTCTTCCAACAGATGCTCCCTCTCATGTTTGACTGACACCCTCTGTATTATATTTGGCATATCTTGGACTGTTGCCATGTACACTACCTTATAGGGAAATTAGATTGTAAATGATATAGACCAAAGAAGTAATGCTGTCTAAAATGATCAGGGACTGCAGGTGACTGCAGAAGCCCCTCTTAAATGTGTATGTTGATGATGATCTATTATCCAGCAGCATGAGACTGATGAACAACTTCCCAACAGTGATGTGACTGTACAATTTGTTTGTGTTTACTGTGTAAGTAAGCACTATGTCGTTGCTTAATCTTCACATTATGGATTCTTGAGAAAGTCCTTCATCATTTCAGACCCCCATGTTTGATTTGCCTTGTAATTACATGTAATTACTACACAATTTCAATGTCACAGTACATGTTAAATTCAATAAAATACTCAGTGTTACTTCCTTATTGCACATGTGAGTTAATGTTTTTTTCAAGATAGACAAAAGTCA
The DNA here is from genome assembly GCA_034780415.1 of Cichlasoma orientale. NCBI lineage: Eukaryota > Metazoa > Chordata > Actinopteri > Cichliformes > Cichlidae > Cichlasoma > Cichlasoma orientale. The sequence continues at coordinate 342,017 of JAVDPK010002245.1, read as the reverse complement.
AGATAGACAAAAGTCCCATAAAATTTTCCTCATTAATATATATTTTTTTTACCCAAACTGATTAAGATGTTTTTTTCTGTCTGCAAATTACCAACCCTTACAGGGGAGTTATACTTTACCTCATTTTCTTGCATATATTTTGTGTTACAGTGAGCATGAGTCCATTTAAAACAGAGTTTTGCCACATTGTGCAATGGTGTTATTAAAATAAATAAACAAAAATGGTCTGCAACAGTTTTCAAAGCCATAACAAATTATGCCTTCCTGCTAGTATGGCATCCAGATCAAAAAACATTTAATGTTGCCATGCTACGGGGCATATTTTACCAGTTAATTAGGACAACTTGTTGGATTCTTGGTCATTTTTATATTTTTTTCTAAATTTTCTACATTTTTAAAATTTTACATCTTGAAGATTATTCTTCTCCTCCGTGGCATCTCTTTGCTTGGGTTCTGGCATCAGAATCCACACATACATACAAAAATACACGCAGTCTCCTGATCAAAGCAGAGCCATATGTCCGGAACCTGATGATGAATATGAGAACTGACAGATGATTAGACAGCTGATTAGCTCTACACTGAACACTGTGTGTGTGGTTTTTTTGGGTTTTTGTCTTTGTACGGGTTGTGTGTGTATCTGCATGTGTGCATGCGTAGGAAGGTGTGTGAACATCCATCTGTGTGTGCTCCCACTGTAGTCAGCAGCTGACGGAGCAAATTTCAGTCAATATCCGACAAATGCCGAAAATGTTCCTCTTTCTCCATCATTTAGGCATTGGCATGCAGCCCCCCACCCTCCAATGCCCGAGGAGCCGGAGATCGACAAAGTCACTTCCATTTGCCTTTTGCTTGCATGAAAGGAAATATTTGCATGCGGTTGCAAGGTAATCATTCTGTTACAAAAACAGAGAGATTACTACAGGAATCCCTTAAAACGAGACACTAAAATTGTGTCAGAATATGTGAGTTCATTGATTTTAGAGCTGCAGATTTTATAAGCTCCCTCTTAGTTATTTATCTAGTTTAAAGTTATTTTGAATAGTTGTATGTAAGAACTATTTCTTGGAAAACAACAGTTTTTTCCATTCAATAGCCTCTTTGTCTAGAGTGTAGGTTGCAAGATACCATTGGTTGACACAATTTTTGTAAGATTACTATGACAACAAGCCTGTAATAATACACTGCAGCCAACTGTTTGCCAAGAAATGGCGATCACCATCATCTGTTTGTGTACTGAATAAACAAAGAAGATCAAATGTGCTGAAAGTGAAGCTTATGTGATTGTTCAGTGATCTGATATTGTCCTCTATTGTCCCGCCACTTCTCAGAGTGAATAGGCTTTTGCTACTGAGAATTGCTACTGCATTCTCCTTGTCTCTGTTTCCTTTTTCCTGACAACTCAGCTCATTTTAATATTACTGCAGCTGTCCAGTTCTTCTTTCTAAGTTCCTTGAGCCGGTCCCGGTCACTGTGCTTTAAATATCACTGCAGTGCTCTTATTGTGCCTGTCAGTGTTGCTTAAGTGCAACTGTGCAGTGATGTCAAAATCCATCCTGCTCTGCGCATTTACTGCAACCACTTCATCAGTTACGTTTTTGCTGTAAAATCCTGAGTATTGCAAAGGTCTTTGAGAGAGACCCTGTTTGTAACACTTTTTCTTTGGGAAACAACAGATGAAGTTACTCAGCAACTCTCAGGTATGAGAGGCCCCATGCATCATAACTTTGTCCAGCTCCTGTCATCTTGTCTGACTGCAGATATCGCCATCACCTCTGCTCCTCTGTCCCAGCTTCCATCAGTCTCTGCAGCTCTACAAGAATCCTCCTCATCTGACTGACTAACACCAAATTCCAAACCAGGTAAAGATTTAAGAGGTTTAAAAAAGTATACTCCAGCAGAAAGAAGCAAACATTTTTTCTCCACATCCTTCCTTGCCTAGTAGTAGTAGTAGTAGTAGTAGTAGTAGTAATATAACGCCAAAGAAAGTTTTATTCTAGCAGTGGGCAGTATAATAGCTAAAAGCCATTTGGCTCTGACTCTTGCTTTTCAAGAACAGTAGGCACTGCTGGACAAGTTGAGACTGATCTTCTATTATTGTTAGCCAGCAATCAGCAAGCACTTACTTCCCCACCATTATGGTCATGGAACATGTTTGGGCCCAAGGCTGCTTCTCCAATCTACATCCAGCCACCATCTCACTGTCATTTGTCTTGCAATGTTAAGTCTCATATCCATTCAGACAGGTAACAAATAATTCGGTTGAATTCATTTTATTCTTCGTAAATCAAACCTGACTGATTGTCATTCTCTTGGTTCAAAATCCCTCAGACCGAAGGCCCCATGGTAAGTCTGAAAATGACTGATGAGGACTTCTTGTTTTCTGCTGATGTTCCTAATAACCACTTTTTTTCCCTCGGGTTATCCTGTTCCTCCCGCTCTTTTTTATGGAGCATCATTTTATTCTTTCTGGTCCTCGTCAGCTCTCTATTTTCCTTCCCTGTCCTTTGACCGTCCTCGGGATCATATAAAAGGCTGTGCCTTTAACAGCCTTTAGCTTTTAGCTGCATATTTTCATTTTCTCCTCCGGCCACCAACAGCCTCCATCCCTTCATCTTCTTTCTACCTTCTGTAGCTCTGCCCCACGTCCACGTCACAATTTTTACATACAGCATGTGACGTTAGCTAGTTTTATATATGTTCTTATAAGCTGAAACTCCTTTGCTATAGTAAGAATGCTTTGGCTCTTGGAGTAACTTGTCCTGTAATTGCCCGATTAAGTCCTCTCTCGTTGCTGGACTCTAATTGTGAAAAATATTGTTACTGAAGCTGAGGTTAAATCAGTACATTTTTGCTCTCTTTTGTTATTTTCATTATTGCATTTTAGAAGTCTTGGTAGGTATATTTTTTTACTTTTGAAACACCGGTTGTCAACACTTAACGGCTGTTCTGCAGATAGCAATAGTAGATATTAGCACAACATGAGCTGCTGGAAAGAAACAAAATGTTCCCTCCACTTTACCAGCATTAAGTTTTCATCTGAACAGCTAAAACCATGAAGACACAATTGTGAGACAGTGTAAGGGGAAATGTATGTCTATAAAATAGGTTTTGAGATGCTGTGATGCTAATGACCTGCAGTGTTTTGAATAAAGTGACACATTTATCCCTATATATGACAAATTTGGAGATACCTGGACCCTCGCATAAAGCTTCCTGCAAATCACTTTGTATGCAATGAAAAGCTGCTGTTAAGATGCAGGAACTTGAGCAATTTACTTGATGACAGCTATTTTCACTGCAAATTCACAATGTCGCCTCGCAAAATGGAATTTCAGCAATTCTTGTTAGAGAAACAGAAAATATATTAATACCGTAGAGCCTTTCTAATTCAGCTTCAGTCTGTTTGATTTCAGTTTAAACACGTGTGATTGGTCCACGGTGAATGATGCTAGAGAGTTTCTGTCTGCTTGGGTTATTGCTTGTGGTAATTTTGACTCATTCCTGGGCAACTTTATAGTTTCTCCTACACCTAATAAGCAGTTAAGTAAAGCTTTGACTCACAGACAGTGACATTTAAGCCTGGGAGCTCCTAAAGTTCCACAGAGTTTATGCTACAGTTATTACTCATATTTCCACCAACAATGACATGATCGCCTGTGTGAACGAGCATATGCAAACAAAAACACAGTCCAAGCAACCGACCAAGCAATTGCTAAAGATTAAAAAGGAGTTGTTTATTAGACAGTAAATTCAAAACAACTCAGAAATCTCCTCCCTTTGCGTCTCTGTTTTATCCCCTGAAAGAATGACTTCTGTCAAAAAATGTGCTGTTCCCTCCTCGGGCTTTGTCTGCATGTTCTGTGTGCATTAACACACTCTTACACCTGTCAGAGCTTTACTTGTGTCTCAGTGGAAACACATGCATGTTGATTGTGAATAAATACTCCATATCAGTATCCCACTCACTTGGACTTGCTGCTTCTTGCATCCCATTTCTCTTTTATATGTGCTTTTGCACTTGGAATTGGTAGTGTGTGATCTTGGCATGCACTGGCAGGCACGTCACATCCTGTACAGACATAATGTCTCTCTCCCAATCCTCCTCTCTCACTCTCCCGCACACTCTCTGCATGTTCCTGGCATGCACAGGCGGAGGCGTCACTTCTGCTTTGCGAGGGAGCAGGATTGTGCGAGTGTGCATGTGCTGTTTTTTTATGTGTTTGTGTGCCTTTGTACACATATTTGTCTTTTTGTTTTGTGTTAAGTGTTTGAGGCATTTAGGCATGTGAGAACACCATCTATTTTTTCTGTCCCAGTCTGGCTCCTGGACAGAACACATGTTTGAAAACATTAGAACATTCAGACATGGTTAAAATTGTAGGGGGAAAAAATGAACCCTGCCACGTCCAGCTCTGCCTCCTGTCTATTTGTCAGTGCCACTGTCTCCATACCAGACATAATAGCAGATCTCACTACCATTTTGAAAACCTTCCATTTCACTCTTGCTGCTATGTCTCTGTAACAAATTCAATTTAATTCAATTCAATTTTATTTATATAGAGTCAAATAATAACAAATGTCACCTCAAGGTGCTTTATATTGTAAGGTAAAGACCCTACTATAGTGCAGAGAAAACCCCAGCAATCAGATGACTCCCTATGAGCAAGCACTTTGTGACAGTGGGAAGGAAAAACTCCCTTTTAACAGGAAGAAACGTCCAGCAGAACCAGGCTCAGGGAGGGGCTGACCAGTTGTGACTGAGGGGAGCGAGACAGGACAAAAGACACACTGTGGAAGAGAGCCAGAGATCAAATCACCCCTGACACTCATCTCCACCTACTCCACCCTGCTTGCACTCTCTTTTTCACCTCTCTTGTGCACTGCTGTCCATTGCTCTAGATGGTTGATTCCAGGCATTTCAAATCTACCTTTACTATCTCTACTCCATACATATTCACCTTTTCACCTGCCTCTCTCTCATTCATACAAATGTATTCTATCTTGCTTCTACTGACTTTCATTCCTCTTCTCTCCAGTGCATACCTCCACCTCCCCAGGCACTCTTCCACCTGTTCCCTTCTCTCACTACAGATCACAATGTTATACGTAAACATCATAGCGCATCATAGACCTCATCTGTCAGCCTGTCCATCACCGCTGCAAACATGCAGGAGATCAGAGTCGATCCCTGATGTAATCCCATCCCCCCTTGAACTCATCTGTCACTCCTACCGTACACCTCACCACTGTCACGCTGTCCTCATACATGTCACGCACCATCCTCACATACTTCTCTGCCACTCCTGACTTCCTCATCCAGTACTACAGTTCCTCTCTTGGTACCCTATCATGTTCTGTTTCTATATCAACAAAGACACGTTCCTTCTGATCATCTCTATACTTCTCCATCAATACTTTGAAAGCAAACATCCAAACTGTAGTGCTCTTTCTCTGAATGAAACCATACAGCTGCTCACTGATCCTCACCTCTCTTCTTAACCTAGCTTCAACAGCCCTTTCCCACGTTTCATGGTATGGCTCATCAACTTTATCCCTCTGTAGTTACTACAGCTCTGCACATCACTGTTTTTGAAAGTCGGTGCCAGTACACTTTTCCATTGTTCAGGCATCCATTCACGCTCCAAGACTGTGTTAAACAATCTGCTAAAAACTCTACTGCCCTAAACATCTCCTCCACAGGTATGTTATCTGGACCAACCACCTTTTCACCCTTCATCCTCTTCATAGCTGCCCTCACTTCCTCCTTACTAATCCTCTGCACTTCCTGATTCATTACCTGTTCTCATCCGTGTTCTCAACAAGTTATGGTAATTATAATTATTATTTAATTACATTTCTGTAATCTATTAGCAATCAAGATTTAAGGATACCCTATACTTGGAGTGTGTTGAAAAAATACATTCAAATAAGGTCTTGATAGAATTTGGATTGCATTATCAATAGGCCAGATTAGTATTTGGTCCAAATATACCAAATACTTTGGGTTATGGCAAAATACCAGCAGGAGTACTCTCACCCTAAGCTTTGTGTTTAATGCTGTTTAGTAAATTTTTGCATTCAAAACAGCCACTGGCTTCATTTTTCTTTCTTGTTTTTGCACATAGCAAAGCATTCATAGATCATGTTCATTTGAGAAACAGCGGTGTGGGGGTATCGAATATATTTGTTGGTCATAAACACTAACAGGCCCTTTACCTCACCACCAGGCCACATGTTGTACTTCAGCCCACAAAGTCTATCTATAACGTGCACTCTGGTATAATATACAATAGCTGGCAGACATCACAACTTTGAATGGTTCAAAGGTGTCCTCCTGTCAGAGATAATCACTGACTCTGCCTTACTGAGACTCTGCACATGAATGCTGAGGGCCCGGGCCTGTTACCAATTTATGCAAGTTTGTGTAGGTGGCAAGTCTTTATGACAACAAAAATTGATTGTACACATTACAAAAAGCAGTTTAGTGATCCGCACTTCATAATGTGAAGCAAATGCAACATTAATGTATAAGCAGTCATTTTCAAAAACTATCATCTGACATGATTCATTGTCAGTTTCAGGAAGCTCGCTCGCTCTTGACCAACCTCTAGACCAGATTCTGCCTTTTTACCGCCTTCTGAAGAGTTCACATGAGAAAACACAATTGCAAACTTTCTGAGCTTTACAGGTTGATCTTCTAAACTGTTTGAGTATCACTGGCAGCTTGTACCTGATTCTTTTTAAATTCAAGTTATACTGTGACATAATCTCATTTTGTGAAAATTTTGTACTCATTTGAGTGGATGCCTTTGAGTGGAACTTAACCATCTTCTACATGCTACCATCTGTCAGACACTTACTGGAATACCTTTGTAGTGATTTGCAGTGGCATAAATTTCTTTATGCTGTCAGACGATTTCTGCAGCTTTACCAATTGCTTTTTGAACTGAAGCATTGGTGGATTTCCAAGTAATTTCCTTATTTGAAATAACTGTCAGGTCAAACAACAATTCATCTGGCTCATTGCTTTTTGGAGGGACACCAAACAGATGATGTGACTGGCTGTGCCCCAAAGGAACTGAAGGGCAGATGGACAGTCACTAACCGTTTAGTTAATATTGATCGGCCCACATTTAGCTACATGCAGTTCTAATGTATACGCACATAAATATACACACACATTTCCCACACATCAAATCTTTCTCTCTATTATTTTTGAACACACACATGCACACACACTTGGCTGGCTCTTTAAGATCTATTTAACACATTCTAAGTGTACCAGACTCAGCTGGCTCAGTTTAGGAGAGAACAGACAGACACTAAAGGAGAGTGTTTAGAGCCAAAATGACCCCTGGATGCACAGAACATCTGGGATACAGCTAACTGATTAGGCAAACTAGCGGTGCTAATGACTGTGAACATTAAGAAGTGCTCAGGCAGTGCTGACCTGTTATTTAATATTGCTAAATTCATTATAGGTAACAAAATGGAACTAAAAGGTTGAAGTGGCCTTATTATGGTGGCCTTCATATTCAACAGGGCTCAAAGTTCCAATTTTATCAAGGTCACATGAAACTAATCCCTGTGAGTCAAAACCTCTTGGACATCTAATCTTGGATCTCTAACATGTCGGGGAGAACAGATATCTTTAATATGTTTATCTCAGCCAGACAGCACAGGCTGTGAGCACAGCAGCCTCACCCACCTGCAGTTCAAACCTTGTGGTTGAGTGGAGCAGCCAATCAGAAGAAAGGTGACTTGAAGGGAGGATGACTTTAAAAGAAGCTAAAGGAGCTTGTTTTACAGAATGGCTGCACTGAAGGGCTGCAGCAGGGCCATTATAAGATAGAATTATTTTGAACTGAAGTCATTCAAAGATAGTCTGGAAAACTGTAATAATATGGAGTAAGAAATTAGCAAAACATGGTGCCTTTAATATAATTTTGTTAATGACACTGAGAAGAGATTACACTTACCCAGCTATATCAGCACTGTCCACTGACACACTAGGAACTAGAACCACAAGCTGCATCTAGAAGCTGTATCTACACAGAAGGTGTCATAGCTGCATATCTGTAGCTGTAGATCTGCCTTTTAATTACCCTTGCTGTCTACTGCTTGTAAAGGCTCACTGTGTATTTTTCCACACTTCAAAGTCTACTTTGCTGTGTTTGACATGCATAATTGCAGTGACTGCTGGGCTCTGGGGTGAGGAAATGAAGCTGCTCTAAACCTCAGCAGTGTATCTGAACACCTGTACCTGATACACATGGAGTTGCTGCTCACGCTGCATGTTCTCTGTATACACAATGTAGTACATGTGTATGAGATGAACTTAATTTAGTCTGTTATGCCTACTGTCTCTAATGAACTAAATAAGTAAATACTCATTGCAGATCGTTAGAAAAAGGCACAAGATTGAAAGTTAAACATCCAGTGTAGACTTTGTGACCTACAGTGGTATGGTATTCCTCAGTGTACTGGAGTTGAAGTCACTCACTTGGGAAGTTGATCCAATAGTCATACATTTAGCTTTTTTACAGTCAGTGTAAATATAACTCCATGTGGCATCTTTAATACAGAAGTCCACTATTTGGGGTTTACACATTAAGTTTATTTAAAAACTGATTGAACTCTAGTGTATTGTGACATTCATTTAATCAGCTGTTGATTGAAATAGTTCTACCACAGCTGCGTGGTCAGACCACCAGTGGCCATAGGGGAGTATGATTGGTCCAAGATTAGTGTAAATTTGGTACTCCCTTATTTCAGAAAGTCTCCTCTTTATTGTAGCACGAAAATATGAGAAAGTCTTTTAAGATCAAAATACTTTGCAAATCTTCTCACAATCACAACCCATTGGGTGAACTTCCAAATGCCACTTTCAAAAATGTTCACTGCTGCGGTTATTTCAGAAGGTTATTGCACCTTTAAATTTTACTCACTGAGATTTTGAGACAGCCCGCATTAGATTTGAGTTTAAACACAGAAAACAGCCTCATATTGGGGTGCTCGATTACACATAATAGACGGTCGACCTTCCACCCACTCAATGAAACGCTGGCGAGAGAGAGAGAGAGAGAGAAATGGTGTTTCGGGAGACAGAGTGACAGAGGTGGCAACTTGAGCTCACAGCAGAATTCATAGGTGGAGGGACATAAAATGGTTGATATCCTCAGTCTGTTTTGAATAACACAGTGGGGGTCAAAGCATCCTATTTTGAGCATTGAACCTTCTCCCTGCAGATATAAAGATGGAAAAGCACATAGAAGAGAAGTAGCGTGTGACAGAACAAAAGAAAGATACAGAAGAGGATGGAAAAGGTAGAGAAGGAAGGTGAAATTGAGAGGGATAGTAGGAGAGAGCCGGACAGAGGGCAGAGAAAAGGAGCAAGATAATAGAGAGTGGGACAGAATGATAGAGGGAAAAGATAGGCTGGGTACTGTGACAGAGAGGGAGAAAGGGCAAGTACAGTGAGTACCTCAAAAGGTTGTGCACGGACAGATGGCTTCAGGATGAGACAGCCTTTGCAAACTTTCCAAGTGCTTTCCTCTTGGTAAAAGATGTGCTACCTAGTTTGTCCCCTTCCTGTTTTCTTTCCAATCTGTGGCACCAAACACAAAAAAACAAAGGAATGCTTCACAGTGTTGTTCCTGAAAAGCAGGATTCCTTTTGATCAGCCGGGCATTTATTTCTTTGATTTCGGTCAGTCAGACTTACAATTAGTCGGTCAGCAGGTATTTTGAGTCATTGAACTGGGATGTGAAAACAATTATTTTACTTCCTGGGAGTATGACAGGGGAAATGCCAGTTCAGAGTTTAAACTTTTCAAGACATTTGGCCTGTTTGTGAGACAAAATTGGATTTACCAAACTTTGGTAGCCTGAAGCTAATGAGCTCGGGGCACCATTCTCTCAAAGGGAAAAGAGGCTTATCATGTGCTGACACTTTCATTCTTCATTTTCCAACTTTCTGTGGACATGAGAGGAATAAGAAAATAAAAAGCATCTATTTTACTGGTGAGTGGACAAAGACAGAAAAAATCTATTATGACCTTTTTTTTCACTGTTTCATGCCTCACTTCTACAGGTTTAAATATGGCCTCATCACAGTTTAACCGCTCCCCAAGCTTTTAGCCAAATGCAGCTTTCAGCCCTTTTCTGGCTTAGCAAGACTTCTCTGTGCACAACACTTTTGTTTCCTGCCGCAGAAAATTTTGGGCTACCAGTGAGAAAGTGATGTTTCTCTATCACGTGTGTTAGAAAGGCTGAGTAGCATGCATGAGGTCACTGCAAGCGAGATGCAACTAAATTTTTATTTAGGCTACCATAAAATGCGTAGCAAGAAATACACCTGCTTAAAATGGTTTCAGCAGAAAACTGAACATTATGATGTTTATGAATGGAGGATTTATTGCAGGTGTGTCTACTCCCAACATTATTCATCCTTGGTTACCACAGTCATGTTCTGCATCATCACCAGTGAGGCGCTGAACTCTATCAGATGCTAAAAACTGCACTAAGATGGTGCTCATTAGAACGTGATGCTGACAGTGCATGGTCAAGCATCTTTGCCTTTTTTTTTTCCTTTTCCCTTTTTTTCCTGATGCAACTCCTCATTAAAAATAAGAAATGATCAGACCAGTTCTAGATGACAGTGGCTTTGCAAGAAGCTTTTTTGCCTTTTGAATGGTGTTAATCCACTTTTGGATTCCTGCATGTCTCCTTACCATCACGCGTCCAAATATCAAATGCTGACACTTTCAAGAACACCACAGCTGAGTCAACAACTCACATCTGGTTTACTTCTTGTGTTTTGTTAGCGTGGTTGTTTTGTTACTTAGACTGTTTGACAGAAAGGCAATCACTATGTGGGCGACTCAAATATCTCCATTAGTATTCAGGAAGCCACAGCCACACAGTTGTTCACTCTGTGAGTCCGTCGGTTGGTATTCAGCCTCTTCCTGATGCTGATGGGATCTGAGCATCTCCAGTTCAGTCTTATCGTTGGCATCAGCAGCCTCTCCTGTGGGTCCGGTCCTGCGCTGTTACCACCCCCCCGCCTTTTACCTCTAAACTTACTTTATCTCATCTCCCTGTGTTGACATCAGCAGTCTGTCCTGTCCTCCCTGCTTCTTTCTGATTCCATTTAGAAACCCTCTTCAGCACTGCGCTAAAACCAATTACTGCGTGATCAACACGCACGCATGCAAGCACAGCCACACAGCCAGCAGATAAATACAAGAAGGCACGGACACAGGTGTATAAATGCAAGCAAATGCACAGATAGCACAGATATACTGAGGAGGCAAGATAAACCTGATATCACACACCTAAAACTTGGTATATGGTTATATATACCACCATGTGGGTCTGCAGTGTTTGGTGACAGCCCTCCTCCTTCCACTTGCCATACTGTCATTCCTCATTGCTCTCCCTTTTCACTTCCTGTCTATCTTTGTCCTTGTCATCACACAGGCAATAAGTCATGTGCAGGTGAGTGTGTTTGTGTGTCCTGCTAGGAGGTTATTCTGAGATGCCAGAGAATTGAGAGATAGTGATCTCAGTCAATCTAATGGAGGGTCCCACACACACACACACACACACACACACACACACACACACACACACACACACACACACACACACACACACACACAAACCAATTTAATCCATTTAGGGAGCATACTCTGTATTTGAGGGACGTACAAGTACCTTGGGATAGGATTTAGGAAATACCCTTATCTTACAGTGTGTGTGTCCTTGTGTCTTTACAGTAACCATGTCTTTGTTCTGACTTCACTAACCTGCATGGCTGATTTCATCAACCCTGATAGCCCTCATATATCAAGAAATCTTGCTCTTGTCCCTCTGCTGTGTGAGTTGTTTTCACATTGATGCTTCCATCTCAGTGATCTGTGCATTGGTATGGATGTCTTTACAAAAAGTAAAACGCAGTATCTCTTCTTAGGAAAAAGGGCTGGCAGGGCAAAAGTATTACTTTTTCAGTTTTCTTCTTTATGAGAGAAGCTTAAAGTAATAACCTGCAATTTCTACTTCTTCTCTCTGTCTTTATACCATACAATAGTGATTTAACCTTTATCCACTTCATGAAAGCTGTGTTTGTTGTTTAGACACCCATGAGGTGGTTCATTTTTTCCCAGAAAATCCTCTGCAGCACAGTAAGTGATTTATTTTACCTCTAAAGGAGTAACAATACCAGCCTGTTTGGAAGAAACATAATTTAGCAGAAAAAAGGAAGCTAAAGTACAGCGGCTGCTTTCAAATTTTATGATGCTGTCCCGAAATTAAGAAACGCCTCAAAGGCTACAAAAAAACAAGGAAGATAATGAGATATGTTAGTGCAAAGTTGCCAAATGCTACATGTTAATTTACATTATTAGGGAGACAGGACAAAGATAAGAGTGACAGAATTTATTGGAGTTGATCCAAAAGCCAAGAATCAACTTGGCAGTAATTGCACTTCGGTGATCAGTAGCTTGCAAGCAGATAGACTACAGGGACTTGAGGGTGTTGCAAATAGCCAGTGAAGAATTAGGAAACAGATGAACCATGGCTGTGGTCTGAAGAAAAAATACTAGGGCTGGACCACAAATGAAGACAGTCGGAAGTGGGGAAGGTAAAGGCTAAGATGAGGAAAGAAAGAATTTACAGCAGGACTCAAGAGACCTCAGTGAACAACCCAGATTATCTCACCTTTTCAGGACACTTACCTGAAATGACATTGACCCAAGAACAAACATTAGTCTGACCAAACAGATCTGAGATCCTGGGAGGAGATTAGGGCCAATATTCTTCAAACATGGGAAGTAATAGAGTCATATATCTGGCCTGGTTATATCACAAATGAAAAGGCTGGTTCCCCTCCAGCTAAAGCTTATGGTCTTCTAGGGCAAATGTAATATTCACTAGCTCCTTTGATGTCTAAACTGCTGCATAATGAGAGGGCACACCACAACTGCTAGGTCAAGCTGAATCAGAATTAAGGGAACATGATGTTAGGCCTTGGCTGCCTAAGCGGTCCAAAAGAAACTGAGCTCAGGATGAGTGCAATGAGAGGGACTGACTAGGAATGGGGTCGGTACTGCTGTAAATGCTACATTATGCAGCTGCTTACTATGTTAGAGTCAACGTGTGAGAAACATTATGAAAGTCAATGAGACCAAACAGTGTGGAAATGAGATTTTCCCCATTAAAAAAAAAAAAAAAGAAACTGTTCTCTAGTTGTAACAGAAAACTTCAGTGGACGCTGAGACTTCCAGATACTCTGGACACTGTGCTACACTCAAAAACATTCCTAATACGGCACAATCAACTAAAGTGAACATTACACTACCAGCAGAGATATTTAAAAAAATACTGTAAGCTGTCTGGAACATGTAATAAGCACACATGTGATGTGTGATTAATAACCATTAGTCTGATATTTCCTTTACTTCCCCGACCAATCACAAAGATGTAAATATCCATCTCGTTTGACAAAACTTGACAAAAGGGGTTGGTCCCTGGCATGGTGCTGATTAGGTAATTGTTAGATTTTGAGCTGCACTCATTGGACTGATGATGACTGTTTCGTGTAACAAAGACTAATCAGTCAGCTTGGCGAAGTGGATGAGTTCAAAGTTCCAGACCGAGGTAATCTCTATTTTCCAAATCGAACAGAAGCATTAACCTTAAATTCATGAGATCAACTGCAAGCAGTTGGGAGTATTTCAGACACCGAAGGACAGATGAGACTGATGTCATCTAGGAAGACCCAGGTCCTACAGTCATGTGTAAAAGAAAGATTTAGAGGACTCTATGCAGTCCTGTGACAAACTAAGTACATCCCATGATTCAATAGTTTGTAGAATCACCTTTAGCAGTATTAACTTCACATAGATGTTTTCTGTGTGACTTTATCAGACTCTCACATTGTTGTGGGGAAATTTTGTCCGCTCTTTCTTACAGCGTTGCTTCAGTTCATGGAAATGCTGTGGTGGACCTTAAGAGAGCTGTGCACCAACAAATGCCTGCAAACCTCAATGGGGTTGAGGTCTGGACTTTGGGTGGGCCATTGCAATATCTAGATTCTTTTCTTTTTTTATCCATTCTGTTGTGGATCTGCTGCTGTGCTTGGGATCTTTCTCATGTAACAATACATAAATTGGGCCATAATTTTAGCTGTCAGGTATGTTCAGAGCTGGCAAAAGTACTGACATTCTGTACTTAAGTAGAAGTACAAGTACTTGTGTTAAAAACTACTCTGGTAAA
>JAVDPK010002245.1:305546-316286 GCA_034780415.1 Cichlasoma orientale | reverse complement strand
TGTGTGTGTGTGTGTGTGTGTGTGTGTGTGTGTGTGTGTGTGTGTGTGTGTGTGTGTGTGTGTGTGTGTGTAGATTAGTTCAGTTTCATCTGCCACCACAGCAGTGGCAGCTGTGCTTGAAACTTCAACCCATAAAAAAAAGTGAACAGATTTGTCTGCGTTACTGCGCTAATGTTCCGAGTCTAAATGACGCATGTTGTCACAATCAGTTTGCTGGGCGAGGAGCATTTTCATACCGGCTGCAGGTACGCAGTAATGGGAACCTGTCTTAATATTTCAGCCTTGTGAAGCCATTAAGGAGTGATGATTTGTTCATCCTGTGTCTATCAGTAGAACATGCGGGGCATTTCTTAATATTATTAATATTACTTTAGTGTATGTTTCTCAAACTTGAAAATTTTCACTTTTTTTTTTAAAATAATTTTCCATATTAATTAAGTGTTGTTTTAAATACACCCCACGCCCACCCTCCCACCCCCTTGCCATCTCTAAAGTGCATTTTGCATTGTGTACTTCTGGACCGCAGTGTCTTTATATTGCATGTATGAAGATGTGGGAGAGCTGGTGTGAAAGATGAGATGGTTGAGGGTGTTGCTGGGCTACAGGTAGACTCAGCCTAAGAATAATTATGAAGCAATATCTATGCAGCCCATTTCTTATAAAGATATACTGTGCGCTTTGAAAAGAACAGATGAAGAAAAAACTGACTAAAAAATGACAAAACATTGAAAAATAAGAGAAAAGATGTGGAAAAGGTGGAAAAGTTGAGAGTTTATCATTAGGATGTATTTACGAAAGTTAAATGAAGGAAACTATTACATGTTTTTAATAAAATGTAATAATATTTGCAGATTAAAGGTGAGAGCTGGAACAGTTAAAGCTTCTACTGTGCTCTTTATTGCATTTCAGCTCACTGTTTTTGTTTTATTATATTTTTTAGCAGTAGTTCTATTGTACTTCATATGATTTGCATGAAATGACCTGCTAAGAACATACAGGGAAGCATATCTTTGTAGTCCTTCTTTTGGATATTATATCTTCTTTAACAGCTTTCCTTGACCTCATTTTCCCTCAAGGTCAGTGTAAAGTGAGTAGGAAAAGGAGGTAGATGGACTATTCAAATGCAGGCCTTCATTTTCTTCTTTCCCAGCTTCTTTGCACTTTAGACCACGATACACATCTGCAAATAATCTTCACTTAACTCTATATTAGGTTTTTATTTATTTATTTGCTTTCTGTAGTCCTAAATCTAACTTTGGTATCTCTGTAAACATTAGAAAATTAGGCTCGCCACCTAACAGGATCTAAGCCGATAATCAAAACCTGCTCATTTTGTTGCCAGTCAACTTTTGTTGCTCTCTGCCTGCAGTGCTGAAACCCACATGTGCTCTCCATTGGCTTTGATCACAGGTGAAGAACAAGGAAGCACAAGCACTGTGTGGGCCACTAGTGATCTAAATGAAAGCAGCACAAAGGAGAGCTGAGAGACTTATTATATCTGGAGAATTATGAAACCAAAAAACGTGTTATGTAGTCATTTTTATTGAAAGAAAATTATATTCATAATTTTCCATTTATTAAATATTTTTCTTCGTTTTGGTTCATGGCTTAATGTCCAGGTCAGTTGGGTTCTTCAGTATAAAATCTAGCTACCCATCTGAGATGCCATCTACCCTCCTGCTTTTTCATTCTTAGTGACAGGAGCATTTGGTGGGACACTAATTGCATCTCATCGGGATATGTGGGTGGATTAGAAGCAGGTGATTCCATTTTTCATACTCCGAGAGATAAAGTTAATCGTGCTTTCTGAGTTTTGACATCAATAATAAGTCGTATCATTAACTGTAACTTTTGCTAAGCAGTGTTTGAATCCAGTCCTGAACTAACAGACTCCCTAAATGACTTCCTGTCGTTGTACCACAGTTGTATTCTTGCAGAGTCTGAACTGAAACAACAGCACTGAATGTGTGCATCAGTTTTTATCATTACAGAAGAAATAGCTACTTCATTTTCATACTTCATACTCTTAAAATCGATTCTATCTGCCATGCATGTAAGCCACTCAGAGCTGTTTCTTCTTTTTAATTGTGTAATTACCAGCCTATTACAACAACCTTTAAAGCCTACAGGGGGTGATACTCATTAAGTGGGCTATAGCTTTACGCCCTTGACTTCAAATGGCACCTTTGATGACATATGCTACATACATTCACATACTCACAAACCTCCCAGATGAGTATATACTTTGAAGTACAACGTGCTTCTCCCACTCATTCATCCTCCGTTGCTTAGCAAGGATCTCTTTGTAGCTCCCCTAACAACTCTTCTAAAGGCTTTTCCTCTCCCTCAAACACCTATGCTCTGCCAACAGTCTCTCCATGCATACATCCCTCCATCCAACTTCAAATCCACTGCCTGTTTCATACAGCCTGTTTTCCCTCTTGATTTTGTCCTCAGCTTGGCACTTCTTTGTATCTGCATTTCTCTTGTCACCCTGATCCTTTGTCTTCTACCTGTCTTCATTTTCTAAAGGTCGTCAGTTCACACAAGTTCTTCTTGTTCCTTCTCTGTCACCCATTCTTTAGTCTTTTCATATTTTTTCACTCCCGTCACTTATTTGCACATCCTTCCCATTCATTCCTAAATATCCATCTCCTCTTTTCTCTTCATTACCCTCTTTCAAGTCCACTCATCCTCAATGTTCTTCTCAAGTCTATCTGTCTAATCCTAATTTTCTTTTGAAGCACTCCTCTGTGGTTTCCATCTCCTGTCTTTTCACCACCCTGATTTCCACAAGCTTCATCTTAACATGAGGGCAGGCTCGACATCTTTAAGACATCTAGCAACCCGATCACAGGTCGTGGCTCTTTAAAAAGCTTTCCAAAACTCTCAGTGTTGGTGTGACAGGTATTTGATACATCGGTGGCGAAATCTCTTGTTAGCATTCATTAACATTGTTAGAGCAAGTCAACAGGGACCAAAACCAATTCTCATCACAATCAAATTGGATTGCTTCTAATTTCATCATGCGCTTTCTACTTTTGGGCATCCTGGTGCAGGTCTCACCTTGCCACATTAAAACATTGCGTACAGATCGGACTGTCAGGTTTGTCTGTTCTTCGTGCAACACAACTAAAGTGGTACTTCAGCTAAATGAGCGAGAGCAAGAGACTCAAACTTTTTAAAATGAAATAATACATGGTACTTTGTGCAAATGAATTCCTCTGCAAAGAAACACAAACGTAATCAGTTTAAGTCACTCAGGGATTTTGCTGGAACAGCACAGAAGTGCAGAAAGTTCATATTGAAATGTGATTAGATGCATTGATAATAATTTAGTCAGATAGCTTTCTCAAGTCAGAAATGATTTATTACAACATAGCACAGTAAGGATTTGGTGCCCAGGCTGTGAGGTAAACACTCTTTCCAAATATGTTACATATAGAATTTGGGGAGTGGTGAGTATATTCACCCCCGGACCCTGCAGGTGGATGCCGGGGTTGTGGCCAGGAAATTCTTCAGTCTAAATACACTTTCAAACTGGGAGAATGTGTTTGATATACACTATTCTGCCTTCACATGCATATGACCTTGACATCCCATTCTTAATCCATAGGGTTTAATATGATATCAACCCACCCTTTGCAGCTATAACAGTTTCAACTCTTCTGGGAAGGCTTTCCACAAAATTTAGGAGTGTTTATGGGAATTTTTGACCATTCTTCCAGAAGCACATTTGGATGAGAAGGCCTGGCTCACAGTCTCCATTCTAATTCATCCCAAAGGTGTTCTATCAGGTTGAGGTCTGGACTCTGTGCAGGCCAGTCAAGTTTTTCAACTCCACACTGGCTCATCCGTGTCTTTATGCTCCCGCTTTGTGAAATTGTCCAAAATGTCTTGGTATGCTGAAGCACTAAGAGTTCCTTTCAGACAAGTACTGTTCTCCTGGAACCCAGACTTGTCCATTGGATTGCCACATGGAGAAGTGTGATTTGTCACGCCAGAGAACACGTCTCCACTGTTCTGGAGTCCAGTGCCAGCGTGCTTTACACCACTGCATCCAGCGCATTGCATTGCACTTGGTGATGTAAGGCTTGGATGTAGCTGCTCCCCATGTTTTTGTGGGTTTTCTCTGCGTCCTCCAGCTTCCTCCCACAGTCAAAAGACATGCAGTTAGTGGGGTTAGGTTAACTGGTGATTCTAAATTGCCCATAGGTGTGAATGGTTGTTTGTCTCTCTGTGTTAGACCTGTGACAGGCTGATGACCTGTCCAGGGTGTATCCAACCCTTTTGCCCTATGGCACCTGGGATAGGCTCCAGCCCTCCCTCAACCATGAAAAGGAGAAGTGGAGCAAGATGGATGGATAGCAGTTTCTCATCATTCGTGGCTCTGATATTATGGCTTGTAATGAGCCTGCAATCATGTTTAAAGCTGGACTGAAAAATGCACAGTTAGCATGTCTCTAACTAGTTGATACCAGTTATGGGTAACATTAAAGTGGTATGGTACATGACCACAGTGGCATTTTTGCAACACCTGCCTGTTTCATTGCCAGTTTCACAAATGATTGACAGGTGCCTTCTCTGACTGGATGAATGCCTGTCTTGTCTGCCGGGTCGTGGATTTCAAACCTAAGCCATGGTGGATTCATTTGTATACTCTTGTATTCCTGCTGTCTCATATTGCAAAGTCAGTCTAGTGAAAGGTGTTTCTGAGTTTCAAAGGTTTTGGATTGTAGAGCCAAAGGGCCCCGGCTTCCTTGATTAGGCCTTATTTTGAGTTTATGGTCACTGTTGTTGCCCTTGTGAGTGGAGGTAAACGTGATGTCAGAGCTGAAACCCACTTTGGCATCATGTCATCCACCTCTTGATTTTGTAACCTGGTGCATGCAGCAGCCAGGTTTGAGACATGAGTGTACAAGTAGGTTAGTTTACCAACCTTTCAATAATATATAAGTCAATGTAGGAGCACGGCGATTCCCAGAGGAAGATTGCTGCATTAGCTGGAAAATATGAGACTTTCTATTAAAAAAAATACTGTAGATAGAAAAACCTCAGCAATCATTTCATTTCCTGTTTAAAATTCCTCTTATACCACTGCTGATGCCATGATTCTGCTGAGCTGAGACACCTATCATTTAGGAGAAGACTGCATAGAGTTCAACATGCCTCAAGTGTAAATGGGCTATGCTGACATTACAGTTCATGCAAGTAACGACCAACGGCTTTAGGTTCAAATCTACTCTGAAACTACAAACGTAACTGCTGAACAATGCACTGATTACCTGTTACCTGCTGCTGTTGTGCGGCTATGCTGCACAGCTGTAATTCCTCTCTGAAATAAGCTACGCACAGCAAAGTAAACCGAGGAAACGATTACAACGAGTGAGACGAGGAAAGATTCAGCTGCTCAGTTGCATAGTGTTTGTACAAGAGTCAAAATCTCATTCAACACATGCTTTGATGCACCGCTCCTGACTATCCCAGCTGTCATTAATAAACCAGCTAATGTAACACAACATTTCCCTTTTCCTATTTGACTCAGCAACAGTAGCTTATGTTTAATGCAGCGGAAAGAGATTAATAGGAACTGCTCCACATAGTATACATTCCTATGTTGACTTGCTAAATATGGAAGAAAGCCATGCATGTTAAACAGGTTTCTCATAAATGGAGCATTGTTTTAGCTAAATTGTTTTGACCATATAATTAGGCTTATGTATAAACACACACATATACACTTCAAACCAGATTACTTGTATAATAACAGAGAAAATAAAGCCTGTGCAGCGTAATCACAGAAAGGGAAAAAGAAGCGAGGATACAGAGTGAAGAAGGAAAGAAAAGAAAGTCAGGGAAATACTGGATATTGGAGGCGCAGGAGATCTCTCTCTGTGACTAATTCTCTACTGATCTCTTAGTCTCCCCCTCATTTAGAAAAGACCTGCTCACTCCCCCTCTTTCTCTCTCTCCCTGACACACACCCACACATGCACATACACACTCACAAAACACTGCATACACCCACTCCCAATTCCTCTTTTTCTCTTGCACACTTTGTCTTTCACACACACACAAACACACCACACACACAAAAAAAAAAAAAAACGGAATCGCCCGGAGTGCATGCAGCCCACACTGTTTCCTGTGTGTGGATAAACCTACACACACACACTCACACACAGTGAGATCTGAGACAGAGGGAAAAATTATATTTTGTCTTTTGATCCAAAGCCGTTTGATTTTCTCCGCCTCGCTTGCACAGCCACTTAGCAGCTGTACACTTGTGTAACCAGTCTGTGCCGTTTTGTACTTTCAGCGTTGGATTTCTTTTAGTGTGCTTTATGTTCTTAGAAGCCTTTTAGTTGTGAACATTTCTTAATGTCATGCAACCAAGCACTTGATTCCAGCATTAGACCCCTGCTTGAGGAAATTTTTTTTCCCCAGGGGTGCGCACAGACAACTGTCCATGCTGTACACAGAGTGATAACAGCGCTGAGCGTAAGATGACTTGCAGGGAGTAATTGGGCTCAAGGCCACATTCTGGTGAAAGCCTTATTTGTTTTTAAACTGTTTAGATTTCTTTTTGATACCATATAACTGAGCATTCCTGTTGTCAAAAGTCAACCTGTTAAAGGAATATTTTGTCCATGGTTGAGAAGTAGAAGGCTATTGTAGTGACCCCAACACTGATCTATGACTTATTCAAACATCGACAGTGACTGAACAACTGGGAAAAGCGGCGACATAAATTCCAAAGAATTATTATAACTTGTAGCATTTTTAAAAAAAAAAAATAGAACTGGGTCTCATTAATAATCTCTGGAGGGCCAAAGGACCCAGGTTTCAAAAACCACTGGCCTAACTACTCCAGCCCTAAACCCTCAAGGCTTTGACAGCCTCACTGCGTTGGCTTCTGTTTTAATAATCCCTGGAAGGCCATAGATTCTGAGTTTCAAAAAACTAATGGTGTAACTATTCAGGCCTCAAATCTTTTACACAGTGACTACACTGGCTTCTCTTTGAAGTGTGAGAAGGGTGTATAAAATTAAAGTGGGGTGGTGTGCCATAGGTGCAGAATGAATTCAAACATTACTATAATAAGACAAAGCAACATTTTCCTCTCACAAATATCAAATTTCTAACCAATTACAGTACTGTCCAAAATCTTAAGCCACTCATTTCTTTATAGTTTGCTAGAAAAATGGGAAATAAGGTCAGTGTTAAATGGCCCACCATTTCTTGGGTATTGAGTTTGAAATTCTAGCATCGTGACAAACCTACTATTAATATGATATTGTCATAGATTAGCCGAGTGTCACTTCCAGCCCCTGCTTAGGAAATGCTTCTTGGTTTCCCGCTAAAAAGGGAAACATGGAACATGTTGACCTGGTGTCAAGTTGCACTTTAAGCAGCACATGACGTGAAGGACAGTTTGGACTGAAATTAATTAGATTCAAGCAGTTTTAATGAAATATCAACTTAAATAATTGCACCAATGTGTTCACTATGATTAATTACATCTAAGATAGATTAAACCTAATTCTAGCATTGCTTTTTAATGATTTCAAACCAAGTGTGAGTGCAAAAATTGTTGTCAAATTGTGCACTTTGGGTCTGCTGTATCCACTTGAACCAGTATTGGAGTATGTTCCCATGGTCTTTACTCAAGACAATGGTCCACACATGTAAGGCCTTCCCTCAAATACACACCATTGGCCTCAAATGCTCAAATCTGAACTCTTCAAAATGCGTACATCTTCACTCAGATAAACTGCTGCTTGTTTCTTGTTTCCTGTGATCCAACTTAACCTCTCCTTCTTGCTCTGTTGCTTCTGTTTTCTCACAAATCTTTGCTCCTTTTCAAGGATTCTTATGTAATGAAAATGATACAGTAAGCTGAACATTAGAGAGTGGTCTTTGTGACTCCCACAGTCATTTCGTTGCAACAAAGAGAATTTGTGATGGCTTTTGATGTTGCAGACATGTCCTGTAACTGGGATATTAGGGCGCAAGCTGTGTTCTTTCAAGCGTTATTAGCCTACCATCCTCTATCTCTAGACTGTAGTAGCAGAAAGAGAGAGTAGGGGTAGAGGGGTTCCATCCATCCATTCTCTTACACTTATCCTGTTCAGGGTCGCGGGGGGGCTGGAGCCTATCCCAGCTGACATATAGGGCGAGAGGCAGGGTACACCCTGTACAGGTCGCCAGCCTGTCACAGGGCTAACACAGTGAAAAAAAACATTGTTTTTTGAAAATGGTTGGGACTTTTCAGGCAGAATGCAACATGATCCACTCTAACCACTAGGTGCAAAGTACAGTGCTGTGAAAAAGTATTCACCCCTGTAATGGTTTGTTTTTTGTCACACTTACATGTTTCACATCATCAAACAAATTTTAAAATTACACAAAGATAACCTGAGTAAATACAAAATACAGTTTTTCAAATGATGATTTCATTTATTGAGAAAAAAGCTATCCAAACCTTCTTGGCCCTAGGTGAAAAAGTAATTCCTTCCGTTCCCATAGCACCTGATTTTCAGTGAAGTAGGCTAAAAGATTTTTTTTAAAAAAACCCTCAAGAACAGATTAGAAGCAAAGTTTTTGACATCCGTCAGATTGTAAAGGGTCACAAAACCATTTCTACAGCTTTGGGATGCCAGAAAACCACATTGAGAGTCATTATCCACAAATGGAGAAAATTTGGAACAATGGTGAACATTCCCAGGAGTGGCAGCCTATCAAAATTACTCCAAGAGCGCATGATCCAGGAGGTCACAAATGAACCCAGAACAACATCTAAAGAACTGCAGGCCTCACTTGCCTCAGTTCAGGTTACTGTTCATGATTCAACAATATAAAGAGACTGAGCACAAGTGGCACCGTGGGAGAGCTCCCATGGATGCCACAAAGAACACACAGGCTCGTCTCACATTTGCCAAAAAGAACATCGTGATGATCCCCAAAACTTTTGAGAAAATATCCTGTGGACTGATGAGACAAAAGTTAAACTTTTTGGAAGGTTTGTGTCCCGTTACAGCTGACATAAAACTAACACTACACCATTAAAAAAAGAACATCACACCAGCAGTCAAACATGCTGAGGTAGTGTGATGGTCTGGGCTGCCGTAATTGACAGAACCATGAATTCTACCAGAAAGGCCCGAAGGGGAATGTCTGGCCATCAGTTCATGCCCTAAAGCTCACTTGGGTTATGCTGCAGGACAATGATCCAAAACACACCATCAAGTCCACCTCTGGATGCCCCCCCCCCCCCAAAAAAAAGAAAAGGTCAAAGTCTCAACCTAAATTCAATTGAGATGCTTTGGTATGACTTTAAACTGGCCATTCATGCTTGCAAAAACAATCCAATATGGCTGAATTAAAACAATTCTGCAATGAAGAGTGGGCCAAAATTCCTCCACATCGTTTAAAAACTGTATTTTTTTTAATTTACTTTGTTTAATATTAAAATGTGTTTGATAACATGAAACATGTAAGTGTGACAAAAAAAATTTTTTTAAAAAAAGCATCAGGAAGGGGGCAAATACTTTTTTATAGCACTATATACTTCATTAGCTCATTATCTCAATATAGAAGTGTTGCTTACACATATTCCCTACCTTCAGCAAGCTATTAAAATGAAGATATGACATGCCTGCTTGGATTGTCATGTTCACAACATGAGGGTGTTCTCTTTAAGTGTCATATAAGTTAAATTAATTTGAACTCTGGACATTGATATAGACTTGCTGAGTAGTGCAATTTGTGTGTTGCTGCATGACGCAACCCTTTGGAAATAAAAGATTTCAGCGTGCAGTGCTGTTTTCACATTGTGTCTGAAAGTCCCTTGTCTGCCTCATTGATCTTTTATTTGGCTTTTTGATTTTTACGAGTTAGACTCGATGACCCCAACCAATGGTTCTGAAATATCTGTACCCAAATTGTGCAGTGTAAATCCATGGCGCTGTCCATGGTGCCAAAGTAGCAAACTGATCTCTGATTGCACCTTTTTTTCCTCAGTCCTGTCTCCTCTTAGTTTTTATAATATTCTTGATATTATAATATTCTATAATGTTCTATAATATTCTATAATCATATAATATTAATTTAATATAATTAAAGAATTAAGAATTAATATAATTAAATGTATTTATATAGTGCCAAATCACACCAGTCACCTCATCTACTGCAGCTACTACACCACCACTACTGCAGCTCAAGGCATGTTACATTGTAAGGTAGACCCTACAATAATAGAGAAAAACCCAACAAACAACCCTATGAGCAAGCACTTGGCAACAGTAGGAAGGAAAAACTCCCTTTAAACAGGAAGAAACCTCCAGCAGAACCAGGCTCAGGGAGGGGCAGCCATCTGCCACTAACCGGTTAGGGCTGAGGGGAGAGACAGGACAAAAGACATGCTATGGAAGAGAGCCAGAGATTAATAATAACTAATGATTAAATGCAGAGTGGTGTATAAACACACAAAGAGGGAAAAGAGGTCAATGAAGAAGAAACACTCAGTGCATCATGGGAACGCCCCAGCAGTTTACGCCTATTGCAGAATAACTAAGGAAGGGTTCAGAATCACCTGATCCAGCCCTAACTATAAGCTTGATAAATAAGAAAAGTTTTAAGCTTAATCTTAAAAATAGAGAGTGTGTCTGTCTCCCAAATCCAAACTGGGAGCTGGTTCCACAGAAGAGGGGCCTGAAAGCTGAAGGCTCTGCCTCCCAT
>JAVDPK010002245.1:283091-300715 GCA_034780415.1 Cichlasoma orientale | reverse complement strand
CTGCCGATAGCTGACGTGTACTAGAGGCGCCCGCGTCAGTATACGGGGTCAAAAATCCCTCTTTTCGTGCAGTGCCTCCCACTTGTAAAGTGTTAGAAGTTCATTAACTCATTACAGCAGGTCACAAAATCCTCACCTCTTCACAGTTTCTGTGCTAAAATATTTATGTGGTAATAATCCTCAGCCAGTTGCTAATCTAAGCAACTGGCTGAGGATTTAAAAGAAGCTAATTGAGGCCCACAAAGCAGAGCATAACTATAAAAAGATATCAAAGAGTTTCCAGTTTTCAATTCCCACATTTTGAAAATAACATTTATAAATGGCAGTTAAAGGCAACTATGGGAGTTGAGCCAAGATCTGTAAAAGTCTTTTGCTACTTTTCAGGCAGAACGCCAAGCAAAGCTTCAGTGTGACTCCAGAGGATCTACTGGAAGGTTTATCAGACATGTGAATGTTGATGCATAGTTCTGCACTGCACTGATGCACAGCAGAGTCTATATTAGTCATCAAAGGCAGACTTTACCTGAAAATGCTTCACCAGTGTCGGCGTTTGAAGTCTGCAAAGCAACATCTGGACAAACCAAAGTCATTTTGGAAACAAGTGCTGTGGGCAGATAAAGCTGAAATTGAGCTTTTTTGCTACAACCACCATTTATTTATTTATTTATTTTGGGGGGGGGGGGCAGCATTTGATTAAAAGAACGTTTTTGCAACTGTGAAGCATGAAGTTGGAAATTTGAACGGTTAGTGAAAAGAAAGGATTGGATTGGATTCCACTGAATGCTAACAAATTCCAGATGCAAAAATCTCATGCAGTCAATTAAGAAAAATGAAACTGAAAAGAGGCTTTCGTATTTGGCCGAGGATCTAAACCTTAAGCAAACCTTAAAATCCACCATGAACTAAAAGAAAAACAGATTGAAAGCTTTTGAAGTGGCCCAGCAGTCCCAAAGTCCCCTAAGGTGATGCTTTTGTTGTGTTTTTCTATCTTGAGCAACACAACTGCACATTAGAGAAGTAAGCCCATTATGAAACAAAGGGGGTGGCGCAGTGGTTAGTACTGTTGCATCACAGCAAGAAGGTCTTGGGTTTGAATCCACCATTTGTGTGGAGTTTGCATGTTCTCCCTGCACCTGCGTGGGTTCTCTCTGGGTATTCCAGCTCCCTCCCACAGTCCAAAGACATGCAGTTAGTGGGGTTAGGTTAACTGGTGATTCTAAATTGCCCATATGTGTGAATGTGAGTGTGAATGGCTGTTTCTCTCTCTGTGTTAGCCCTGGGGGCCTGCTGGCAACCTCTCCAGGGTGTACCTTCCTCTCACCCTATTGCACCAGGGATAGGCTCCAGCACCCACGCGACCCTGAAGTGGATAGATGGATGGATGGATGGATGAATGAATGAATGGATAATAAAGACTGAGCTGGTATGCAAGCAAACAGAGAACCACTATAAAAATGTGAATAGATGAGTAGGCGATGGTTTGTACATCAGTATTTATCTCTTGTTTGTTAAAAAGAAATTCTACCCTTACACGCAGAAAAATGATGAGCAATGAATACAAAGTGTCCTAGACCCAAAATCATTCATCGTTAGTAAGTACAGCACTCTCACAGACACACAAACCATTTTCTGCACACAGTTCTCATGGGAAATCCTTAATGGAGAACATTTATGATCCAATGGAGACCACTTTTTCCTGAATTGATGTGCTGGATATGTGAGCCAAATGTAATGTCATTTTATCCTGTAGCTGATGTAGCAGTTAAAGTTGAGACTGTTCAACTGGTTTTAAAGCCCGGTCCCATACTCTCAGAAAATAAAGTTCTTTATTGTGCCTTTAGAGGTAAAACAGCTTGCTGATTATTGTGTACCTTAATGGAATGATACAAAAAAAGTGGCAGATTACATTAATCTATTTAATATAATCCACCAGAATCCACCAGACACAGGGAAAACAAGGGCTTCACGAAGGTCTGAATCCAGAACCTTCTTGCTGTGAGGCAGCTCTGGTCTTTGTGTGTTGGGGCAACGATTAATTCAGTTTCCTGCCTAAGTTCCAAAACTTATCAATAATCAGAGTCAAATGTTACTAAACCATGCTGTCAAATGAATGATGAGGAAAATAAGGAATTAATAGGGTTAATATCTGTGCTTGAATTGGGCTTTTATGTAACAGAAGTAGAAGTCTGATTGTAATCTACCTACATTTACTGTATACCCCTGCTTGTGGCCGGTAACATTTTAACAAATGTTAAACTAATAGTTTAAAAAGATTTCTGTTAAAAAACATTAATATATATTTAATAATACTTAATTTTGGTTTATAAATGTTAATAAATCTATAAACATTATCTGGATGGTACAACTGATGTTTATAAATCTGTGCATAAATCTTGGTTTAATAAACACTGTGTAGTGCATCTATAAGCATCATTTGGACTTTTTGAGCAGTGCCTGTGCGCCCTTACAGACAGAGTCATCAATAGTTTTATGACATAAATAGAAATAATAGCATTACTAATGATTACAAGCAGTAAAATAACTATTTATTAAGGTTTTAATCCTCCATCAATTTATCATATTATTACAATGGTATTCTAAAGAATTGGGCTTTATCGTTATTTAAAATCACTAATTTACTAATAGGCTCAGGTCAGAGGTCAACGCCTGCTGCTACTCATCAGTTATCCGTGACAGCAGCCGGGCAGAAACATACACTTGTGTCTCCAAAGTCTTCTGTCAATAAATAATCTGGCCTCACACAGTGGAGCAGTGATGTGTCAGCAGACATCGGTCAGAAGGGAACGATCTCAGTACCCCCCCCCCCCCAACCCACCCACCCACCCACCCAGAACATTGGCAATCCCAAATTTTATGTGATACAGGAAAGAAAGGACTTCCAGAGATGTTCAGAACAACATCAGACCTTTCAAAGGGGAAAAGATCCTTTATTTCCTTCTTATCTTTGCAGTTTTAATGGCAAAAAAATCCAGGACAACTAGTTAGGGTCAGTTTTTCTGCTGAAGACAATAAATGAATGAAAACTCTGGAACAAGCAAGTAAATAAGATTTGATGACTTTGTCAGCTACACTTTAAAGTGTGAGCAACTAATTTTTCCATTCCTAAACTGTGGAAAACAAAGTCTAAGCATTCTGCATTTCCCAAATATGGATTCACAGCAGATCTTGGAACATCTGCTGCAGGGTAGATCACAAAACAGCAAAAAAAAAAAAAAAAATCTTTTAATATGGGATTTGATAGCCTCCTATTAATCAGAATATTTTCTTAAACCAAATGCAATCACTGCTTGATTATTATTCCAGTTATGAATCTTTCAGAAACATTATGCACATTTTTGGTTTGTATTTTTTATTTAGTCATTCATTTTTTTTAATGGCTCTAACACAGAGACAGTTGCTCATAGTAAGACTTGGAAGCTGACCAGTGTACCCATGGTCTGACCTGCTGACCAGTGTGCCCAGATGCATTTGGGGTTAGAGGGCTTTTCTCCAGGGCACGTCAGTGGTGTTGTTCCCTTATCATATTAATATGCCAAGGATCGAGCCAGCAGTGGCAAAAGCCCGCTTTTCTAAGCTTAAGGCATTTACATCATAGCCAGCGTTTCAGCATTCAGCAGTTACATCTTTGTAACTAAACATCAAGAAGTTCAGTAGAGGAAAATATCTTCAGGGCAAAAAGGTTGAGAATCCCTGCAGTTGAACATCATATATAACACGGTGTAATCATAGAGCAGGTTATTTTTTTCAATTTTGGGCTTCACCTCATATCAGACCAAGGTTGGCTGAATCTCTTCTATTGAAGAGGTGAAATAAAGCAGTGCTACAGACTGAGGTTTCAACAATCTTATGAATCTATTGCAAGCCGCTGTCACAGGCGTCAGAAACAACAACAAAAAAAAAGGGACACTGAAGCAAGGAGGCCTTCAGGAGGCCTTTTGGAGACAGGTGACCTCACCAAGCACCACCTAGCAAGCGTTAAATAAACTATATAATCTGCAGTTAAAATAAAAGTTTCCCAGACTTAGTGTGTTTGATTAAAAGGTTTCTTTAAAGTGCCAGTAGCCTTTCCTTGGTGATATAAAAATACTCATTGTGTGTGACTAATGCCACAGACAAAAGCTCTCACAGGTTAGTCTAGACTCTAAAAGGAACATGCCCTTAGCAACTGTCACTTCTAGAAGGAAGCTGTTGTTAACCAAAGTGTCCTCATTAAGTATTCTTGGGGTTGGCCAAAGAGGGTGCTAATGGGAAAGCAGCTTTGAAAAGTAAGCAGTTGGGTATACAGTAGTGGGGTATGTATGATGTATGTAGACTGTAAGTTTCTTCCCATGCACTGTCCTCCGTGGCATCATTGTGATAACAGCCAGAGGACACATTATACAAAATGTTTCAACTGGGTAAACGCAGTTAGGTTTTCCTTGTTGTCTTACCAAACGTTTATTTTTCTTTCTTTTTTTTTTTCTTTTTTTTTTTTTGCACATTCTTGATTTATTCAGTTTGGGTTTTCTGTCACATTGCGGGACGGTCATCAAAAACTAGGGCAGCCCAGAACTTTCGGTGTTTAGGGAATCAAATGCGTTTTGTGGCTGCTGCCAGTCGCTCCAAGTTTGAATATGTGTTTTGTGGAAATCACGAGTTTTGACATTGTACGTGATATAAGAAGCTGAAAGCTCTGGATACTGAAGTGAAAAAGGAAAATGATGCACTGTGCAGTTAGTCACTTAAAATATATATATATGTATATCACAGGCTTCAGTGCAGCTGAACACAAGTTCACCTGAAGTTCTTTTACCTCTGACTCTGTCTGCAGTTCTGTGTTCTCATAGCCCACGACTTTCCACCCACCATTTCACCCAATTTGGCTTTTTAAAAGCTTCATATTCTCCATGAAAAGAGCCTAAATGAGAAAGGCAATTAGATTTTTTTTTTTTTTTTTTTTTTGATGAACGTTTCAATATTTGTACAGTCACATGTAGGAAACCAGAACCTTTTTTATTTTAATTCAAGCGGTGAAATCAGAGGTTAAGGAAGTGGGGGTGAGAAAGAGGCACGAGGTCTGCAGCGAGACAAAGAGATGGACTTATTTGGGCTTGCTGAAAACTTAAGCTGAAGTCATTCCTCCTCTACGTGGGTCCCTTCTAGGTAATAAAAAGTAGTGACAGATATACTGAGCTACTCTCTCTCTCCTTTTACTCTTTTCTTAATTTACTATTTCCCTCAGTCAGTCTGCCTCTTCTACCTGCCTACACCCTCTCCTCCTTTCTCCACTCCCTCCATCACCTTCTTCCCTTGGTCCCTCTGCTCCCTCCCTCACTCCCCAAATCTCCATCCATCCATCCATCCCTTCCTGCTTCCCTGCCTCCCTCTCATCTCTCTTTATCCCTCTCAAAGGGAAATATCATAGAGAATTTGGCAGGTACTCCAAAGATAGAGAGTGGGCCGAGAGAGAAAGAGAGAGAAACACAGAGCAGAAGAGAGCGAGAGAGCATTAGAGCAAAAAAGAGAGGTAAGGAGAGGAGGAGAGGCAGAACAAAAACCCTCTCACATCTAATTTTCGGATGGAGGTTTCTGTTTGCTGTGAATAATTTATCACCGCCGCTCTCTTCGGCATGTTCTGCATCTGATAGACATGTTTATTTAATGCTGATGTCCATTAAATATGTAAAGAAAAAAAGAACACACTGGTTGTTGAAAATTTGTGGAGATAAATTATCACTGTTGAGAATACATAACTCCTCCTGCCACATTTGTTTGCAGGCAGACAAAAAAAAAAAAAAACATCACAATATCAGTGCTGCACTTCACTGGTGCCTGCAGGGAGCGCTCCACGGGGAGTTCAAAGGTCATGGATGGCAGCGCTGCAGCCTGTGGGGGTTATTTGACTTGCTGAAGGAAACACAAGTGAGAGGAGACTGATCTCAGTTCCTTTGATTAAAAAAATGCATTTGTAAGCAGCATATTAGCTTAAAGCCAAATACAATGGTGGCTTGTATCAAAAGGGTAAGGGGCTTCTATAATTGTGGATATCTGAACTGCTTCCAGCTGCAGTCAGTGGCTGCAGTTTGGTGCCCCCTGTTGAAAAGCTCCTTTCACTGGCCTTTATTCCTATAATGGCTGTTATCACCAGGGCCACAGAGGTAAAATATGTGAAGTGTGGCAAAAATACTTTTATAATAAGAAGAAGTGTGTTCAGCTTTTTAGCAACTTACCAGGTGCATGGTCATGGTAAATAGAAAAACACACAGGATGCCACAATGCCAGTTCAGTTTCAGTGGGGTGGCTGTGACTCAGGAGGTAGAGCAGGTCATCTAGTAATTGGAAGGTTCGTGGTTTGATCCCTGGCTGCTCCAGTCTGCATGCCTTGCCTTGGGCAAGACACTGACCCCTGAGTTGCTCCCGATGCGTTCATCGGAGTGCAAGCGTTAGATAGAAAGCGCTTCGCTGTAGAATGTGTTTGTATGAATGTGTGTGTGAATGAGACATGCTTTATGAAGCACTTTGAGTGCTCATGTAGATTAATAAAGGCCAGTTCATTTACCATTCGATTCAGGTTTATTTATTTAGCGCCAAATCACAGCAACAGTCTCCTCAAAGCCACTCACTGATAAGGAGTCTCCACGTCCCATATTAAATCATCCATCCATCCATCCATTTTCTTCCCCTTATCCATTTCAGGGTTTCAGGGGGGCTAGAGCCTATCCCAGATGTCACAGAGGTCACCAATCCATCACAGGGTAACACAGAGACACAGACAGCCATTCATCCTTACACGCACACCTACAGCCAATTCAGAAATACCAGTTAACATAATGTGTATCTTTGTAATGTGGGAGGAGCTGCAATACATGGAGATAACCCACACACATCATCACGCCACCCAGTATAAACAGAAGAGTGCAAAATCAGCTGAGGTTTAAACACCAGTGGGTAAAGAGAATATGCATCCATGACTGACCCAGAATGTGGACTTTGGATATTTGGTGGGTTAAGGGTTATTGGCCCCTGTATAGCTGTAGCAGGAGGTTGGTGTATACTGCTGATAATCTGTCAAAGTCATTCCTGGTGGATGCTAAACTCTGACAGGGCTGCCATTTGTCACTATGTTCAGTACTTTTATGGGCACAAATGTCAGTAATCCATGTAATAGTTTCAGTAAAATCTACAAAAGCAACCTCATTTTATCCCTTGAGGTAAAATGTTGTTTATCTAAGTGTCAAACCTTATAAATATATAAGCCTTGTAAAAAGAACTGTAACACGATCAGTTTTACACCCGCTTCACTTTGAGCATCGATATCGCAGAATGTGAACTGCACCAACGGAATGTCTGTGGCAGAGTAAGAGAAACTGGGACTAACTGGGGATAATTCACCGGAGAAACCGTCAGAGTGCATTTTGGGTAAACGTAAGGGTCGTATCACCATGTGGGGCAGGTGGTTGTGTGATAGGTCTCCGTTTTAGACTAGCTTCACCTTCTAGTTGTCATTCCTTCTGTGAAATAATTGATGCAGATTACGCTGATGCTCAAAGATTTGGCTTTAGATTGTGACCTTTGGAGTGGGTGTAAAATGGTTGCAGTCTGTAAGTAAGGCAGGTTCCAAATTTGTATTTTGAAATTTGTTGGATTCACGGAAAACTATGAGTTACACTTTAACAGTTTTTCTCCCTTCTCAGAATTGTTTGTCTTTCTTGCATCTTCAGCGTCTATCAGCATCGGCCACTTTCTTTTGTTTTGATGTATTAGGACCTTGTTACTTTCTCAGTGCTCTCCTGTGTATTATCCTCATTACTTTCTGTTCATTCAATGGAAATGCAAAAAAAAAAAAAGCTTCTTTAAGAAAATCACAGCAGGCTTGCGCTTCCTCTTTGAAGCTTGATTCACTTGTCTACTTCCTGATAGCCAGACTCTTTCCTGCGTGTGTAAACACTCAGCAATCCTATTAAGACAGGCCTGTCAATCACTGCTTCAAATGTAAAAGTGACTGGAATTATATTCATTTCAAAGTTTATTCAATCAAACTGGGAAAACTTTTCGAATTGCAGGTGACTGGTTGTATATGTAAATGATAGAAAAGCAATGCTCCGCTTCCCTTTTTTCATAAAAATGTATTCTTGTTACACAAAATTGAGGCGCAAGTATTCCATTTGTTTTGAAGCTGTGAAAGGTTTGATGCATCTGTAATGTACGCTGCACAAAATTCATCTGTTAAAGTGTCTCAAAGTGAAAATCATAAACAATATCACAAAAATGGAAAAGCTGCATTGGCATAATCTAACAAGTGCACTAAGTAGCTTCTTTTTTCTTTTTTTTTAGCTTGGTTTTAATACAAAATAATGATGTTTTCTCTAAAGTAATCAAACTCTGTGCAGCCTTGAGAAACACTGAAATTCACATTAAGCTGTCACATGCTGTGCTCACATGAATGCTTTAGGATATTTGAGAATGAATAAATGTCTCCATTTCACTAAGCCTGCAACACAAATTCAACAGTTTCAGTAGCTGTGTTTTCTCCAAAGTGGCTGTACTCCAATAACAAAAATTGTATTCAGCTCATCATTTCACTTCTGATGAAAATGGAACTGTTTTTCCATAAACAAGTGATTTTCAACCTGAGGTTCGGAGCCCCCACACAAGGGGTCAAAGGATGAAATGAGTATCATATGAAACATGTGCTTCCAATTTTAGAATTCTCTGCAAAATACCCTTTGACTCCTCAGGCTGCAGTTCAGCAAGCTACAGTAAGGGCTCGTGAGGTCCTTGCATTGTTCAAGGGTCAAAGGTAAAACAATAAGCAGCTTCTCAAATCCACCTTCATTCAAGATGGTTTTTTTTAGAGGAAGTCAGTAGGAACTGAACAACTGATGTAACGAGAGATCTGCTTTTGACCTTCTCAGTCCTCTACATGGTTTAATGGAACTGTCAGATTTAACTTCTGTATTTTGGGAGTTTTGACTAGTTCATGGAGGCCTGAAAAAAGTTATGGGGAGGGGGGGGCATATATGAAGCTCTGTGAATATTTGATACAATTCAATTTTATTTATATAGCGCCAAATCACAACAAACAGTTGCCTCAAGGTGCTTAAAAATGTCTGTGCAAAGGGTTTTATTTGGGGTTTGTCACTTTTAGGCTTCTATCTACAAAACAGGGTAATTATTATGAGGTTTTAAATTACATCACCAGGGTTATTTTCTCCCAAGAGAGCATTATATAGCTGTTTTCATAGCCTCAGTAGAACTTTTTTAGGAATAAACTTCTATTAGATAGGTATAAAGAATGGATTATCTATTTAATCTAGTCCAGTTAGAGACGATATGCACCAGTTCTCCTTTACATACATAAGAGTTAGACAATGTAATGTTTTCACTATTCACTGATATTATGCCCAAGGCCAGCTGTGCCATTCCCATTACATCATAATCTCGAACATATTCTCCTGAACTCCATGTAAATTTCTTCAGAATTGTCACAAATGTTTACTTGGATTCAAAGATGAGCTGATTATAAAAGTCAGGGTCACTGTGACCTGCTGTTCGCCTCATTATTCGGAGTCTGATATCTCAAGAATGGCAGAGAAAATTAAAAAGAAAATCTAACTTGTGCACCCAATTCTTGTCATTAAAGATGTTTGCTGTAATTCCACCCTGGAAAAAGGGCAACTCAAAGAAATCATTAAAAAAAACTAATTATCATGACATTCATGCCCATGATGAGTGTATGTAAACTTCTCCCACACAGCTATATGTTCAATTGGAGTCAAAGATGAACTGATTAGAATTTAGTAGTCTAAGGTCACTGTGACATCAAAAAATGTGTTTTTGGCAATAACTCCAACATTTAATATAAATATATAATAAACACTATAATGTACAGGGACAGAAATGAAGATTTTGGCAATATTTACATAAAGAAGTGTAAAGTATAACAAGTCTGGTTGATGTTGACATGCAACCATAAGGCAGTATTTCCAGCTCCATTATGGCTTTCAAGATATCTGCTTGTACTGTACTTAACTGAAAGCAAAAATCAAACTTAAAACAAAACAAGCAAAAAAATAATAATTCAGAAATCCATACCCGATAGAAATGGGTCTGTTTTTTCCTTCAAATTGATCTTCTCATGTGCCTCCAGACCATTTTCAGCTGCTCTTTCTGCACCTTTTTGCACATCTATCCACATTTTTAATATGGACTTTAAAGTTCCACACATCAGCTTGTCTTTCAAGCTGCCTCGTGTCAAACATCATCAATGGGGGCTCTGGCCATGACCCAGAGACCATACAGCAGTTTACACAGGAATGCTTCACACGTTATAAAACACGAATGCAGCCAGGAGCATGTTGTTATTTTTTGCTACATTCACTGTATCATGTACCATGAATTTGTCTCAGCAGGGCGGGGCTGTCAACACAGAGTTGTACTGGAAATACCTGAAGAGTCTGAGGAGAACTTTCATGGCAGAAACAAATTGAACTGTGGTTTCT
Organism: Cichlasoma orientale; assembly: GCA_034780415.1. NCBI lineage: Eukaryota > Metazoa > Chordata > Actinopteri > Cichliformes > Cichlidae > Cichlasoma > Cichlasoma orientale. The sequence continues at coordinate 290,213 of JAVDPK010002245.1, read as the reverse complement.
GATAGTGTGAAAATGTATCTTCATTTAACACCCTTCCCTACTAACCAGATTTGGCCATAACTCCAGAATTTATATGCTAATTATAACAAAATTTATAACAGGTGGACATGAAAGTTATCCAGTCACTCGAAGGTCATGTCTGGATAGACCTGACTGGTTAGCGGGGTTACATCACCATGAGTTGTTAATTCTGGTCTGAATTACTTACTTAGGACAAGTATACAGAGTATGCAGAGCGTTTAAAGAGCTGTTTACTCTGTAAATATGCTGTGTGAGAAAACTGGCTTCATGTCAATATACAGCTACAGACCGGATCCCCGAGGAGATGACCATCGTAAATCTTGATCATTTTAGACATCATCAGTCTTGTGTTTGATAGTTTTCTCTAATGATGATTTTATGATTATTGTCATTGCTTTCAATAATGTTATAGTGGTCGTCTTTGAGTTGTTCTTTTTATCTGGTGTCCTTGTTGTTTGTGTACTGTATATGGCTTTGTGATATCCTGTACCAAAGGACCAGTTAACAGAGAAAATGAGAAACATCCATCACACTGACGCACGCACCCACGTACGCGCGCATACACACACACACAATGCGAAAACAAGCACTGGCTTAAAAGTTTGTGAACATGTGGATCACAATCATAAACAACCTTACTATGAAGCAGTTGAACAATGACTTGACTGTGTCTGCTCACAAAGAGATTTCCAGCTGTGGTGTTCTGTACAAATCTGTGTAATTTTCATGCACAAGTGATACAAAGTGAGTATGTGTGTGAATGTTTGTCTCCATCCTTACCATAAATTACTGAGTGCTGTAAACATCTCAGTGTGTGTGTGTGTGTGTGTGTGTGTGTGTGTGTGTGTGTGTGTGTGTGTGTGTGTGTGTGTGTGTGTGTGTGTGATCACGTGTTTTGTGCACGGCTGCGCTCTTGGCATGGCATGCCGAGCGCTGTAAGCCCATTTCCCAAAGCAGGATTTGATATACAAAACGCCATCCAAACACTTCCTGGAGCTCATCCAATGAAATGGTCCAGCAGCATAGAAACTGTCCTCTATTGGCTATAAAGCAGGAAGAACTAGTTTATCAGGAGAGACTGACTTGTGACAGCTTTATTGTCCAAAGCATCCCTGGATGGTAGGATTATAGAGGACATGAGAAGGGAGCGAAGAGAGTCAGAAAGTAGAGACAAAGAGAAAAGAGAGACTCTGAGAGGCTAAAGTCCAGATTATAATCATGCATGTTTATCATGATTGACAAGCTGAGTATTTTGTAAGTCACATCGGTAAAGGATTTTGGATAGTGAATCCATCATCTATGTAATATACAACCCCAATTCCACAAATATTCAGATGCTGTGTAAAATGTAAAAAAAAGAAAGAATGCAATCATTTACAAATCTCATAAACTCATATTTTATTCACAATAGAAAACATATTAAATGTTTAAACTGAGAAAATGTTTCATTAAAAATATTGGATCATTTTGAATTTGATGGCAACAACATGTCTCAAAAAAGGGACAGGGCCAATAATGCAGTATGCAGTTTAGTATTGTCTTGCTAAAATGTGCGAGGTCTTTGCTGAAAACAATCATCTGGATGGGAGCACATGTTGCTCTAAAACCTGTATATACCTTTCAGCACTGATGTCGCCTTTCCAGATGTGCTAATATGGCTTCTTCTTTGCATGATTTAATCTGCGTTTGTGGATGGCATAGCAAACTGTGTTCATAGACATGACATCTGGAAGTGTTCCTGAGCCCGTGCAGTGATTTCCATGACACAATCGTGCCTGTTTTAAACGCAGTGCCGCCCGCCTGAGGGCCCGAAGATCACGATCATCCAATATTGATGTTTCTGCCTTGTGCACAGAGATTTCACCAGATTCTCTAAATCTATTGATGATCTTATGTACTGCAGATGATGAGATCTTCAGACTCTTCACAATTTTATGTTGAGGAACATTATTCTGAAATTGTTCCACAATTTGTAGATACAGTTTTTGCAGATTAGTGAACCTCTGCCTATCTTTACTTCTGAGAAACTCTGCCTCTTCAAGATGCTCCTTTTATACCGAATCATGTTACTATCTTGTTGTCAATTAACCTAATTAGTTGCAAAACGTTCCTCCAGCTGTTCTTTGTAGTACTACTTACTTTTCCAGCCTTTTGTTCTCCCGTCCCAACTATTCTGAGATGTGTTGCTGCCACCAAATTCAAAATGAGCTAATATTTTTCATGTAACAACCATTTCAAGATTCCCCATAAAACCTGGCTAATCATTATAAAAGACAGAATGAAGGCAAATATGGCAAAAAGTAAGCTCCCGTATGGAAGACAGATATTGCAGAGAAGTCAATAATTGTATTGCACATATAAGAAGGACATGTAAGTTTGCTCTAATCTAACCCTGTTTGCTTACCTCAAATACTTTTTGAAATTTTTTTATTTTATATTATTTACTTTTTATGGGAGAAGGCATTTGGTACGAGGACTAACAGACATGTTTGGTGAAGGTAACACCTACTGTAGGTAATATCCCATACATAAGAAGCAGCACAACACTGCTAACATTGGGTTTAACTCCTAGTCTCCACTCTCCATTCCATTCCTTTCATATTTGCTATACATTTTTTATATTAATGGCAGTAAAACCTTCAGATGTTTTTAGATGTCAAATATGGTTCGTTCTACATCCTTATTGACACCAGTTTGAAAAGTGGAAAAGACCTGGTCTTGTATTTTTGTGGAGGGGCCAATAGCTTTGGGGGTGTTGTGCTAAGACCACGTGTGGCTCGATGAATATTTTAACAGTGAATTTATGAAGTTGCTGCACCTTCACAGGCCTCTGCCTTTTATTGGAGTCACTGATAGACTACTCTTTTATATGTATGGTGTTTATATAGTGTCTGGAGTGACTGTGAGTGCCTTTCACCAAATGATCTGCAGCTGCATAATTATGATCAGCACAATCCAATAATTTACTCAAGTGGAAACAAAAGCTTTAGTGAGATCGTGGGAAGATGTGACTATTGATAGCCCCTGCATTCAGAAATTTCAGCTCAGTAGGATGGCTAATAAGATGCAACAGATGTCACAGTAAAAATATAATTTATTCCTGTTTTTATTCATTTCAACAGTTTGCAGGAAAAAGCTCAGTTGGACATTAAATAGCATCTGTTTGGCAAAAAAAAGCATAAAACATTTCACACAAGACTTATATACAGTACATGTGCACCCTGGATCCTGGAATTACATTAGCACGAGTCAAGCATATTTTAACTAGGCAATAGAGCTTAACTAATACACTGTCTGCACCTTGCTCTGGCTGAAAGAATGAAACAAACACGGGACAATTTACAGCCACAACACGCATTACAGCCTCTAATCAAATCTCTCCTTCCTCCTCCCTAAATATGAGGAAAATACAAAATTGATTGAAAATAACACGCGGGCAGCAAAATAAATACACCACGCTGCACGGATCTATATGTGTATGATGTCTAACATCATTCTGAGCTCTTCATACAGTAACTGATCTGGCAGTGTGCAGCCTGCTAATGCTTGTTTGTCTGGAACTCAGTCCAGGGGACAGCTGGGAGTTCACATCTGTCAATAAAACCACTCCAATTATGGCTGCAGTGCACTCAGCCATTTCTTATGTTTGCATCCTGTCTTGGGTGTTTATCCAAAACCGCATCGACTGTTTGTTTTTGTTTTGTTTGCGCTTTTGTTGTTGTTTGGTTTCATTTGTTTTTCTACATTCAGCTTCAAACTGAGGAATGTTTCCTTGAATGCGTTCGGTGAGGTGTACATATACAATGCCATCTCATTAGTTACACCTTGCTAGCGCCAGGTGTGACCCCCTTTTTGCCTTCAGAACTGCTTTAATTCTTCATGGCACAAATTCAACAAGGTGCTGAAAACATGAAACAGGGCACATTATCCTGCTGGAAGGAAACATCAGAAGATGGGTAGACTGCGGTCATAAAGGACTTGGTCAGCATTTAAATGCCACACGTAGGCTGCGATACTGAACCAGTGTTTATTTGGTACTAAGGGGCCCAACGTGTGGCAAAGAAATCTCCCCCACACCTTTACATCACCACTACCAGCCTGAACTATTGATACAAGGCAGTATGGATCTTTCATGTTTCATGTTTACAAATTCTGACCCTACCATCCGAATGTCGCAGCAGAAATCAAGACTTACCAGACCAGACATCATTTTTGCAATCTTCTGTTGTCCAGTGTTGCTAATCTCATGTGAACTGTAGCCTCACTTTCCTGTTCTTAGCTGACAGGAGTGGCACTTGGTGTGGTCTTCTGCTATTGAAGCAAACTGCTTCAAGGTTCAGTGTGTTGCATGTTCAGAGTTGCTCTTCTGCGTACCGTGGTTTAATGAATTATTGTTGAATTACTGTTACTGTTAAGTTACTGTTGCCTTTCTATCAAATCAAAGCAAAAAGGCATCCTTCTCTGACCTTTGACATCAGAAAGACATTTTTACCCAAAGAGCTTCCACTTACTGCGTATTTTCTCTTTTTATGACCTTTCTCTCGAACTCTAGAGATGGCTGTGTGGGAAAATCCCAGTAGATCAGTTGTTTCTGAAATACTCAGACCAGCCTGTCTGACACCAACAAACACACCACAATCAAAGTCACTTAATTTGTTCTTCTTCCTCATTCTGATGCTCAGCTTGAACCAAGTTGTCTTGATCAAGTCTACATGTCTAAACACACTGGCTTCCTGTCTTTTATTGGCTGATGAGATGAGATAGTACAAGCAGCTGGACAGGTGCACCTAATGAAGTGTATATTACTACTGCACCATTCAAAATGAAATATCTTTTGGCTCACCTGTTACCCTGGTCAAAAATGATCTCAAAGAACAGGAGAAGGTCCTCAAAATGAGACCACCGTGACAACATGTGAGGCCTCACTGATGCTGTGTATGCATATGTTGTTCGCTTTTCTAAGCAGCTGGCATTGCACTGCTAAGAAAATAAAGGTAAGGAGTAAAAGGGGACTGTTTGGTGACTGTGGGTTCAGGATAAGCTGCTTCTCTGCCCCACGAGGAAGCTTGTTTATAGTATCTGTGAGCTGGCCTTGAAGGTATTCGTGTTTGCTAACATTCTGTTGTGCATTGTTTTACTACTACTGCTATTACTATTACCAAATAGGAACATAAAATATAAAACTATAAGAACAGGGTAGATTGGAGAGTAGGAAGATAAATGAACCACTGTAAAAGAAGAATTGATATTGCCACACTGGTCTCTAAATCACAAGTAATGTGCCTGCTCACAGTTAAGCATTTGCTTAAATGCTACAAAAGAAAATTTAAAGGGCCTGTTATGCTCCCTCTCAACACCATTTCTTTATTTTAATAGAGCAGCTTTGATTTACAGTTCAAATTAATTGTTATTAATCTTATACTGAGCATTGATGCAGGCCCTCAGTTCATCCACTGTCTACAAAGGCGTGTTTAAGCTCCACTCCCTTTAAAGCTAACCTTCTTTTGAATCAAATTTCTTCTGATTGGCTGGCCCTCACAAACAAAAATACTGATGAGGAGGTGGGTGGGGCTGTTTTATGCTTACAGCTAGATTTGTGTGCCTGAGATGACCATATGAAGGATATACCCTCTCTATGATGAGCCAAGAATTTATATTCCAAGAGCAGACAAAAAAAGTGCCCCAAACTGAAAATATCGAGCAGTCTGAAGCCTGAGCTTTTGACCCAGGCCGTGTTTAGTATAAACATCCACGACTGTAACAGTATGTATTTGACAAAAAATAAGGAAAAGTACAAGAGGTCCACTTCAGCTGTTTGGGGTTATTTAATAATCCTATAAGTGTAAAGCCCTCAGGCCTTTCTGGGGATCAGAATAAAACAGTACACACTCTACAGTTAAGACACCAAATCTTATCAGCTCACTCAGGCAGACAGATGATCACGCAAAGAGCACCTGAGGAAAAGGGTTTTCTGAAACTGCACAGTGTGTAGCATCGAGCACATAATGTGCCTCTGACTACTACAATGCATTACTAAGAAATAAAAAAAAATAACACACACTGTGTTGTAGACAGGAGAGTTCAATGAGGATCAAGACAGGAACAAAAACCCTGCGGATGCACATGTGAGGGAGGGAATGGAGAAGAAACACTGTGGGGACAGATAATACAAAGAACACTGTGGCAGAGGGGGCTGGAGCCCAGTTGTGCCTGGATGTTACATTGTGCACACTATAGATCTGGCTTCAAACAATTGCCTGCAGGTGAAAAGCAAAGCAAGAAAGGAAAACAGTGCTTAATTTTCATTGGATATACATGGAAAATAAGGTTTAGAACTTATATGAAATTTGGAACATATTTGGTTTTGCTGACCTTTCTTTCTGTATTAAATAACTAACCACATATGCTATTATTTAACCTTTCATACTATAGTGTTTATATGTTATACCTAAGGGCCTTCAACTTCTAGTCAATGGGTTGCTGTACAAAAGCACTCGAAATATGTGGCTCAAGGGTCCACAGCAGTTATGATAGGAAATCCACTTCCATTCCTCTTTCCTCCCACATTTTCCTATCAGGTCTGCCATTCAAACCTTCAGGTCACATGCCTACTCATGTCAAGACTCCAGCTGCCTCAATCTGCTGTTCATGCATTTAAAAGCAGCAGTCAGAAGATGTATTTTTTTCCACAGATGTCTGTGATGTGTAAATGCAGCACTAGCCTCTGAGGTAATCACTGGTTTTCTGCTAAGGAGCACACCTACACAAATTGTTGCATCATGATGCATTGCTATTATTCTTTGAGCGGTTTGTATCTTATATGTGACACAGAGACACTGCACAGTAGGGGCAAAGCTGCTAATATCTCCCATCTAAGACTGTGCACATCCAAAGGTTAAATGGCAGCACCTATGTACTGACTCCTGCACAATATGCTATGGGCCAGTGTTTGGCAACAAGAGAAAATTGAAAGACATTAATAGTTACATCCTGCTGTGAACTCCTAGCACAGTGATATTGGCCTCAGGCTTTTGTGTGTGTGTGTGTGTGTGTGTGTGTGTGTGTGTGTGTGTGTGTGTGTGTGTGTGTGTGTGTGTGTGT
>JAVDPK010002245.1:264693-275065 GCA_034780415.1 Cichlasoma orientale | reverse complement strand
GTGGCACTTCAGCGAGCGGACGTGGAGTGTGCCTTCCGTCTTATCCTGAAGGTTGCTGGGCTTTCTCTCTCTGCTAGTGGATTACACCAAAAGAGCTGTAGTCAGTGTGTCTGTTCCTGTTGTTTAAATGATTTCGAACCTATCAAAAGTAATTGTGGAGAAATTTTAGCCCATTTTCTTTACGAGCTTGCTTCACTTCTTTGAAGTTTGCAGACATTTATTTATATCTCTCTTAATGTCCCGCCACATCATTTCAATTATGTTGAGGTCTGGACTTTGACTGAGCCTTTGCAACATGCTGCAGCATCCTTTTTTTAGACCTTTCACACTAAAATATTTCAAAATTTTCTAGGTGACATTCAAAAGAAATCTTCTTATGGCTTTGGAGATGCCTTAATTTGTCCTCTAGCATCACAGGGAATGTTAAGGAAATAAAATCTGACCTTAACTTTTTTCTTTTTCTTTCTTTTTTTTTTTTTCTTTATCATTAGGTGTAACATTCACCAGTTTCTTAACTTGATGAACAGTGTAACTATGTAACTATCACACCTGCTAAACACATAATGAATGATGTTTTACTTTGAAGGCTGTCGAGCTAACAGTAGCTTTGCTTAGCCATGGCAAACTGGCAGTTCCTTGCAGGTCACTGGCTGTAACGTCTCTACGCTGTCTGGTTTTCTCTATACCAATAAGACATTTTTGTATGCCATGTGATGCATTTTCTCACATCCTACAACAGGAGTTATTTAAAGCTCAGAATATTTGGGGATTATTTTTCTACCAACAGTCTTTTCCTGACGAACCTGCTAAACCGTTCTGTTCGTCAGTTTCTGTTTAGAGGAGTGTTAAACTGCCTGAATTTCACAGCAGACATTAGTGGGGGACAGAGTGTAACAAATGTTTTAATAATGGAAAAACACATTTGCTTTGCTCATTATGAAAAGAGCGATACACTGTGGAGCCCTAAAGTCAAAAACTGGATTTTTTTGTTTGTTTAATTTATTTATTTTTAATCCAGTTCTGTGGTCCCTTGTTGATGTTACAAAGCAGCACTGGCAAATAGATATTTCCCACAAACTGATGGTTAAAAATCCCTTAATAAAAATAAACAGGATGAATCCAACAGTGATGAGTGCCCCCGGCTCCCAAATGGCAAACAAGGCATATTTTATTAGGTTGGTAAGTCAATATACCGATTATCACAACCGCACACTACAACAACAACAACACACACCTTCACATAACAGTGAAAGGCGGGCCAAGCTCTAAAATTTTATGTCCAGTGTTTAATGTCTTGTGTCTGTGGCCTCTGCTTTTTTATTGTATGTGTGTGTGTTTGTCTAGTTGGTTGTGCATTAGTCAATAAGAGCAAGTGTGTGTTTGTGAAGCTGAGGCTTTGTTTAATGTCACTGTCTGTGCTGTAAATTGACCAACACCCAGAGATCCCCCCTTCCTCTCCAGGCTTTCTTGACTAATTAAAAATACTCTGCATTGGAGAATGGATTACTGAAAAGGGCACACAAACACACAAACACACACACATTTTAGCACTTTCAGTCATGGCATCTATGCGCGCTGGCACTGAAACTTTCACACTGCGTCTTTGCACCAGACAAGTAAAATGCTGTTGGTGATGTTAAGGTAAAGTGCTGCTGGAGCTTGAATGTAGACTTGAATGTTAGCATGAGCACATTGTGTGTGCGTGTGTGTTTTTAGGGTTAGTGTGTGATAAGCATAGATTGGGAGACGGGAGAAAGAACGACAATATGATTGTGTTGGTGAGAGAAACTGTGTGTGTGTGTGTGTGTGTGTGCGTGTGTGTGTGTGTGTGTGTGTGTGTGTGTGTGTGTGTGTGTGTGTGTGTGTGTGTGTGTGTTCCTGTCAATTGACATTCAGAGGGTTCCCTCCCTCCTTCAGTCGGCCATTTGGACCAATAAATCTCTACATATCCTCAGAGTGGAATGCTTTATTGAATGCCGGCTGTACCGCCAAAGGAAAACATCGGAAAGCGAGAAGGAGACCCAAATCTGAGTTGATAAAGGCTACAGCTAAGTGGTGGAGAGAGTACTGCAGACAAGCTTTTCTCAAAATACTGGTCAATATCCTGGAATGGTCTGCAGGGTTATTTCATGGGGAGGCTCAACATGATGAGAGCACCACTGCTGTGATTTAATGAGTCAGGGGGAAAGAGTCCTTTTTATCATTGGCCTCTCTGTTGAGCTATTGTGCTCCTGTCAAGCCTCTGCCAAGAATGAAACACTATTGGATTTAAATAGAGTTACCAGACGCTATGAGTAGCACTTTAACAGCAATAAATTACATTCATTTTGGGATGTTAGAATAATTACTGTAAACAAACAGCTTCAAACACTAATGCCACAGCTAGCTTTGACTGGTCTGCGCTCTGATAAATGGGCCACAGAGTCACTGAGTTGTCAGAGGTTAGATTGTTAGCTACACTTTATTCTCAGAAGTATTCATTTATTCATCCAAATCATTGAATTCAGATGTTCCAATCACTTCCAGGGCCACAGGTGTATAAACCAAGCACCTAGGCATGCAGACTGCTTCTACAAACATTCGTGAAAGAATGGGTCGCTCTCAGGAGCTCAGTGAATTCCAGCATGGTACCATAACAGTATGCCACCTGTGCAGCAAGTCCAGTCAAGAAATTTCCTCGCTACTAAATATTCCACGATTGGGAATGACAGCAACTCAGTCAAAAATTCCCATAAACGCTCCTACACCTTGTGGAAAGCCTTCCCAGAAGAGTTGAAGCTGTTATATCTGCAAAGGTTGGGCCAACATCATATTAAACCCGATGGGTTAAGAATGGGATGTCACTCAAGATCAAATGCATGTGAAGGCAGACGAGCAAATACTTTTGGCAGCATAGTGTGGTTTAAATGTCATCATCCACAGTCGACTGTTACAGAAAAAAGGCAGTAAAGAAGTAAAAAAGCGTGGGTGAATAAAAATAATGAGTTGTGTAGGTTGTCCCTATGAGTCACATATTGTTCACTGTTGACATAAATAACTATTGGCTTAATAATAAAGCTTCAGATTTGTAATTATAAATTTTACTTCATGAGACATGATCCTTTTTTTAAACATGGCACTTAATGCAAATATCACGTTTGTTTTTACTAATGTTAACATAATGTGCCACACCTTATTCAGAGTATGTCTTCCTTTTTCTTCACCTTCTTCTGCCAGCTGTTCTCTTTAGGGGATGCCACAGCAGATCATCTGCCATCATCTATCCCTAGCATCCTCTGCTGGCACGCTAAGCAGCTGCATCTCCTCCTTCATTACATCCATGAATCTTTTCTGTGGTCTTCCTCTTTTCCTCCTGCCTGGCAGCTATGTCGTCAATAGCTTTTGGAAATGTTCAGAGAAGGGATAGTTGGTATTGGATACCAACTATCTGAACCTTGCCTCTCTAACTTTGTCTACAAACCATCAACCTGAGCTGTCCCTCTGATGTACTCACTTCTAATCCTGTTCCTGCTGGTCACTCCCACACAAAATCTTAATATCTTCAACTCCTGATTTTTAGCGTCACCATCTCAAAACCAGACATCATAACAGGTCTCACTACCTTGTAAACCTTCCCTTTCACTCTTCCTTCACCCCCTGACACTCATCTCCACCCACTCCACCCTGCCTGCACACTCTTCTTCGCCTCTTTTGTGCACCGTCTGTTGCTATAGGTCATTGACCCCAGGTGTTTAAAGTCACCTATCATCACTGCCTCTACTCTTGTCCTATCTCCTTCTAATTCACGCACACAAAATCTGTCTTGCTTCAACTGGCTTTCATTCCTTTTCTCTCCAGTGCATACCTCCACCTCTTCAGGCTCTTTTCCACCTGCTTCCTACTCTCACTACAGGTCGCAAGGTCGTCTGCGAACATCGTAATCCACGGAGACCTCAGCCATCAACCTGTTCATCACTACCGCAAACGAGAAGGGGCTCATCCCTGATGTAATCGCACCGCCACCCTAAACCCATCTGTCACTCCTATTGCACACCTCACCACTGTGTCGCTGTCCTCATACATGTCCTGCATGACTCTCACATGCTTCCTCATGCAGTACCACTTCCTCTCTTGGCACTTTATGCTTTCTCTAGACCCACAAAGATGCAGTGAAGCTCCTTTTGACCTTCTCTATTCAAAGGATTCAAAAAGCTTTATTGTCATTCTTCTCATGTAAAACATGACAGGAAAGAAATTCAGATTCGGAGGTCCCTGTAACTGTATTGCACAGACAGTGGTTTTATTGCACATGAATGTTGTCAGAGTTTGTGAGTCTGACAGCTTCAAGACACAAGCTGTTTCACAGCCTGGCTGACCTCACTCTGTTGCTGCCTAATCTACGACCTGAAGGGAGTGGGAAGAACAGTCTGCTGGCGGGGTGGGTGGGGTTCCAGATTATGCTGGTGGCCCTGTTCCTGCATCTGCTGGCACAGATGTTCTCAACATTCGTGAAGGTGCTGCCGGTGATCTTCTGTGCAGATTTGACCACCCTCTGCAGAGCCTCCATGGAACAGCACATCCTCCACCAATGTTAATGCCCTCACAGTTGTTAAAGAAAGTGATCTGGGCCAAATTTTTTGTTCTTCTTCTTTGGGCCATGCTCTACCTTGGCTTGATATCTCTTTGCATAATTTTACTGAAAATTTTTATGTGTACCAGTGTACAGTGCCATGAAGTAGTAGTATCGATACATTTGCTCCTTTATCCCTATTGGCAAAACAGATGTGAAAGAGTTCTTGGACAGAGATCGTCCAGGCAGTTGGGTGCAGTAAGTGAGATGCTATAATGGTAAGTTTTCAATCCCAGCTCCAAGTATGACCACTGGAACCTTTTAAAAATAGGCTTTTAGATGTTGTCTGATGGGTCATCATGGGACTAACATATTGAAGCAATCAAAGAAATCTCAGCTCAGTTCAAGTAACAAGAACCTTGTATTTCTGTGGTTGTAGTGAGTGAAAACCTCTTGTGCTGTGGCCTTGAGACAAGTTCAGGTGTGTCATGGGATTTTTTTAACAACTATATGTTATTTTTAAAATATGCCCTGTCCTGTAAAAATATAACTTTTTGCAGGACTCTTAAGTCCTGTAAAAACTAAGTACACCCCATGATTGAGTAGCTTGTAGAACCACCTTTAGCAGCAATAACTGAAAGTAATTGTGGAGAAATTTCAGCCCACTTTTCTTTACAAGCTTGTTTGCAAACATTTATCTATAGCTCTCTTAATGTCCCGCCACAGCATTTTAATTGTGTTGAGGTCTGGACTTTGACTGAGCCATTGCAACATGCTGGTTGTTTTCCTTTGCAGCCATCCTAGATTTGCTGGTGTGTCGTAGATTTGCTGGTGTGCTTGGGATCTTTGTCCTGTTGCATGAGTGAATTTTGGCCAAGCTTTAGCTGTCAGTTTGTGCTGATATAGCAGTGTTTGGCTTTCACCACATGTAGTGCTGTGCATTATGGCCAAGCATCTAAACTTTGGTCTCATTTATCCAAAGGACATTCCATAAATTTTGTAGTTTATTTAGATGCAGCTTTGCAAAGCTAAGCTCTGCTGCCATGTTCTTTTTAGAGAGAAGGTTTTCTCCTGGTAACTCTTCCAAACAAGCCATAGTTGTTCAGTCTTTCTAATTGTACTGTCATGAACATTAACATGACAGAACTGTTCTGCTGCAGAGCCTCCCTGTTTGCAGCAGAACAGTTCCCGACCGTATGGTGGTGCATGATGTTATGATGCTGTCAACCATACACCTGTGGAAGAAAGTGAGGACTTTGGTCCCCGAGCCAGCTTTCTTTAGCTTCCTCAGGAAGTAGAGTCTTTGTTGGGCTTTCTTGAGAAGACAGCCAGACTTTGTGTTCCAGGAACACAAAGAGCAGCCTGACATAGGAGTCCCTGCTCTCCAGGTGGGTGAGAGCCAGATGGACTATCCCTGAGATGACAGTGGACCTCTTCTTTTTATATGCATACTACTCCACAGTTCTCCATCAAAACTCTTAAAGCAAACATCACATCTGTAGTGGGAGTAAAATTCTACAATTATAGTTTCGTGTATTTACATATTTTGCTAGATAGAGAAATGCCATAGCTGTGCATGCTAATGATAACAATAAAGTGCACAGAGTACGTTATGTTGTTTGCACTTTTTACGCGATTTCTGCGAACCCATTAGAGGAAGGATACAGCGCTCTGGGACACGTTGAATGCATGATATGCAAGTGTAAATCCTCTGGTTTCACGGGCAAAACGAATTATTGCTTTATCGTATGTGGTTGCAATTCGACCGGCATTTAAATACAGTTACGCAATTGGGTCACAAAGGGCTACATGTTTCAGTCGCACAGAGTACTGTAAATTAGATTGTGTATTGCTGCATTTAATGAGACACAAACTCAAAGAGTACAAACTTGTAAATAACTGAGTTTCTCACAGGGTGACTAGCTGTGCTTTAAAACTCGTTTTAATGAACGAAGCCATTAAAAGTAAAATACAACAGATACAGAAATACGTAATTCATCAAGCCAGAGCTGCAGAAATTGTTCATTCAACCTTTTGTGTGTCATTGATCATGATGACATAGACTCTCCTGCCTCTACTCTCAAGCCTCTTGATGCAATATATCATTCTGCACTCAGGTTCATAACTAGGGATGGCGATATATGTGCTATATGAGAAAGCTGGGCTGCAATCTCAGACAATGAGAGCAGAGCAGCGATGCATTTTCTTTATTGACAGAGCTCTCCGTGGCAAGCTTGCTGTGTCTTATATGTCTCTTTAAAACATACTATCAGAATGTCTGATAGAATATTTGATCCTTGAAACAAACCCATTTCTTTTAATCTGTTAAAATCTGTTGAGATGGGTATTGATCGGGGTCGGTGAATATTTTATTTGAAATGATTTTAGCCTTTATGTTTATGATTTTGTTTTTTCTGTAGATTAGAGGTGCTGAATAGAAAAAGTGGCCTGCAATTCCCACTCCTCTACTGGCAGTGTTTTTTTTTGGTTTGTTTTTTCTTGGTGTGCAATGAAGCTCCATTTCACAGAGAAACAACATGATCTGTGAAAACAGGTCCTTCAGCACAGCGTTAGAATAACGTGCTGAGGGAAAAAAAGGTAAATCAATATTTACAGGATTATTGCAAGAATGCATTCAGGTCGCAGCTTGAAGATTGTGCCATATCTTTCAGAGGCAGTTTATGTTTTTGCTTGCAACATTTTATGACACAGCCATCTCCTGATTGTTTCCATATTAGCTGCAGACAGACTCAGTGATTTGTATGTTTAACGGCTGAAGCTTTCAGTTAAAGCTCAAAGCCAACTGTTATATCAGGAAATGGAGTAATCTATATACAATAACATCCAAACACGTTAAATTAAAGAGTCACTTAAAGCAATTACTGCTCATTATGTTCCAACTTTCTTGCAGTCTCACCTTTCTTTTGCTCTCTGGCATGGTGTTGAAAACAAAGTCAGGCTCCCACTGACTGCATCTAGGCAATGTAAATGTTATGCATTGCCCTACCCACGCAAACCCTTGCATCTTTCCCACATTACTAGCAGCTTGATTTAAGCTCACAGATAGGTGCGAGGCTGTCGGGCACTGCTGGGCTCTCAGGGTTTTCCCACTGCTGTCGGCTCCCCTGCAGTTTAGCCTGGAACTGCAAAGAGGCCATCTGTCATCTGGGGCTGCAGGGAAGCGGTGTACAAGCTTTGGTGCTGAGGAGGCTTTGGATGAGCTGAAAGCAGTCTAAACAATTCCTTGTCTCTCCTGCAGGGGAAGAGCCAGTGGCAGCAGTGCATAGCATAAAGTGACAAGTCAGCAGGCAGAAAGAGAGCGAGCACTAAGCTGCGTGCAGTCTGACTGCACTACTGTGAAACCTCAGCCTTCTCTGTGTGAGAGTGCAGTCCGTGAACTAGCCTTAGGGGGAGTCATAGGGTGACCAATCGTTTGACACCGTTCAACCTGTGTACTCTGTGAAATGAGGTTTCCCACTAATCTGAACACCCCCCTCTCCCCCTCTCTCTTCCGCACACACTGATATACACTGCGCTACAGGCTAATAGATCCAACTGAATTTCTTGTGGCCCCCGTTCCCTCCCTGTTTCTCCCAGAAATCATTGCTCAGCCAAAGAATTTCAATGTGCACTCTTAAACTGACGAACAAAATAATCAAACCTGGAAATCCATAAACTGAGTACAAAGATAAACCTCTTTAACTTACATTCAGAAAATGATGTGAAATATGGGCCTCTTCCAGTCAGATTAAAGGGGTAATTGGCTCCTAAATGATCAGCTAATGTAATTTGTTATTCTCATATTACACTTTATTAAAAGAAACAATTATTTATAAAACAACAAAAGAGTAATTTAAACATCGCTCCTGATACTCACTGTGTTAAGTGCAACTTGATTATAATTAGGATAGAGAGAGGCTCTATATTTTTAGATATTTTACATAATTAAACTTAACCAACAAAGATGAGTTGTAAATGGGCCGTTACACGACTGTTTCCATTCCATTAAGGACATCAATTGGAAAACACTTTTTTGTTGTTGTTGGTTGACACCCCTGCTTGTCTTTAGCCGGCGGGCAAATTAAACCTGCATTACATCACTCTTTTTGATCCTGTGGTGTGATGTCAGGCACGTTAGTGTGTGGCTGTAATCAGTGGATCACACAGTTTTTAGTTATAGCAGGAAATAATGACAGTAGCTAGATAAACACCGTCTGCAGTAAGAATTACTTTTCTAAAGACATTTTCTGGCTCACTGTGTTTCCTGTAAGCTCTCTACTCTTTGTCATACATTTATAAAATTTAATTCTGTGCACAACTCAGAATTTAGTTATATTTGAATTCCGCGTACACAGTTCAAATAATAGAGATTAGGTGCGAATCTTTAGGTGTTATCAGCTGACTTTGTTGCCTCCTTGTTCGTGCATGTACTGCATAATATCATACGGAAAAACCAAACTCAAACCCATTATACCCCCACAATAATTTGAGCTATGAGGAATCACTTTCCTTGGGCAAACCAGCAGAATTCAGCTGAAAGCTTTGATCTTCTATTAACCTCTCAACTCCATTTCATTCTTGAAAGTTCTGTAGAAACTAGCTGATATTGCCTCGGGGTAGCTTGGAACAAGTTTGCTAACTCAAGCTCCTCAAAATCTCTTTGTCTTTTCTGCTGTTAAAAACACAGAATCTGCAATGATATTTTTTCAAATTAAATTCAGAAGCAGCTCGTGAAACATCTGCGCCTTCACCTTGGAGTATTTCACGTAATTGTGCTTTTAATTGTTCTGTTTTTTTAAGACAACTTTCATGCTAAGTTTCTTTATTTCAAAGCAGATTTCCTGAGATATTAGCCTTTGCAGTTAAGTCTCTCATCTGTTCATTCCAGCAAACAGTGTTTAAGTTCTAATCATTTTTCTGCTTAATCAGAAAAAAAATTGTTACCCTGTGTTCTAGCTTGGATGTTAGAAGGGAGGAGAAAAAAAAAAGGAAAACCAGAACCATCTGAATTGGCCAAGTGTATGTGGCGAACAGCACTTTACACCTGGTGTTCAACAGACCATTAAACATTATTAACTGGCTCATAAGACCAAATTATCCCACAGGCAGCCAGAAGTGCACCAAGTTATTTTTTCTCTTTGTGCTCTTTAAACATTGCACATTTTTCCACGTTTTTCCTCCAATGAGCAAGTGTTCATTTCGCTTTCCAGTGTGGAAAAGAAAAAGGATTTTTATGCAGCAGATTCTGCTACCTTTAACAAATCTGACTTATAGACCTAATGATCAATCCACATGCTACTTACACTGAACCTTGAGTTCCATTTTACCTGGTTGAGTGGTCCAGACCAAAGGATGTTTGCAGTATCACATTCATGGCTGGGAGAGAATTGGCTGTTTCCATTTTTCTGTTTCCGTGTAGCCTTGGAAGCGCCTTTGAATGCTTCATTTACTGTTTATTGCACCAGTCAAAGGTTGCCTCGTGATTGTGTGCAATCTCCAAGATGGCGCCGACCTATGGTGACAGGCTGCAGGTTGCTCTCCCTCAAAGGAAATCACCTGCCACTGCACATTTCCAGGTCAGCCGGGTAGACAGTGAGGAGCTTGAAGTTTCTGGGTGTCAGACTCACCGACTCCCTCTCCTGGTCCTTTAACTCAAGCTGCATCCTCAAAAAAAAACTCAAAGACAAATGCTGCAGACAAATCAAGTATGTTACAATTGGAAAGACCTTTTTATTGGAGAGTGTATAGTTAAGTGTGTGTGTGTGTGTGTGTGTGTGTGTGTGTGTGTGTGTGTGTGTGTGTGTGTGTGTGTGTGTGTGTGTG
>JAVDPK010002245.1:241686-252573 GCA_034780415.1 Cichlasoma orientale | reverse complement strand
TCGTTTTCGTCATGAAAAAAAGGGTCGTTGACGAAAACTATGACGAAAATATTTCGTCAACGAAATTAACACTGGTTGGCAAAGAAGTTTAAAGGTTCATTACTCCTCAGTCAAAACCTGGAGTCTCTATTGAACCTGTTCTTTTCAGTGTCATTAGTTACCTCGCCCTCTGATAGGTGGAGGGAGGTCATGATTTCACCCCTGTTTGTTCGCACAACACGTTGAAAATGCTGTAGTTCCCATGCCAGGCCAAAAGTTGAACACAATGTAACCATAGTGTGCATGTGCCAGTACCTCCCATTTTTAAAAAGTAGCGCTTTAGCCCTTTACATGGAGACGGAGACCGGAACGTTTTGAAAACGTTCCACTCTGGAATGTGTTTTCAAATTTTGCTGTTTTAAGGGACTCAAAACTCTAAACAAATGGCCAAAATGCAACAAATGTTTACCATTTTCACCTGAAAATACACTTTGGCCCCATTTACACGAGAATGTAAATCATATAAAATGATTGTCATGTAAACTAAGTGTACTTTTGTGTTATATTATATAGCTAATTGCTCAAAAAAAAGTCAAAAAAATTGCTAGTTCCCCAACAACTAGACAGTTTCCTATAAGCGAGCACTTGGCAACCTTGGAAAGGAAAAACTCCCTTTTAACAGGAAGAAACCTCCAACAGAACCAGGCTCAGGGAGGAACAGCCATCTGCCACGACCAACTGGGGGGTGAGGGGAAAGTGAAAATTTAAAAGAAAACACCCAAAGTGATATTTGCTGGAGCAACGTAATTCTTTTTTCATTAAAATACTATCAGAATCAAGTAAGTATTGGGTTTTACAATGTGGGTAATCTGAAGTTTGATGAAAATGGATAGCCTAGTCGAAGCAGCAGTGGAATCACCTAAACCAGCTCTTATTCTTGGTCTCAGATTGAATGTTGACCTCTTCATTGCTGTGCTTCAGTGTAGGAGGTAGGTATACACCTGGGTTTTGGACACTGCAGTCATTGTGTGGCCTTTTTGATTGCCAACAGGAAGGTTACCGAGAGACCACAAGGCTTTGCTCTTCTGTGCAGGTGTTTCGGGGAACTCAGAGAGGCCAGGATCAAAGAAGGGATACCAGAGAACCTCCAAGGGTTTGATGCACTGATTAGAATCCAAGTGCAGCATCCATTTAATCAGCCTGACCAACGAATGCTGATCACTGTGGTGTCAGTTCTCATCTTCATAATTGCTCAAGGTCATCAAGCCTTCTTCTATCTGGGTTCTTGTGGTTGGAATCCAGTCTCATATTCACGTTTTTTTTTTCAGACAAATCTCCAGCGCTATATGAAATAATATTCAGTAAACATACCACAGTCTAGGACATAGTTCGGTGACTGGCCCTGAGTGTGTTTGATGAACCTCAGAACATCATAGTCTATATTCCCAAAGCCACCCTCTCTGAGGAAAGCTTCCACTTTAAACACTTTCCCAGTGTGGTCTTTTAAAAAATGTCAAGATCATCTGGGAGGAAGGATGTTGTGTTCTTCGACATGTGTGAGCGTTTGTTCAAGAAAGTGGGAAACAATTTTTCAAAATTGTTTTGGTTGCAGTCAGGTCAAAGGTCTGATGTGCACTAAAAGAATGCCTCAAATCTAGGTCATATACAGTATATACAAAATTTCATCATCCTAAAACGAGTGTGTGTGTGTGTGTGTGTGCGCGCGCGCGCGTGTGTGTGTGCGCACACATCTGTGTGTAAATAAATTATTGCTAAAATAAATGCCTAAATTTCCATCTATTTGTTTAAAGATTTTGGTACAAAGAAAGAAAGCAGCAGGAGTAATAACTTGTTTGTTTTTGGCGCAGTGGGACTCTGAATGGAAAACAACATGCATAAGAGTATGCATACGCATCTAGAAGAATGCAAAAAGCCCCATGCTATGAACAAATAATCTTTCAGGTTTTTATTTCATATTGAAATAGCATTGTGACTGATGTGTAAATCACAGTGGTAAAAAAAAATAGTCTATTCTGCTTATGGCCCCCATTTTGGGTGGTACATTAATTTACCCTGTAGGAGCCCATCCGTGTTTTTTTTTTTTTTGCTGTAAACAGTTTGTAATTCTTATTACCTACACTGTTTCACTACAATCCTGACTCAGTGGTTTATCCAGGAGATAAGACATGTTTGTATTAGACCAGGTTCCCAACCTAGGGTGCATGGACTCCTGTTTCCGGAAGGTGCTTGTAGACTGTAGAGTTTTTCAGCCTACTGATGAACAGAAACTGTAACTTGGTTAAGGGCTTTACAGAGTCAATGCACTACACGTCACTATTCACTGTTAGAGTGGCCTCTGTAAAGTAGTACAAGAAATAACCATTTATAAAGCTGTCATTTGCTGAAGCTTTAGCTGGTAAGCAAAGTATGAAGTATCACAGTGCTTTCAGTTACCGGTCAGGAGTGCTCCCCTGCTGCATTTAATTACAGCTGACTCAGTCAGTAACGATGATGACCAAGGCCTGAGACAGACTGAACTAAAAATACAATCAGAAGACAAATGTGTGCCAAATACTTCATTTAAAATCAGAGTGATAGCCAATAGCAAGACATCATTTAAGTAGGTTTATATTTCCCAACTTTTCTCAATTAGGGCAGCACAGTGGCTCAGTGGTTAGCACCATTGCCTCACAGCCAGAAGGGTTCAAATCCACCTTTGGCGGGACCTTTCCGTGTGGAGTTTGCATGTTCTCCCCGTGTTTGCGTGGGTTTTCTCCCACAATATGCAGTTAGTGGGGTTTGGTTAATTGGTGATTCTAAATTGCCCATATGTGTGAGTGTCTTTTGCCCAGTAACAGCTGGGATAGGCTCCAGCGCTACCTCATACTGCGGGTGACACATTTGGAACAAAGTAACAGACCCAAAGTAGCTGAGTTTATCGGTATGTTTTCAGGGAAAAGTTACTGAAAGAGCTGAGTTTAAATACTGTTTTTATAATAACCTGTCATAACCCACTCATATTTGGAACATGACAGCCAGTGCGACTGAAGGGATAACTGAGCACATCTGATAGGCTCGTAGGAGGACATTGGACAGAAAAGTTTGGGTAGCAGAGCTTCAGACATTAATCCACTCCTTGTTAACTTCAGTAGAATGACATTTCCACTTGAATACCAGACACTACTGTATGTAATTTCTGTTTTGATGTATCTTAAAAAAAAAAAAAAAAAGAAGTGGTTTGCCTTCATCACCTTTTCCTCTCTGAATCCCACTCTGTCTGCTGCTCTCAGTCTAATCACCATAATCTTATTGTTGCAAAAGTACTGCCTGGGCACTGAGGTCCAGACTGTTGTACCCTTTATTTTTGATTACTTGTAATTTCAGTGATGTTGAACTTTAAGCTCCTTCCATAGATTAGTCTTGACAAGAAATGTCTAAAGCACTTTTTTTCCCTTCTTCGTTTTCTACTTTCCAACTTCCTTCATCTCTCCCGCTTCATTCTTCAATCTTCTCTCTCTTTTCTTTTTTCTCTTGCCCTTATCTTTCCATCCACTGCTGAAGACTAATTATTGCTGCTCGGTGTCAGTATCTTTTTATATTATTAGCATTATCTTTTTCTCATCTCTCACACCTCTCCTCCTAACCTTTTACCCTCCTTTCCCCTTTCCTCCTCTTAAGTCATTTGCCTCTTTTTCTTTCGCCTGATCTCCCCCCCTCTCTTGCCTTTTTTGTATCTCCCCGCTCTGCATCTCTTTTCCTCTCTCTACCTCCATTCAAGGTGATTAATTATTTCTGCCCTATGTGCTGTCCCCTCTCCGTTCTTTAAAAATCATTATCCAATCTTTTATTAACACCGTTTGGGCTTATCTTTGCTAAGCCATTAATAGCTTGGCTTTTTCTTTGCTGGAAAAATTAGGGCAATTGCTCTCTAGGCTATGTTTGAGAATCACTTAACTTGAATTTAAAAGTTGGAGGGTTGAATTTGTGTTTCTTGTGGCCATCTAATCCCAAATGTTCTCTGAGTTTTTAAGCTATAAATGTGCTCGGATATAGATTAACTTACTTTTACCCAGGGGGGAAATAACAGGGGGTGTTCAGTCACAGGGGCAATATCTTTCTTATTAAAACTGTATTAAGGAGACAAATGGAAGAATCCATCTTGACAGCTCATTTTGGAATACACTTTTATTTCTATGTGAATAAATATTCATTGTTTCTCTTGTTTCTGTTGAAAATCAGTGTTATGGATGTCATGCATGAAGGAACACTAAGGTACCAGTGATTAGATTATGATGAAACCTGCAGAAATGAGGCATTGCTACAGGGTATTTTCACTGTTACATTGACTGACACTGGCATTGTCTTCCCGGGTGACCCTGAGGAGAACCGTACAGCAGGGAAAGTTATGTTTATTGCTTCCTTGTTTCCATCATTTTTATTTTACAGATTCCAAACACATGCTCAAAACTGGCTCAAAGCTTGACTGCATATTGTAATTTTTTTAACAATGCAGTGGTGGAAAGTAACTATTAGATGATTTATGTGATTCTTAGTTTGTTTATTGTTTGCATTTGATTTTCACATTCCTTAGTTTGTTAGGGTTTATTTTGTATAGTTGCCTATCTTGTGTTCCTGACCTTTTCCCTTGTGTGTCTTTCAATGTCAAGATTGAGTGTGTTCATCTGTGACTTCCTGTTTTACTTTGATAGCTGGCTGTCTTTTGTGTCTTGTGCCTAGTTTGACTTCCCCTCTCTCATTGTCTTGATTGTTTTCAACTGTCTGGCCACCCAGGTGTTTCCAATTCCCAATTACCCCCCTTAGTGTGTCTGTGTGTATACATTTAGCCTCAGTGTCCCTTTGTCACTTGTTAGAGTGCTTGCGATCCTTCCCTGTGTGTTCCTGCGCCTGTGTTGTTGTGGATTTAGTTTTCTCTTTTGGACTTTATGTTTCATGGATTTTGCAAACAGCCTCAATAAACAGGCTCGCTTTTTTTTTTTTTTCAGTCTGCCTCCCGAATCTGCATTTGGGTCCTTAACCTGCAAATTATGACAGAAAAAAATCAAAGGAATATTAAAATTGTGTCACTCATATTAATCTGGCATGTGTGACAATGTAGCCACAGCACCCTCTTCATAAATAATTGCATGCTTTTTTTGTTTGTTTGTTTTATTGTTGCAATTAAGAAGAAGAAGACGAGGAAACAGCCTTTATTGTCCCACAGAGGGGAAATTTGGGTGTAACAGCAGCCGCATTATAAATATATAAAAAAAATTAGCTCTGTCTCATAGTCAGAGGCATATGGTGCATTAATACATTTAAGCATCGTGGAGAACATTAACCTATGAATTTATGCCGCAGTAGTCCTGTTAATGCTGCATCTTGCATTTAATATGCATTAATTAAAGTTTTGCTTAAGGCCAAATCAATGTGAATAACTTCTCAGTTGCTTCAGTTGTAAAAAGGCTGTGACAGTAATGACATTAATAGCTATAAACCTATATACAAGCTGTCCTGGCTGATCAAAATCCTGCTCACTACTACATGAAAAATAATGTAATTCAGCCTCAGCAGTCAGACTTTAGGACTCCTCGTATCACACAGTCTCACTCTTTGCAGATCTGTCCGAGGATTTGAATTTTGTTGATCACAACATTTTTCAAATGTAATCTTATCAGTCCACCCATCCTTTATATACTGCTTATTCAGTTATGGGAGTGGGGGACAACAGTTTAACCTACCCAGACCTCCTTCTCCCTCAAGCTCTTCCAAGGCTGAGCTGTTCCTGAGCCAGCTGAGAGGCCTAATCTATCCAGTGTGTCCTGGGATCTTCTCCTGGCTGGACATGCCAATGCAACTTACCCAAAAGGCATTTGGCTACTTTTGATATGGCAAGTAGTTCCGTGAGACCCTCTTGAATGACTGGGCTCCTGATCCTATCCCTAAGGGTGAGCTTTTTGCAGGAAGCTTCACTTACAGTACTTCTAACTGAAGTCCTATTCTCTCAGTCACTAAATGTACACCATCCAGTAAATCAGCAGCTTTACCTTCAGTCTCTGCTCTCCTTCACCATAGCAGACCAGTCCCCAACTCAAGAACAACTCAGTATTTGAAATCCTCCGCTTGAGGCCATACCTCATCCTTGTACCCTTTATTGACCGGATACCATGGCCTCAAGCTTGGAGGTGCTAATTGTCAGTCCTTCCCCTTCACACTTGGTTGCAATTCAAATTGATGACAAAGGGCAGCCCTAGAAATCCCCCGCACCGCGGTGCCACCATAGCTCACCTGGTTGAGCAGGCAACCTATAAGCTGAAGGTTACTGCAGGGTCAGTCCCCCACACTTTCTCCTTGCTTTCCTGGCAGCTCTCTGCACTATCATATCTAATATAGGCTAAAATGAACACCCACCTGGGATGAGTCTTTGGCAGGAATTGGAACCACACCCTCACGACAGTTATACAAGGACTGAAGAGCCCGTGCCAATAGGCCCCACATAACATATTCCATTTATTAGAGGACAGCAGGTGAGACCCAGTCCTTTGCATATTCTTTGAGAAGGTAAAGAGCTCATTCCACATTATTCTTCTTACTAACAGCAGGATTCCTTTCCAGTACATTTGCATAGGCTTTCCCAGGAGCCTTTTTTTTTTTCAAACTACGTCAGTAACTTCAGAACCAGTGGTAAAAAAAAAAAAAATTAACCCACTCATCACCAGACTGCACGTGAGAGTCTGACCTTTTGCGCAAGTAATCATTTTTATGGTCTTTTGCTAAAGAGGCTGTGACAATTTCTGAATAAATAAAGCTCAACTAAGTATAAATGCAGGACTTTTTATTTGTGATGGATAATTAAATAAAAATAGTTGATTCATTTTCAGATAAAACTAGAAAACACAATGAAGGTCCAGAAAGCATAGACGACATAAATGACAGCATGGGTTATTTATGTAGTCACGACTTCATCTGCTCCCTAACTATTTAATATGAAATTCATTCAGATCTTTAATTTTTTTTTTTTTTTACCTCTTACAGTAGCATATAGAAAGAGGGCTTCTTAAAAATTCTAGGGTGTCTGCTTGAACCAATGTGTCTTACAGACTGCAGGGCCATGAATCAGACTTTCAAAGGGATTTTTAAATCGCAAAGGTCTCACTGTGTCACCTCCCAGAACACACCGCTGAGATCTGATTATCTCCTTTATCTTGGGACTGCTGGGTGTATGGAAAGCACTAGAGGATCCTTATCTCATGACACAGGAAAGCAAAAGTCTCAGCTGCCATTTCTAGAACCCAGAGTCCAAGGGCTCAGGGCTCACCACGTCCAGCATCGTACAAATTACGTAAAAATAGGCACAGATAGGATTTGTAGCAATGCAGCATGTAGTCATTTGTATTTGGTGCTGCTTTGTCATCACATAAAACCTTTATTGTATTTGCATTATATTAAGATTTTCTCCATGTGGAAGTCTTATGTGCATCATACTGGATGAAAGGATGAGAACATGATGGTAAAGGGCAAACTGTGCTTAGGCTGCTGATAACACGACATCAGCTCTTTGCAAACATCTGCACACGCAGCATGCTCACGCAAAGCTAGTAGTAAAGAACCCAGAATGATGTTAAAACTGAGTATTTGCCGATCCCAGCGCAGCAGCCAGAGCCTTCAACAGGTAACAAAAGTGGAGATGAGCAATCAGGCATTAGCATTATGGCTTCGTCTCTCTACCCACACCTGTTTCTAAAGTCAATTCACTGGGGCGATCGCTGTGAAGAGCTCCTTAGGGTGGTTTGCAACTTCGCTGGTGGCTTTGTGTTAATGCTTTAAGGCTAAAATGAAGATCCTGTGTGTGTGTGTCCTTATTAGGATTAGGATTGGTGTCACTGTGTAGGCATGTAGCCCAAGTTTTATATTGTTAACTGGCATTTATGTGTCTCAGGACGTGTTACTGAGTAACGCAAAAGTAAAGTAATAAGTAGTGTAGCAAATTACTTTCTTCATAGAATAAAGTTACTTTAAGTAAAAGTCATGTCATGTGCAAAACATGACTTTTTTGAGAAAAGACCGGAGAATCGGTTTGCTGCGCCACTCAAGTACTTTAAATGGAAAAAGTTTCACCTTAGCTAGTAACAGTGAGGTTGATTCATCACAGCCCATAAAGTCAAATATTTATATTCCTGCTGAATGGTTAGAGTTGAAGTGCTGTGGTTTGCTGCTTTTCTAACCTTTCTGAGGATTTTTTAGTCTTGTTTTGTTTTTTTTAATATGCATTATGCAAACTAAGTGCCCTCATAAGAGTAAGACACACACAAGGTAGTTGTAGACTGTGTGTGTGTGCGTGCGTGCGTGCATGTGTGTCTTTTTCCAGTTTGCATCTTTTGTGCTGATTACATTTTATTTTCTACTTTCTGCTTTGCATTGTGGTTTTCTTTTCCAAAAAAGAAATCCGGTGATATTTCCACGACTGTATTCTGACAAAATCCAGTGACATGCTTACAAAAAGCAAAGTGAGTCGAGCGCGCAGCGATTTTACCGATGTTTCAAATACGTCAGTGTGCCGCTGATACAGATTAATTACTTTCCTGTTACGGGTTAGAGTAATTTAAGCAGAACACTGTACAATAACATTTACTCTATTTAGCAGAGCTTGAGGGTGAACAGATTTATCATTTATCAAGTATTTTCACAACATTTGGACCTCAAGGCTGGATGATGTTATTACGATGCTGCCTACCTGACTCAAATGTAAAACCTAGATGTTTACACTACATTGCTTATTGTCTTAAGAAGCAGTCAGTGTGCACCTGTGTTAACGTTTACTGTAGGATCCACGACTTAAGCACATCATAGTTACTGTTCATGGTTTATAAAACATTTTTGCACACGATGATGCGGAAGCGTACAAGTTTTCACTTAACTGGAGAAACATGACTCAGTAACCTTGCCACAGTGCAAGTGTCTAGATCTCAATGACATTTCCAACTATGGCAGGCGTTTTAAGATAAAGTGTATTAACAGAAGCACCTCAAGCAAATTCATTTGCAGATTCTCTCTCTGTGTATGTATGTGTGTGTCCTGAGTGACCTCTGTGTGGGACTTCCTCTAGTGTCCACAGCATAATTAGATGGAGCTTAGACCATCTGCAATGCATCCATCACTGACACACGCACACACACACACACACACACACACACACACACCTCTGTGCCTACAATGAAGGCAGAGTGAGAGAGAGAGAGAGAGAGAGGCCACAGTCCAGCTCTAATCAAGTCAACTCAGACATATCCAGGTTAGAGGAAATTAATATTTCCTGGATGCTGCTCTCACAGATTCTAACTCAGCAGCTCTCACCTGTCTGGAATGCTACGCCTCGAGACTTTTCTCAAATGTCAAGACAATCAATCTATAACCAACACATTGCATGGGTATAATGAAAGTATATGTTTTTTAATAATTCAGTGGGAAGGGCGAGACACAAATGCTGCCAGGGTAAAGGCTTCATTTCCCTTGGGTGTGTGGTAGGGAAACATGGGTACACACAGTCCTGGCGGGCAGGTAAACATTCAAATGAAATTGTAAATGTTTCCTGAAGAGCAAAAATGAGAGTGGACCGTTAATATTAAAGGCCGCAAATAGGGCACACATGCATTCATTGTGCCGTGTTTCGTGCAGCATTTTGACCAGAAGCTGCGTATTAGTTTTCATCTTTGTGTATCAGTCACCCGCCGTTCAACTTCTTTTTACCAGTAACAAGAAAAGGGCCCAGAACAGTGGAAGCATTCCTTCTTGGGGTACATCAAACCCTTCTAATCCCAGAGGGGAGCAGAAGGAGAGGGGTAAGCCTCGCACACTTGCCTGATCGCACATTTTGAGATTTAGGGTTGCAGGCACTTCCTAAATGGAGGTTCTCGTTAGAGTTGATGACCACTGTGAATAAATCTGTTTAGACTAAAGAGAAAAAAGCCACTCTCCACACTCCAGACATCGCCTAATAACTAGCACTTCCCCAGAATCAGACTTTTGTCAGTTGAATCAGATTCAAACATTCACTGCGACTTTTTTGGAGGGCTGGCATATAATGCATATTACATTGGGCTACCGATGGGTCAGAATAACGAGACCTGCAGTTCTCATGTATTTCTATTTATCTTTTTTAGCCAAATGTCTCCTTTACTGTATGTGTGTCAATGAGTACAAATAAAGTGCAATACTCCATTTATTTAGCAGCATGCGCCTAAAATTTGTGTTGTTTTTGATCTGTCTTTTTCTTTTTCAACTGTCTGTCATCTGCCAATCAATACTGCATACTACTATTAGTAGTACAAAATATTATTGGGATTAAACAAGGAATACAGGCCTTTATTAAAAACCAGTTTGATCAGGAGAGACTAGGAGGGAGAAAGAATTCAAGACATTTAGCTAAAATTTTAGCAGCATTTTAAAACACAGTTTAGGAGATGGAGAGATCAGAGCCACAGCTAAGGTGGTCTGTGTCTGTTTTCAGCAGAAATGTTGTTGAAGCTTGGTCAAGTGTGAGCAAAAAGATGTTATTTAGAAGTGATTCCCTAAATACCGGGACAAAAGCGTGGCGAGGGTGTCGGAAAATGTGTTACAAAATTCAATCGGAAGGCTGTCGGGACCCAGGGCTTTGGCTTTGTTGAGAGAGAAAATTGGAGTAGAGATCTCCTGTTCAATTTCAAGTGTGTTGGTGTCAGTCTGGATGCTCCAAGTAGCCTTGAGAATGCTCCACTGATGAGCTGCTACTGTATGTCTCTGGATGCCCGACATGATTGAGTTTGGTGCTGCAGCATCTTCTGCTCTCTTCAGCTGAGCTCCTGCCAAATTTGAGTCTTTTTTAGATGGCATTTATAGCTTATCTTTTTTTCTAACTAAGTGTTAGAAATCACAATA
>JAVDPK010002245.1:225542-241613 GCA_034780415.1 Cichlasoma orientale | reverse complement strand
TGTGTGGAACAGCCTACTCGCTTGTGATCCCCGACCTAGAAGCTTGCTATATGTCCTGCATGAAGCTATCTGACATCTTCTGCACACTGTGATGTGATGAAAGAAGGTTTGCAAGAAAGTTGTGCAGAAAAAAACACAGTGCTACTGCGTATCATATGCCCTTAGCATATACTGCACAGGATGCTTCATCAACTAATTTCCTATTCCAGTGTTCTTTGACACAAAGTCAACTGCAGCAGGTGAGGAGATTAAGCTGCTGGTAGCAGAGAAGAAGTGCTCCTACAGGAGAAAGTAAGGAGGGAGAAAAGTGAGAGTGGCAGTGCAATGCATCGACTCGGTCTGGCCGCTGCCAGTAAGGTTGTTGAGAGAAAATAATAGTCCTGGCAGCTCTGACATACATCATTTAGTGGCACTGTGTTTTTGGGCTCAAGGCAGAAAAAAAGAGAAAGAAAATGAACAGCAAATGGACAAGAAAAGTTAGGCATGGGCATTAAATAACAAGGATAACAGCTCATCTTGACCTAGTAAAATGTAGCTTCCATTAATCCCACAGCTAACAACTGGAAGCAAAGAGATGCAAAAACATCATTTTAAGGGCAGAAGGTCATTGACATTTCAACAAGGCAGCAGTGAGATATTGTTGAAATCCAGTGTAAAGAAGTTACTTTGCAGATTTCAGTGACTTAAGCATGATTTTCAATTGGCAGAATGGCTGACACAACCGGACACGCCACACACTCCAGTGCAGTTACACACACTGTTTAATCACTCGCATGCATACACGCGCTGTGACGGTAAGGCGAGGAGACATGTTTGTAGGCTTAAGGACAGGATAGTGACAGGTGTCTGAGAAGGAGGACAGCATTAAAAAAAAGCAGGAATGGGGAGTGTAAATACAGACAGACTATGGCAGGAAAAAAGTATCAATGAAAGAGAGAGAAAAAAAGAAAGTGACAGGTGCCAAAGCAGTCACTAAACCAGCGGTTGATCCACATGCCACGACACATTTCCATCCTAGCATCTCTACAGTACGGGTGTGTGTGTGTGTCACCTCACATTTCTGTCCTTGTTAATGACTCTGGTAAAAAAGGAAGGCAGCTTTAAGCCTCGACTTCAGACAGAGACAGATCTGCTGAAACCAAAGCGTCATGTGTCCATTACGATGAGTTTGCATGAAATAGGAAGCAAAATGTTTTAATTTTCCTACAGTTAAGGTTTAACATAAAATTTTGAATTATGCTGTGGCAGCAGTAGTTGTCATGCAAATCTGTAGGTAAAGTAAGCTTATAGGTACTGTGCAGTACGAATACTGAGCAACGTAAAAGATCCAAGTACTGGAAGAAAGGGGAGAGTGAGAAAGACTGGCTAAAACCTTTTCGTGTTCCACATCAGTCTGCATACAGACAACAGAGACACGCCCACATAAGCAGCAGGGTTGTCGGGATAAGAAAGGGGTCGTGCACAACGGTAAACCCATAAAATTTACTGTTTCCTAAATCGCAACCTGAATGTCACATCTCAAGAACTTAGATATTTGCTGTCCTTTTGTTGTAGCTTTTACAAACCAAAAGTACAAAGTATGATATGATTGAATTTAAAGTGAGGTTAGACAATCATTAGGTATGGGAATACTTCCATTTAAACACCTCTAAACTTGCCTTGGATCAGAAGTGTCAAACATAGGCCAGATTGTACCAGCTGTTCAATCTGGCTCTTGAATTGTGCATTATTTCTTAGACTTTTCATCTTATATTGCACGAGTGTGTTTCTTCAGGAAGCTAAGCATTAAAGCAGGAATGATGTCATGCGCTCAACACAGGCCTATATTTGCAAGGTTTTGGCTGCTGGATTTGTTGAATTGGATTAGGGTTCGGGTTATCACCTATGATCACTTGGACCTCAGAGGGTTGGGCACTGATATAATGAATAATCTTGCAATTCAGTATATCAGTATATTAAATCCATGAGCTCTGGATTGTTTTATTCCAAGCAAATCAGACTGAAATAAGAGAGTGCAGAGCTGTACAGTACAGATTCTCTATGTATTTCACTCTGAAAAACAAAGTTCTGCAGAGTGCATTAAAACATTACAGTATTTCCCAGTATTTTATGCTGTAATCACCCTCAGGAATCATTTTGCCTTTTTCCAAACCATTGAGCTATCTATTCCTGACAGTGAGCAGAAATACTAGAACACGTGACTTTTTTAAAATACCCCAAAGCGATGAATATGTTAGGCAGCAACAAGGAGAAAATAGATTTCGTTCCCGTTCAGTACTTATGAGCATATTTAAAATAGGAAACAGTTAAATCCTATAAGACCCACATTTGAGGGCACACACTGAAGCCTGTTTACTTTGACATGTGAACAATGTTATATGTATATGGTACAGGCAAACAGTACAACGTGACAGAGAATACTAATAACAACTTAAAAACACTGGGTCAAAAAAAATAACCCAAGACCATGACAGTATTCTAGTCTAGAGAGAGGTCATTTACAGTAAAAAAAAAAAAAAATTTAATGGAAATAGACATTAAAAAATAAATAAGTAAAATTTTCAAAGTACTTCCCCTTGAAAATGTTTGGCCACACTGGCTGGATTGGATGGCAGGTGAAACGCTAAAGGCCTTTGACCACCTTCCTGCTACCGAAAGTTTGTTTGAGGTATGAAAATCCATTCAAATTACTGTTAATTCAAAAGACATAATTGCTCTGGAAACACTGCATGAAACCTCTTAGCTTCTGTGTACTGACATCAATTAAGAACATAATGACTGTGCTAATAACTTGAGGTGCAGTCGATTGCACTGCCCTGTGTGATGCTGTGTTGTAACTGTAATTTCAAAAATGATTCATTCACTTTCTTCAGGCTTAATGTCAACATACCTGCAGTTCCATATGTCGAAGACCTAAAGATAACATAATAAAACAGAAGTGTTTGCAAGTTGTGCAAATCAAGCTGAGAAAAGTTTGTGTTCAACTGCAGGAACCTTCAAATTGCATTTCTGGCTGATAAACAAGTAAAGACATCTAAAACTGTGATCATAAGACTGCAGAGTGTTCCTGAAAAAGGGGGCAGAGCACAAATACCAGAGCTCCAAAATGTTTCAGCTGAGTTTTTGAGTTATCTTTTGTGCACATCTGATGGAACAATAGGCCTCTGCGGTAATCGATATTACCACACCTCCACCCTGCATGTCACACATTCTGCACGTGTGCATGTCACACCCTCGGCCACAAACAAAAGAGTCAATTAGGCAACAAACCTATTTTTTTACATGTGTTATTACAGTCATTGCGAATGGGGCGCTGAGCACTTGCAGAATGCGTGAAAAATCCAGCGGCCTGTGCTCAGTAATTTAGCTGAAGGCCTCCTGTATAGACACATGGGCAGAACGCACACTGCTGCTAAACTACTGCTAAAGTCTCTCTACAGGCACGCTGTGAGACAGCTCCTAATCAATAGTGTCTGTAGAAGTTGCAGAACTTTTACCCTACAAACTGCATATTGTATATTTCAAGCCTTTTTTTTATATTATTATTTTTGATGATTATGGGTTATAGCTCATGAAAATCAAAAATGCAGTATCTCTCCTTATTATATTACAGATCAATCAACAAAGGGGTTATAATACAGAAATGTTCAAATTCTGAATAGTATGTTTAGTGTGTGGTTGGGGTTCCTTTACCACTATTACTGCATCAGTGTCACATGGTCTTCTAGTCGCCTGAATTTTGGAGTCAGATGTTTCTCATCTTCCTCATGACACAGATTCCTTGTGGGGTTCGTGTCAGGTTAGTTGGCAGGCCAGTTAAGCACAGTAATAACATGGTCAGCAAACCATTGCTAGTAGTTTTGGCGCTGTGGGCAGGGGCAAAATGAAATCGGCATCTCCATAAAGCTTGGATGGATCTTCTGACAAGCTTGGCAGACAACTTTGTTGCCTCTTCACTCTCTCTCCAGACTCTAGGCCCTGCATCCGAGTTTGCCCGGGATACCCAATATATCCTACCAAGAACCAGCATACTGGAAGTGTTACTTATAATATGGCGCTAGTCATCCCCCTTCTTTCCAGCTGTGTCCTCTGAACTCTTTTTTTCTGTACTTGTCTGATGAAGGACCTGCAAAGGGTCGACGCTTAATGGAAGCTGAAGAGTGCACATAACTGAAAGGCCAGAGCCACTACAAACTTTGACCATGATCGCCATGATGTCCACATGACGACCGTGTAACTTGAACCTTACAACCTTTTGGACCAATTAGTGTCACATCACTTCTGAAACCAAAGGTGTCCCCATGCTCAGCACACACACACACTAACGCAGACAGGCATGGGTAAGGACGCATGCACACTCATTCCCAAACCACGGCCCCATCTGTTGCATGGCCCCTGTCAACTAAATGTCGCCTGATGACATCATATGCTTGTCAACCTTTGCCCTCTTGTCTATCCCTCTCTATCACACACACACTGCTCACACACGGTCTGACACAAGCGAAATCCTGCATGTGACACCTCCTGCCTCGTCCTTTTTGTCTCCTCCACTCCTCTTTCTTGTCCTCACCCCTCCTTTCCCAATCATGATCGTACTTCTCAACTTTATTTACCGCTTATTTTTCTCTCCTATTCAGGCCTCTTCTACTGTAGTTGCTCCTCTTCTCAGATTGTCTTCATTTTGCCCCAATTTCTCTCCCTTCTCTTGTCTCTGTTAGTTTTTTGGCTGTTTAGCTTAAGTGACATTTAGGCTTTATTTACATTGTTTGTCCTCTATCGCTCCCATCACATACCCTCATACATATGCACATCCTGTACATAGATCACAAACAATATGCTAGCACACTCACACACGTGTATTAGTGCGTAGAAACTGACATGTACATTCCTCAGAGATTCTGCTTCCGTATATATTTAGCATGCTCATTTGGTACTAACAGGGCCCAGAGTGTGCCAAGAAAATATCCCCCACATCGCTACACTGCCAGCAGCAGTAACAATGCTTTCTGCTTTCTATTGAACCATCAATAGAAAGCAGAGGGGATCCATGGTTTCATGTTCTTTATGACAAATTGTGATACAATCATCCAAACAAGGTAGCAGAAATTGAGACTCATCAGAGCTGGCAGTGTTTTTCCAGTCTATTGTCTAATTTTGGTGAGTCTGTGCAATTTGAAGCCTCAGTTTCCCGTTCTTAGCTGGCAGGAGAGGCTCCTGGGGTGGTCTTCCGCGTCTGTAGTCCATCTGTTTGATGGTTCGATCTGTTGTGCGTTCAGAGATGCACTTCTGCGTACCTTGGTTGTAAGAAGTACTTATTTGAATTACTGTTGCCTTCCTATTGAAGCAGTCTGGTCATTCTCTTCTGACCTCTGGCATCAACAAGGCATTTTGACCCAGAGAACTGCTGGTCACTTCATACTTTCTCTTTTTGAGGCCATTCTCTGTAAACCCTACGACATGTTCACGGTCACTTAAACCACCTTTCTTCCCCATTCTAATGCTCAGTTTGAACATCAGCAGGTCGTCTTGGCCATGGCTGCTCGCCTAAATGCACTTAGTTGCTACCACATGACTGGATGATTAGATATTATACTAGCAAACGTGCTAACAGGTATACCTAATGAAGTGACCAATTAGTGTGTATATATATATATAGTACTTCTAGACTTCTAATCCACAACATGGACCAGTCAACAACTGACATCCTCGTGTACTGCAGAGACCACAGGGTGTACATCTTCCACCTGCATTGGGGTGTTGATCTGCAGTGTCAGATCACTGCACATAGTGGTGATCTGGTGTAATTTCTGTGCCCCTCTCCCCACTTCCATGATGTGAGAATGCCTTGGAAGACAGAGACTCAGTGCCAGAAGATTGTCAGCAGACTTGAGGACAGCAACAAAGTTTGTATAAAACTTGTATAAAAGTCACAGGACCTCCTCTTCAGTAAGATCAAATAGATCTCGACTATGGCAAAGCGTTTCAATCAGCTCCCCATCATGGCTCAAGTTTGGTGGACTTTTTCTGTCCCTAATAATTCTCTACTGTCTAAAAAGCTGCTTGTTTTGAACTTCACATGAGGCACAGAATTCCCTTTAGTGTTGCAAGTTGTGCCGTTTAAGTAATCACTATAGTAACAGCCTGGATTTTGACTTTATATGCTGCTGCTGACTGGGTGTAGTTTCAGCCCAGTCTTAGCAAAGAGAATGCTTAACCCTTTGATGGTACCACTGGCTTACTTGTGACGTTATGGTCACTGCGTTGCTTGCGTCATGCACCAAATGTGACATCACCACAACCCCATCATCATTTATATTGGCACTTGAGGATGCACTGGACTCACAACGGTCTCCTCCTGAACAATAGGTGCTGTCACTCAGAAGAAAACCGCTTCATCAGCTCTGGTTTAATCTGGGAATCTGAATTCCTGCACAGATATATGACTGAAATGGGAGTAAAAACCGGCTTAAAAACCGGCTCTTTTCTTTTGGATAAAGCTTATAATTAGAGCTGGTTCAGGTGATCATCCTTCAATTCTAGAGCTGTAGACCCAGGCTGCTGGTGGATACACAAAAATACATCGAGCACCTTTCCTCCCTTTCAGTCTCCATACATTTATATCCTTCTGTTGCATGTCATCAACTTTGTGACTTCTCTCTCCCGTAGTTTATGCTTTTTCTTCTCTGGGCTCTCTCTCGACAGGCTGGGGTTAGAGAAGAGCAAAGAGAGAGAAAAATTATTACTGAGCCAGAGACACCTGCAGGAAGGCACAGGCAGCCGCCCTCCCTGAGCCTGACTTCTCACTGTGGCCAAGAATTTTTCCATTTTTTTTCTATAACACTGTAAGGTCTTGACATTAGCATGTAAAGTGCCCTGAGATGGCATGCTATGATTAGGTGTTCTGTAAATAAAATAAAATTGGATTATAGTGAATTGAAAAACTCAAGGATCTTTGGTGTTGAGGAACAGCAGCTCTGACCTGGACCTCGTTCAACTTTAAGCTTTGGGATGAGCTGGAAAACTAACTCCCGGCCTTATCGTCAACATCAGAGCCCTGTTGGTCAAAACTGTATCAGTGTGGCTTTAATATATAAGGGGTTTTGAAAGGTTGAAGTCATGCACAGAATATTTGAGAAGCACACACACACACACACACACACACCTCTACCTACTGCAGTTCTCTTTGACTACTGCAATTTAACTCTATACAGCAGTCAGTCAACCCTTCCTCAACTAAAGCTAGAATCCTCGCTGATACCAAAAAAATAGACATGTTCCCTGAATCAAGCACTGCATGGCAGCAGGTTGTATCCATGATTGGAAACAGAATACGGCCTGGGAATAAACTGATTTGACTACCTGTGTCTTGTAAGTATACAGAACATGGTTTATTTTTACAGAACAAGACGAGCTGTTGGAGCTGGTTAACGAGTATACGCTGTGAGTCTGATCTGAAAAGAGACTCCTCTAATCTGCAATAAATGTATGATGACAAGCATGTGCACATTTGGGCAGATTTTTTTTTTTTTAAGGCCTTTAGTTTGTCCCCAGCATTTCAAAGCTGGAAACCCAGCAGCCGGGACTCTCAGGTGATTTTATAAAGAGACAAATCCTGGTGCTAGCTCATTAATATTGATTAGAGGGCTGATTTACAGACACTTTGGCGGCGCCCGGTGGGACTTCACAGGGATATGAGCACAATTTTATCGGACAGTTTTTAGAAGCTCCATGAAACAAGGGATGAAAAAAGAAGTCTCTCTTTAACTGTCAGCAAAGAATATCATAACAGTGTAGATCACAGATTAAAGGCCATATTAATGTTCACAAAATATGAATACAGCTGTGATGATAGTCATGCATTTTAAAATACACCATTAAGATAATATTAAGCTTTTTGCACACTGGCAAAAAAATTACTCTAAGATAAGTGTGCCTTTTTTTTTCTTGGACTCGGCTAAAGTACTTTGCATGATACACAGTTCAGTTCAGTTTTTATACTGAACCCAGGTGCAGCGCCTCATGGACAGAAAAAGCAGTCACAAAAAATGAAGAGGGGAAAAATGTCAGAGGTCTCCATCTGTAAAAACATTCCTGTTTTGGGGGTTGTCTCATTGTTGCCCCTCTAGTGCACCTGTTGTTAATTTCATTAACACCAAAGCAGCTGAAACTGATTAACAACCCCCCGATCAATAACCCAGAAGTGTAACTGACTTAATGCTGATTAAAAAGTGTTCCTTTAATTTTTTTTTTGAGAAGTTTATGTGTCAGAAAATAAAGGAAATGTAATAGGAACACCGTCCACTTTATGAGGAAGTTTTATTCAATCACTCCTGCCGTTATTCAGGCCTGCAAAGCTAGAAATTATCTTCCAGGGCTTCAAACCAAAGCTGACACAGCTCCAGTCAGCTGCGTTAGTTGAACCACACACAGTCTGAAACCTAATACAAGTTTGAGCTTTTAAATCAAGCTGAAATCGGCAATATAGTAGTGCAATGTGCTATAAATAAAAATTTATAATATCACCATGCCTTGTAAAATCTGTTCATACCAAGAATAAAAATTCTTGCCTTTCTATCTCTGCTGCCATAGCAACACCCCCCCCCCTTCTAGTAGGATAATGCACAAATAAAATAAAGGAATAATGATAGAAAGGAAGTTTTCACAAATGCAAAATGCTAATGCAATATGCCCCAGCAGTGATTAAATCTAAAGGAGGAAAATGAGGTGCTATAAAAATTCACACAGCCACGTACAGTACGAGGGAAGATTTCAGACAATGAGAACAATTGGCTTGAGAAACCTTCCCTCCTCCAAAGAGGGCAAACTGAGCACATGCCTCATCTTCCTCCACAATTCCTTGTTTTATACTCTCATGATTACACGTATCACAGCCGGAGCCGCCTGCTGCAATCACAGCCTGGTGCTGCTGGACTTTAAACAGCTCTGCAATCCCATAATCATCACTTTACTTTTCTAATGTTATGGTGGTCACTGGATTCCATTAAATACTTAATATTCCCAGCTAACTATCAAAAGCAAACTGCACAGACACTACTGCTCAAAAGTTTGAGTTCACTCTAACATGAGCGCACGTTTGTTTTGTTTTTAAACTGAATGAAGTTGATTGGAATGTTGGCATTAATTCATCATAAATCATTCATGTTTAATAGAATATCTACAGCTGTTTAGTTTCACACCTCTGGTCATAAAACATAAAATATACCCAATCTTATTTCAAGCTGTCTCCCCTTCCTGGTTGTCTTTTAGCAGTTGGGCTCGTGGGTCTGCACAGCGCTGTTTGCTTTCTGTGCAGATTTGAGGATCAGGAACGTTAACAACTGCAGATGTCGTGCTGCCGTAGTTTACTTTGCACATAAAACATTATGGTTTTTGAGTCTCCGCTTAATCACCAGCCTTCACTTTACTGTATATCCAGCGGTGTAGAAATAACCAAATCAAGCCATTTTAAAAATATACTTTCCCATTATTTTTTTCCCCACACTAGAACACTTGTAGATGTGGTGCTGAGAAGATGGGATTTCTCCTGTCAGTCCAATTTATTCTGCAGCCAGTGTAACAAGAAGTTCTTGTCTGACTTCACAAACTTTTGAGGGATGCAGTAGCTACAGCCCAATTTTCATTGTACATCTTGAACCCAGAGCTTGTAGAAACCCCGGGGACGGAGAATACATTTTGACGACATCCTTCTTACACCCAAATCTGAGCTTGAATAAACACAACAGATTAAAGTTTCATTGTAGCTCGCAGGGAAGCACAAATAGCCTTTTTTTTTTTCCTCTTTGGCTCACTCAGCAGGGAGAGAAAGACACAAGAAAACAGACGTGTGGTAGGAATGAAGATGGGATGAAAGGAAAAAAGCATAAGAGACAACAAGAAGGACAGGTTAAGTGATAGATAATCATTGTTAAGAGGTTTGGCGAAGGAGCGGGAGAGAAGAAAAGAAAGAAATTGAGCAGATACAGCGGTGCACAGACAGACATAATTATCACTTAGCCGACAGATGGGAGGAGCTGAGAGTTGCGGAGGCCAGCTGCATGCTGATTCACGATCTGTCTCATTTACTTTTTCACTTTTCTGACTCTTGCACTTTTCTCCGTTTTACAGACACTCCCAGCTCATCCTCACCTCTTGTGTTTTCCTCATTTCACATTCTGAAGTTAAGGTTTTTACTCTCTCTCTCTCTCTCTCTCAACGTGGTCATTTGTGAATGTCTAATAGACAGAGATAATTAGTTTGGAGACGAGGAAGAGGAGCAATGAAAGAAGAGGAGGGAGAGGGGGAAAGTTTGAGGGGAAAATAAGAGGAAGAGCGGGACACGGAAAGTCAGGGATGTCACATTTTTCACTTCCTTTAATTGGAGGGAAACTCATCAGTTATTGAAGGTTGTGTTCACAAGTGGGACAACCAAATGGAAACTGAACATATTGGACAGATCTAGGTTTTTTTTTAACTGTTTAATAAGGGAATAAATTAGATTTTCCCCTTTCCTTCTTCGTGTGCAGTGTCTACAGCTTTGGTTTGAAATATTCTTGAAATGGGTTTAATTTCTAAAAGAATAAAGTGGTAGGGATGCTTGATTGCCACCATGCTGCATGTTTTGGAGCTAGAATTTGGATAACTTGCACTCGTATTGGGTGGAGTAATAGGTTATCAGCTGAGGGTGGGTTAAATCAAGGGAAATTGTTTGTTTGTTTGTTTTTTATCTTAAAGCTAGGAAACCTGAAACTACCATGTCTCTGTGTATTTTTTGTGAGACACTGGTGACAGAGCTGAAAGGGGACTTTGACACTGTCATGAGAACTGTCTCTGTTCCCACCACATTTCTCCCATCTTCCCCGGAGACAGGCACCTGCTGGACTTTGAATAAGGAGCAGAGGTCAGAGGGTGCCTTGAGAGATGGTGTCTTGACAGAAAGAAGGTTAGAAGCAGGGTGGTGGTGGAGTGGTTGGCACTGTTGCCTCACAGTAAGAAAGTTCTTGGTTCAAATCCCAGCTGGGGCCTTTGTGTATTGAGTTTTTTATGTTTGACCCACTCTGGAGCCCCTAAAACGAGTTTTCTCCAGGTACTACAGCATCCTTCTGCAGTCCAAACACATGCATAACTAGTGATTTTGTGGCCATGGATGTAAAGTGCTTGAAGTGTATAGGATAAAGCGCAGTATGAATATAGATAAGAGTGATGAGCAAGAGTAGAAGAGTGGTATATAAATGCAAATAATTATTGGTGATTGTGCTTTGCACCTGCAAGCTCAAATACCCAACAATATAAGAAAGTAATCTAACAGAATCCATTTATTCTGAGCCAACTGATATTAAACTGACAGATTAAAACAGAAATCAGCAGAGGGGTTGGGTGGTCATACGATTATAAAGACACCTGCGCTGCCATATCAGTGAGTGTGGGAAACACAAGGGTTTCCCACACTCAAGGGTTTCCCACCACTGCTTTAAATGTACAGAGAATTTTGCAATAAGCAATATTTGTGCTCTAAGTGTTAATTAATATTGAATTGATATTTATATTTATAAATGGTAGTTATGATAATTTTTTATGATACCATAGTGATGACTGTTGTAATGGTTATACATGATTATATAATAAATCCTAACAGTTCTAGGATGTTCTTGCCATTTTCACTTTCATTAAAATATAATGAAATAATTCTGGCTGATGTGTTTTCATGTCTTAGGTAAAATTGTGTCATAGATGTTTTTCTCCAAAAATGAGTGGCATAAAACCTAGAAAATACACTCTACCTGCTCTCTGAAAGATTAATTAGGGATTAATCATCCATTAATGTCAGAGAGGACTGAGCTGTGATGCTTATTATGAGGGAATTCTTGAACTGTGTCAAAATGGACCCGAACCGTTCTGTGAAGGCACAGAATGTGAACAGGGTTTAAAAAAATAAAATAAAATCAGTAGTTCACAAACCAATGAGTGATGACACAGTGTCATCTTTTTACCTGTGGGTCTTTCTTTGAGGAAATGTGTATGTATTCCATGATGAAGCTACAGTGTTCCTAAAGACGGCTAGTAAAATTGCATCTTAGATATGATGCACCAGCCTTTGTTACTGTGTTGTTTCACCCAAGTTATGTAAAAGTGAACAACTCTATGATGCCTGCCCGACTACTAATGGAAAAAAAGACTATAAAAAAAGACTATAAAAAAGACTCAAAGTAACCGAGAGTAACCAGAGTAACATCATTAACTATTACTACTGAATGCTTTTTTAACTCTAATGATTTCGTGTTCAAGCGAAAGTGGGGTGTTGTGTTGGCCTTGGGCAACTAAAATGAATGAGGCCGGGGGAAAACATGGTCTTGATTAAATGTTAGATGGCACACAACATTCAATCTTCAGTGTCACAGTTATGTGCTGTGCGGCTGGGCTACAAGCCCAGTCATTAACCCCAGCCTCCTTCCAACTGCCAGTGCCAGTGAACATAGTCTGAGTGGCAGGTTTCCTCCAGAACATTTTTCAAATGCAAAACAGGGGCACTGGAACATCTATGGGAGATGAGACTGCAAAATAGCAGAAATCCAAAGCCAACCCAATAAAAAAAACAAGATAAAAATGTTAATACAAAATATTTGTTTAAAAAAATGACTGATATTCTGGGTAGCACCATCAGAATTTTGTCATGCACAATGGCACTTTCAAATAAGCACTATCTGGAGTGATTTTTGTCTTCCTTCCAGGAAGAAACTGATGTCTTTGTGTAGGAAGTGCAGACTTGCCAACACTGAATATTTTGCAGTGCAAACAAGCCACCAAGGCAAAATGATGTTAAATCAGCTTGGAAGGAGGCAACCAATGTGGTGAATAGCTGTTCTGGCTTCTCAGGAAATGCAGCCTAATGCAGGGAGATATTTAATGATAAGAAGAAGAGCCAAACAGAAGCTGGCAGTAAATTGAAGAGACAGTTTGGTGACAGAAGGGACCATCAACAGCCAGAACCCATCAGCAAAAGATGCAGCTGCATCTCCTATCCCAAAACAGAGATTTTAGATGGACTGATGGTGGCATTTCATGTAGTAAAAAGCACAGTGTTTTAAAAAAAAAAAAGAAGAAGTTTATAACATGAAGTTTGCATAGCAAAAGCAGCCTGAATTAATCCTTCCTCAATATCAAGTGCAGAAGCTTTAATAGGATAAAAAGAGGACTTAAATAACTGCCTTATTATGTCTTCAACAAAGACAAGAGATTAACGGAGACTGAACAACTCACGTTTCAACGTGTCCCCGGGAAATCACGTGACTTCCGAGGCTGCCGTTTGTATTTGTCTGTTGCTTAGCCTCAGTGTGTTTTACATGAGCGTCCGAAGGTTTCTTGACTGTCTGCGGGAATGACCACCAAAGGTGCTCGATTTTGCTGCGCCATAAGCTGCAGCAATAATAGCAAGACTTCAATTGACCCCACTGACCAAGAGATGAGCATCGATGCTGTGAGTCACTGAGTCAGTGCAGATGGTGATGAACAGAGTTCAATCTGATGATGAATGGAGAAAAATAAGGGTCAGTGAATCAGAATGGGTGTTTGCTCATTTCAGAAATGTTTATGAAACATTATTTAGATGCCATTCACAGTTACTCTATCAGTTCAATGTATTATTTTATACTCCCAATACTGCAATAGCGTGTGACTTCAGCTCTCGATAGCCGGAGCATAAAACATACATAAACATGCTTATTTATTCCCGATATTGTCGCTTGCGCTGATTATAAACGCCAGAGTTTGAAAGCTCTGAACAGACAAACAAACATGGCGGACGCTAGTTTCGGTCAGGCCGCCTTTGGTGACATCACAGGCCGAGTTGCTCAGTCTCCTTTAATCTCTTGTCTCTCTGGTCTTCAAGAAATAGTGATATCAGGTCAGGTTACCATCTGTGAAAACATAAGACAGCTGGCAAAAGTGCTACATAAAAGTGCATCTTCCACACAAGTGCTGAGGCCTTGAGCATAAACAGAACTGAGATGTTAAAAAAGCAAGTTAAAAGTAAGCAGACCGGCAAACAAAGACTTAGGCATGAAGGATTATTTGTTGATTAAATCATAAAAGGCTTGGGCTTTCAATACACTCAGGTACATAAGATTTTTGATAGTGACACTTTTTTTTTTTTCTGCCTCTGTACACCAGCACAGCGGACACATAATCAAGATGTGATTGAAGTGCCCTGGCTTGACACACAAGCCAGTGCACTCCTAGTGATGCCAGTGTATTCCTAGTGCCAGTCCCAAGCCTGGATAAATGGAGACGGTTGCATCCAGAAGGGCATCTGTCACCACAGGCAAAGGAAGAGGAAATGGTGAAGGCATGTTTGGATGGAGCAAGAGCGAAGGAAAGGCAGGAGTGTGGAGGTGAGAGTAGGGACTTTAAATGTATGGCCGGTAAATGGAGAGAGCTGGCTGATACGATGGAGAGAAGGAAGGTAGGTGACCACAGAGAAGATTCGTGGATGTAGTGAAGGAGGACATGCAGGATGCCAGGGATGGGGTGAGATGGGGGGCACATGATCCACTGCAGTGATCCCTCCCTAAAGGGAACAGCCGAAGATGAAGAAGAGTGCACAATGCACCTAACTGCATATTGCACAAAATTAATGTATTACTATTAATTCAGCATTGATAGACTGGCATCCTGTCCAGGTTGTACCCTGCCTCTCTCCCTATGACATCTGAGATAGGCTCCACCCCCACCCCACACACCCCAAAGACAATAACATTTGAATAAGTGGTTAATAACATGGATGGATGGATATTAATACAGCTTCATACAGACAGAATCAGTACACTTGGGTCAGGTCAGTGTCTCAAATTTAAATTAAAAATAAGTCTAAAATAATCAAAATATAAAAAAAAAAGAGACAAAGTTGGACATACCACACACACACACACACACACACACACACACACATTTCCTGCTCTATATCAGCTCTGGCTCCTTTTAATTATCTTAAACTTTATGCAGGTCACCCAGATCAGCCCCTGTCAGAAACAGACTGTTCTAGCTCCAGCAGCACCAGAGGCTGCAGAAAGAAAAACAGACAGTGGACCCGTTTCACCTCCCTGACTCATTATTTACACAAAATGTCAGCTTCCAGGATACTTTCATACATTTCATACAAGTCAATTTTTAACAAAAGTTTTATTTTTGTCTAAATCATCATATTTTCAATGTTTGGTTCAGTTTTTTTGGTTTTTCTGAAAAACCTGAAGAAAATAGCTCAGGACATTATTTTAAGAGGGTGACGATATGCAACAACAGCAACAGCATGTCTTTGCAACGGGACAAACTTTTGATACAAAGATGCATTTGTACATTAAGTTAACCTCAAGTTTTGGTTCTTTGATCAGGGACAGACCGCTGGCATCACAACAGTGCCTGAATGACAAAAATCACAAAGCAATCACAAGCATATAATGTCCCCATATTATGGACAAAGTGAGCTCTGACAGTTTAATATAGTCCTGCCTCAGAAATATGGTAGCTTGTCACAGTTGTTTCAGTTGTGTTCATGGATATAAAATAGCACAAAGTAAAAGAACTTCAGCTCACTCCAGAAATGTCGTCACTGGTTTTTGTGCTGTTAGAAATTGCATTGAAAGCAGTCGTGATTTTTGAGCGTACAACAAAGATCTATAATTATCCACAAACGGCAATCTGATGTGCTGACACACTGGGAGCTAACACACAAGCTTGAGGACTGTATGAGAACAGTTGTACATGAAACAATCAGTGAGAAAAAAAATGTACAAACACTCATTTGATCGTCTGCTGCTGTGCATGAAGGTCGCCCACAGGGTGGTGGTGGTGGTGGTGATGGCGGAGGTCCTTTAATGTAAGGTGCTGGAAGTGGGACAGCAGGTTATTTTTGGTGGCAAATTCTCCCTTCCTTCCCTGCTTCTCATTTTTGGCTGCCTGTCTGAGCTCATCTTCATGGACTGCAGCTCCTGCAAGCGTCTCTCCATCTGACTGTGTGTGTGTGTGTGTGTGTGTGTGTGTGTGTGTGTGTGTGT
Source organism: Cichlasoma orientale (assembly GCA_034780415.1). NCBI lineage: Eukaryota > Metazoa > Chordata > Actinopteri > Cichliformes > Cichlidae > Cichlasoma > Cichlasoma orientale. The sequence goes on along the minus strand of JAVDPK010002245.1, from coordinate 225,570 downwards.
GTGTGTGTGTGTGTGTGTGTGTGTGTGT